>OZ059903.1:21494330-21884330 GCA_964057215.1 Oscheius myriophilus
ACATTCGATGTTTCCAAATTTTGACTCAAATGTTAAGGCACAAACGATGCTGCCTTCAAAGATTGGTCAAAGTAACAGATGGGATTATGCCGATTTGCATTTCAAATAATGCGGAAATGTATAGGGAAACTTTGATAAACGGATGACGATATGGACTAAAATTGTGCAAACGTAGGGTTGGATTAGGGTTGGAATTACTAAGGTGAATTCTGGACTTAGAAAAAGGTGTATTCAACCATAAGCAAAAAGGCACAGTATTTGTGATTCTCTGTGCAATGTTAGCTCAAATATGAAAGATTGAAAAACCGAGATAAAACTTAAAAGAAGAAAATGAGACCGTGAAAAAACGAAGACGTCAAAAGTTTGGAAAGATGATCAGAATATTGTTTATTTTGACAAAACACTTTTAAAATAATTTTTATTTCTAAAGTCATGCACAAAGTTCTGTTCAGGTTTTATACTGTTTGTAAGTTGGGAATTTGCTCTATTACAGCCAGTACGGACACAAATTGTGATATAAAAGTAGCTTATGGTTATATAACATAAATGCATACGTAGTTGATAATCAATAAGGTTGTATATGTATATGTCTGTCATCAAGTTGGAATACTGCCAAAAACAGCCTAATGCAGCTTTCGTGCGATACGCAGGCGAAAAAAAGCGTGCAAAAAGTGAAGACGCAGGGAAAAAGCGGCTTTTTTTGCCGATTTTCGTTTGGTGACGGCTATAATGTTGTCAAATCAGTATTTCAGTTTTTTTAAAAGTAACATTATTAATTTTTATGAATCCATATAAATCGTGAGACAACTTGATTTTTAAATTAAGCGATGGCTACCAACATTGAACTGATTTTGTGTTCAAAAAAATTCGGTGGATGAAATTCTGAAATACATTTATTAAAATTAATACAAAGATTTATTTTTGTTTCAGTTTCACTTTGATTCATTTTTTAAATAGAAACCCCAATGTGTTGATATTTAACGTTTTAGTTTTCCAATTTTCCAAGTCTCAAAATCGATCAGGAAGAACTTAATTGATAAATCGAAGGCTCAAAACATTGAAACAAGTTTGTGTTGGAAAACGTTTTTCATAAAATTGAAAACTGGTTTCCTTCATAAACTTACAACGTTAATCTAAAATCCGAATTTTCCACGAAGACGGCAAACCGTCAAAATTTATCTTTTGTTTGCCTTTTTATATAACTATAAGTCAAGTTTGTGTCACTGTACAATTTTTTCAACTATTTTGGTTTTGTGGTCAAAGTATGACGCTTGTTTCGTGAAGTTTTCAAATCAAGACGGAACTTGAGCCAAAAATATGTATTTGTAGCAACAAATCACACGGGATGAATTCAGTAATGTTTCTGTTTGAAAACAATGCCAAGATAGTTTTCACTGCTCGGTCATACTCAAAAGTGCGATCGTCGTATCATTCGAAAATTAGCTTAGTCTCGTATATTCATAAAAGAAAAAATTTGTCAAACGAAAAAAGTGAATAGTTCCATAATTGGAGTATACTTTCAGTAACACCACTGTTAAGATTATGGAATGCAGACAATTAAGATATCGTTGTGCCATTAAAATGAAAATAATTGTTTAAAAGTGTCGCCACTTCTACGCCTGGTTTACTTTCAGGACACTTGCAGGACCGAGTGAGGCGAAGATGCCCAGCTCGCACAACCAATAGGCGCCACGCGGGACGGCAGTAAACATAATCGGGGTCCACCCGGACCAGCAAGGGAGAGCGCTTCCGCCCTTCTGTCACTCTCACACGAAATAGAACACGAATACTTAGGTTACACAGGTTTTACCCTCTGGAGACAATATAACAACGGTACAAAAGTATAAGAGAACTCTCACTGCGCCTGCGGGTCCATTGGGCACCCGAGGACTTGAAGGACGGTCAATTCCTGGCTCTGGCAGGGATCGAACACAGCTACAGCCATCAGAGGACGGAGACGGGGCGTCACGGACACGGAGGGGAGCTGGCAGAGACCAAGGAGCAGGAAGTGGATCGTCGGCGGAGTGAGAGAGCAGAGTACCTGAGAAGGAGTCTTCGTCTTCGCCTGTTTACGCCTTTTGGGACCCAAAACTAGTTATCACCCAACTCTACAGCCTGTTCGGCGTTGGGAGACACGAACGTGTTAAGGGAGGATCCGTAGCCAAAGGCCACTTCACCCGTTAGGCTTCCTGGCAAGGAAATAGTGATGTCGTTTACGCCTCGTAGGCAGTTTGGCCCTTCTAGAGGGATGAGATGATGATGAAGAGATCACACAGCCATCCTTGTAAGGATTGTCTGACCTGGCGGCCAGATTCTGTGTAAGAGCAGCCGCAACGAACCACCGCTCACGGGCAGCGCTCGTGCAGACACTGACGAGACGGGGGCGCCGCGGGCGCCGCCCATTTGGCACGCAGTACGTGAATGCGCGTGCGCGTACAGTAGGCGTAATGGCGTGGAGTGCGCCGTCGGTATTCCAAGGGATCCGAGGGAATATCGGCGACAAAAAGCAAAAAACACGTTTGTATTTTTACACTGTTCCCTTTCGGATTTTACAGTTTTTTTATTCTATAAGATTCGAGCGGCGGGCTTTAACCCTTTGTTTTAGGAAAAAAGTTGATTCTCCTAGAATTGGTTTATGTAAATATTTACGGAGTAATACAACAAGACATTTTAGTTGTTTTTTGTAAATGTTATGGGGATTTTTGTTGAGCAAGATTAAATTTGAAGTACCAAAAGTGAAACAAAAGTGAAAGTTTTTCTGATCAAATCGATGAAAAATTTCAGTTTCAAAGTCAGCTTTCGTCACGATGGTCACGGATTTTTTCGCCTGCAACATGTCAAAAGATGTGCAAAAACATAGTGTATCTGGATAATAGGCCCGTAGCCACCCTTGCCAGAGACGACCTCTTAAATTCTAGCAGAAGTTGGTCCCGTTTTAGTTGTGTGTTAAAATGTAAGTATTTCCCTTTAAATGGGCGGTTCCCGAATTCAATCAGGCATGGGACATTGAAGGGAATACATTGTGGAAGTGAGTTCACTAGAAATTCTTGGTAGACTAACTATGAGCTGACGTTTTGTACGATTAGGAACATCATTCAGTTATTTTTCAAGAGACGATAAAGTTCCGGAAATGCCAGTAAATGAATCAAGTTTGATTGCGACGGGAACGTCAACAGACTAAATATTTAGCTGTTGTCGGGTTGACCTAGGACAACCGAACAAAAAACCTAGTTCATTAATTGGTGTTTCTTTTGAACAAAAAAGATACTGTATGTTTAAAAAAAGGAGGAAACTCAAAATGGATTTTTCCACACATTTGGACACATACTGCGTGAAGTGTGCCGCCAGTGAGTTGAAAATTTTTCAATAGAACCTAAAAACTAATATTCAAAAGATTGGAAAACTGTTTTTCGGCTTATTTAACGGTTTCGGCTTATTGGACGATAAAATTAGTATTCTTTTAACAACACTAACATTTGAATACCGTTTGAGGACAACTTTTTTACTCGGAAGAGAAGTACATTTTTAGATTGAGATTAATAAAAACAGTCTGTAGAGTATATATGTGGTGAGATGACGTTATGTATGATACGGCGACATCATTCAGCTATTTTTCAACAGAAATCAAAAATAAAGTTCCTGCAATGGCTGTAAATGAATCAAGTTTGATTGCGACAAGAACGTCAACAGGCTATATATTTAGCTGTTGTCGGGTTGACCTTGGAAAACCAAACTCGAATTACTTATACACATTTTCGTTCTAACGCCGCATTGCAAACTGAAATTGACACAACGCCTAATTGGAACGCAAAAAAACAGCTTTTAACGGGAAAACATTATCCAAAGTGTTTTTGAAAACACGGATACCGTTAAAAAATTGAAAAAATATCCAACTCCAGCTGACTCTTTGAATATTAATGACGCACACTGAAATTTTAATTAAATCAGAACTAAATTAGTTCTGAAAAAAACGAGAAAATGAAACCGTTTCTTCGAAAACAAGGACAAAACCTGTTTCGGAAGCTTTAAAAATACTTCCCATCGGATTCATGATATTATTGAAAACTGGTTCAAGAAACGTATAAGTTCTCTAACTACATAAATAGCAGTATAAATAATTATTTACACGTTATAATGGACCCTATAAGTAAATAAATAAACAATGAACCCGAAGCGTCACATAAAGCATATATACAGTCTTTAATCGAAGAGTTCCCGCACTTTCTCTCGAGATCGAAGGTCGGCCTGAAAAGAGGGCGTTTCTCTCTTTCGCCTCTCTCTCTCTCTCTCTCTCTCTCTCTCTCTCTCTCTCTCTCTCTAAACTTACCATTCGGATGGGTTCACATATCCTATTTCTGGCGCACTTGATGACAATCTCCGTCGACAGGTCCAACTCGATACCGTAACCAGCCGATACGAAAACAGGGACCTGAAAAAATGCTTTTAGAGAGAGAGAGAGAGAGAGAGAGAGAGAGAGAGAGAGAGAGAGAGAGAGAGAGAGAGAGAGAAAGTCTCACCTTCGACCCTCCCAACCGAACCACATTCATCGTAACCGGGAGAATGACGTCAAAGGGCAGGAAACCGTCGGATTTTTCAGTGGAAATCGAATCGATTAACTGAAATTCGGAGCGGGATTACGGCAGTTCAAACTACAAAAATACCTTATCAGCCTTTTCTATGACTTCGGGAGAGGCACGGAGAGCCTTCAGCAGCGACAGGTTGAGGTTCTTCGCCACGCCGACAGTGGCAATGCCACAGCGGGCACCGATGTGGCACGCGACGCCACATCCTGAAATATTGACGTTAAAATGTGTACATTTTTGGGTCAACGACATCTTGGGTAATATTTTGGTAACTAAGGTCATTTTGGGTAAATGGCATCATGTTGGGTAATCGTTTGGATATATTATATCATCATGGGTGATCGTTGGGGTAAATGACATCATTATTATGGGTGAATGACATCATTATGAGTAGTCTTTTGGGTAAATAACATCATTATGGGCAATCTTTTGGGTAAATGACATCTTTATGGGTAATCGTTTTGGCAAATGATATCATTCTGGGTAATATGTTGGATAAATGACATAATTTTGGTCATCGTTTGGGTAAATTAAACTATTTCTGGTATAATGTTAGGGTAAATGACTAAATGACATAATTATGGGCTCTCTTTTGGGTGAATGACATCATTATGGGTATTTTTTTAAGGTAAATCATAGCATTATGGGTAATCTTTTGGGTAAATGCGTCATTCTGGGTTATTTTTTTGGGTAAATTACATAATTTCGGGTCATCGTTTGGGTAAATTTCATAATTTTGGGTAATCTTTTGAGTAAAGACATCATTTTGGGATATATTTTGGGTAAATGACGTCATCTTGGGTAAATGGAATCATTATGGGTAACACTTAGGGTAAATGACATCATTATGGGTAAACATTTTGGCAAACGACGTCATTTTCGTACACGGCGTAAATTTCGGTATTGGCTTAGGTAGAATCCGTTATTTTGGGTAAACGGATTGTAAAATTGCAAAATGAGTAACTTTTTCGTCGCATGACGTCACCAACAGTGAGTGACGTCATCGAGGCATCCATAAAACAAGCATAAAAGACGTCACTCTCACCCCTTGAGTGGAAACGTCCATTTCCGTCACAAATGAGCACATCCGGTCGAAGATCGGGGTTCTTATTGAGGAAACGACGAACGACGTCAGCGATGGGAACGGCCTCCCTAGAAATTAGCATAATTAGGGTAAAAATTGCCAATTTGCATACCGGAGAGCCAAATAATCGGTGATGTAGGGCTCTTTGATAAGAACCACTTCTTCGTAAGAGGAGAGGTGCTGGAATTTCGAGGTTTACACAGTTAACAAATAAAAATGAAATTCGATAGTAAAATGGTTGAACAAAACAAAAAAAATACCTCGAGGCTGGGAAAAGAGAAGAGGGAGAGGGAGACGACAGCGAATTGGGAGTTGGTTTTGGAGGTGGAAATGTCGACTCCTCCCACGATTTTTACCTCTTCGATGGACTCCACTGATTGCACGGGGCAGGCGGAGGTTTTGATCAGTTCCTGGAAAAAGAGAGGGTTACAGAGAGAGAGAGAGAGAGAGAGAGAGAGAGAGAGACAGAGAGACAGAGAGACAGAGAGACAGAGAGACAGAGAGACAGAGAGACAAGAGAGAGAGAGAGAGAGAGAGAGAGAGAGAGAGAGAGAGAGAGAGAGAGATCGTCTCTCCTAATTACGAGGTTCTCAATTAACGGGCAGGTCCGGGCCGATGAATTTTTTGGGACGGCCCGGTCGTCCCGGGTATGACCAATATAATTTTAAATTTTGTACAAATAAGTACAAAAAGTTTTTTTTAAACTGCTGTAAATTACTTAATAATGTTTGTTACTGACATATATGTCAATATTAGTCGTACAAAAAAGAATGTCACCGACCGGGATCGAACCCTCGCCGTGTGGGTGACAATCTGACTGGGTGGTCCAGGGTAAACGGGCTGGGTCGACCAAACTTTTCCAAAAAGGCTCGGCCCGTGCGGTTCTCAGTGACAGCCGTTTGGCGAGCCTTACTGACAGCCAGGTGTCCGCCTAATTACTTAATTACCCTCTAATTAGGCCGCCCTCGCCTACAGTATCCTCATCAACTTCAAGCACATTTACCTCTACTACGCCCCTGCTTTCGTCTTTTTCTTCCTCCGCCACTATTTCGAGCTGTGGATGGATTTCCACTTGGAAACAGTGCTCTACAGGGGTGAGTTTGGTGGTTTTTTGTGGAAAATGCTTCTTTTTCTTGGTTTAATCGTAATTTTCCAGGAATTCTGCTCATTTTCCCTATCCTCACGCCGTTTTTCGTCTCGTTTGGGCCATTTTTGTACGAGGGAGGGCTCGAACAGCTGCAGCAGATCCTCTCCCGCCTGTTCCCCGTCTCTAGAGGTAATTTTTATTTAAAAAGGCTGTTTTTGAGCGTTTAATTCTACGGATTTCTCTTATAGAAATGTAATTTTAGGCCTGACACATGCCTACTGGGCGCCGAACTTCTGGGCTCTCTACAATTTCGTGGATCTCATCCTCTTCCGCGTGTTTGGCCTTCTGAAGCTGGCGACGAAGGGCCAGCCGACGTACAGTTCTGGATTGGTTCAGGTTTGTACTTGGGAGAAAGGGCGTGGCTTAAATAGGTGGACGAAAATGGCTTAAACTGAGGGAAAGAGGCGGAGCCACGTGCCTTGGAGGATGCAGAACCGGAAATTTTTAGACGGAGCGGAGGCAAGGAGTTCACGCTGGTATTTGGCGAAAGGGGCGTGGCTTAAATTGGTGGACGGGGCGAAAGGGCGCCGAGCCAGTGCGAGTTGAAACAGAATGAGCGGAGCCCGAATACAAAAGAAAGAAAAAACATAAACGAACCTCCATAATCTCGCACTTTTTCTTCTTGTACAACAGCAGATACTCGTCCTCCACTGCTACTTTTATAATCCATGCGTAGCATCCCGTGACAGCCAAGGCGTTGTAAACGGAGGTCAGCATTAGCGGAATGAAGGGCAGGCGGTCTTTGAAGATCAGCTGGTGGACGAAGGTGGCGTAAATTTCGACAAAGACGAGGCCGGAGATGCAGATTTTGGAGCGGAGGGGAAGGGCGAAGGAGAGACGGACACCGAAGGCGTGTCTGGAAATAGCAGCGTATGACTGCCTGTTCTCTCTCTCTCTCTCTCTCTCGCATACTTGGCCAACCTCCGCCAGTCGCGACAGTGGGGGTGCCGCAATTTGACTTTTAGACGCCAATGAGGATAAAAGCTTCGATGAATCAAATCGTTATGGGAAATGACATCATTTCGGCAGCAGTTTTGGTTACATTTTTGACGAATGACGTCACTTTTGGTTATGTTTTTGGCAAATGACTTGAAAATGACGTCATTTGGGGTATTTGCTTGGGTAAATTACGTAATTTTGGGTAATTGTTTTGGCTAATGACATCATACTGGGTTATTGTTTGGGAAAATGACGTCATTTTGGGTAATCATTTTGGCAAATGACGTCAGATTGGGTAAAAAATTTGGCAAATGACGTAATTCGAAGTAATGGTTGTAGGAAATGACGTCATTTTCGGAAAAAAAGCTTAAATAAATGAGGTAATTTGGAGTATTCGCTTGAGTGAACTAACGTCCTTGTTGGTAATTGTTTTGGCGAATGGCGTCATTTTAGGGAATAGTGCTGGCAAATGACGTCATCTTGGGTAATCGCTTGGGTAAATATATCTACCATCTTAACCTATTTATTTTGGGGACCTTCAAATTGGGTACCGAAAATTGAATACTGCAGGGTCTTAAAGTTGGGTATTTAAGAATTAGAATAACCCTGAACTTGAAGACTAAAATTGGCTAACCATCGTTCCACTAGGGCCGTAAACTGAGTGCTACGAAATAATTTTTAAATTTTGCTTAATTTTTCGTTTCAGAACCCGAATTTCATCCCGGTGTCGGTGCTTTTCTCCACGGTCACTACATTCTCGCTCTTCCCTCTGCTGTTCACTGCGTTCGAGGTGCCCATTAAGTAAGGAATCCTGCCTAAGATTTTAAAAAATCTTAGGCAAATTTATCTAACTCTCTCTTTCTCTCTCAAACTCACCTTATGCAAATCAGCATCAGAATAAAGTAAGCGGCTCCGATTCCATACTTAATGGGCACCTCGAACGCAGTGAACAGCAGAGCGAAGAGCGAGAATGTAGTGACCGTGGAGAAAAGCACCGACACCGGGATGAAATTCGGGTTCTGAAACGAAAAATTAAGCAAATTTTGGAAACTTTCGAGATTTCGGGCCAGCCCGTTAACCCCCACACAAAACTCACACTGAAGGAGAGAATAAGGAGTGGGATGGAGACCAAAATGAGGGCTTTCTCGTGCACGTGGTAGCCAAAGTAGAAGAAAGAGAGGGCGGAGAGCGTCAAGTAGAGGGAGAAATCGGTCCTTCGCCGCTTGAAGAAGATGAGGATTAGAGGGAAGAGGCTGCCCACGACGGCCATGAGGGAGATCAAGGTTGAGATCGAGGGCAAAACGGCGTGGGAGTGCTCCTGAAATGAGAAGGTTGTACAATAAAACGATATTTTTTGGGGGGCTAGTATATAGTGAAGACAAAATTAGGCCACGCCCTTTTTTAATTTCGCTCCGCCTCTCCGAAATTCCTTGGCTCCGCCCTTCCATAAACAACGATACCTATTCTCCGCCCCTTCCACAAACAACGACAATTAGGCTCCGCCCCTTCCACAAACAACGACAATCAGGCTCCGCCCCTTCCACAAACAACGACAATCAGGCTCCGCCCCTTCCACAAACAACGATATCTAGGCTCCGCCCTTCCACAAACAACGACAATTAGGCTCCGCCCCTTCCACAAACAACGACAATCAGGCTCCGCCCCTTCCACAAACAACGACAAACAGGCTCCGCCCCTTCCACAAACAACGATATCTAGGCTCCGCCCTCCCACAAACAACGACAATTAGGCTCCGCCCCTTCCACAAACAAGGATAACTAGGCTCCGCCCCTTCCACAAACAACGATATAACTATAAGAACACAAACAACGATATAACTAGGCTCCGCCCCTTCCGCTTCCAAAGTAGTACCTTGGCTCGCCCATTTTCCTTCAAAGTAGTACCTTGGCCCCGCCACTTTGGTTTCCAAATTACCTAGGCTCCGCCCCTTCACCCTCCCAAGTGATGGAAACTTAAATTTTTCAACATTCATCTCCGAAGAGATACTTTGGCTCCGCCGATTTCTTCTCAACAGAAAAGTCCCGGGTCCGCCCCTTCCGCCTCTAGAGACACACCTTGACTACAGTGAAGGCATAGTTAGGTCACGCCCTTTGTACGTTGGCTCCGCCCCATATTCAACCAGTGCTGGGACCCCCATTCCAGAAGCGAAATCTCCGCCCTTTTGACCTCCACAATACCTACGCTCCCTCCGCCCTTCCGCATCAATGTTATGATTGGCTCCGCCTCTTTAGACTCCAAAATGCCTAGGCTCCGCCCCCTTCCGCTTCCAAAGTGTGGTACCTTCAGAAACGCTTGGTTCCGCCTATTTTGCCTTCCTCGAAGTAAGCTCCGACTTATCCGTTTACAAGCAGCCTTGACTCCACCCCTTTCGGAACCTAATAGATAACTTGACTCGGCCCCTTCCGCCTCCAAAATGATAACTCAAAAACAAAAAGAAAAAGGCTCCGCCCATTTCTTCTCAAAAGGTGAGTCTCTCTTCCGCCCATTCCCCCTCTAGAGACACACGCAGGTTCCGCCCCTTCTGCATCTATCAAGGCCCCGTGGCCCCGCCCATTTTGCTCCGCCCACCAATGTAAGCCACGCCCCTTTCGCCAAATACCAGCGTGAACTCCTTGCCTCCGCTCCGTCTAAAAACTTCCGGTTCTGCATCCTCCAAGGCACGTGGCTCCGCCTCTTTCCCTCAGTTTAAGCCATTTTCGTCCACCTATTTAAGCCACGCCCTTTCTCCCAAGTACAAACCTGAACCAATCCAGAACTGTACGTCGGCTGGCCCTTCGTCGCCAGCTTCAGAAGGCCAAACACGCGGAAGAGGATGAGATCCACGAAATTGTAGAGAGCCCAGAAGTTCGGCGCCCAGTAGGCATGTGTCAGGCCTAAAATTACATTTCTATAAGAGAAATCCGTAGAATTAAACGCTCAAAAACAGCCTTTTTAAATAAAAATTACCTCTAGAGACGGGGAACAGACGGGAGAGGATCTGCTGCAGCTGTTCGAGCCCTCCCTCGTACAAAAATGGCCCAAACGAGACGAAAAACGGCGTGAGGATAGGGAAAATGAGCAGAATTCCTGGAAAATTACGATTAAACCAAGAAAAAGAAGCATTTTCCACAAAAAACCACCAAACTCACCCCTGTAGAGCACCGTTCCCAAGTGGAAATCCATCCACAGCTCGAAATAGTGGCGGAGGAAGAAAAAGACGAAAGCAGGGGCGTAGTAGAGGTAAATGTGCTTGAAGTTGATGAGGATACTGTAAGCGAGGGCGGCCTAATTAGAGGGTAATTAAGTAATTAGGGATAGACCTTTAAGTAGTCTCCCCGCTCGGCAAAGAAGATGGAGGCGACCAAGATGGCGGTGAGGAGGCCGTTGTACTGGAAGTGGATGTTGTCGACGAGGAGAAGAGCGGCGTTAGAGCAGAGGAGGACGAAGAGAGACAGTCTGGAAGAGAGGATTAGAGAGAGAGAGAGAGAGAGAGAGAGAGATAGATAGCGAGATAGAGAGAGAGAGAAACGAACCTAGCTTTGGGGATTATTTGACGAGGGGGACTGAACCACACATGGGAGGCGCCGAAGCACAAAACTGCACAGGCGGCGATCTGAAAAAGAGTAAATTTTCAGCCAAAATGGTCCGTCAGGGGGCCTTGATGAGTCATTTTGAGCCCTATTGCCACCCGGGTGGCACCAAATAAGGCATCCACAGCTAGCCTTATTGACAACTGGGCAATTCAGGTGCAAATTCAAACCAGCTGGTGATAACCTTGAATTTCAGGCGGAAGTTTTAGTGACAGCCGTTTGACGAGATCTTATTGACAGCCGAGTCATGCAGACCCCCTATTGACACCAGCTGGTAATAATATCAAAATATAGGTTCCTGGGACTTATCGTTAGTGACAGCCGTCTGACGGGGCTTTTAAATGACGGATCGCGAAAAAGTATTTTTTGGGCAGCCCGAACGGCCCGAGTATAAAAAAAAACTAAAATTAAATTAAAATCGGTACAACAATTTTATAAACTGCTTCAAATTACTTAATAATGTTTGCTACTAACATATAAGTCAATAATAGTTGTACAAAAAAGAATGTCACCGACCGGGATCGAACCCTGGTCGTGTGGGTGGCATCTGACTGGGTGGTCCATGGTTAACGGGCCGAACGGGCCGGATTGGACCGACAAAAATTGTCCAAATGTCCCGGCCCGGGCCCGTGAGAACCCCGATACGGTAGAATGGCACGTTTTAAACAAAAAATGGTCCGTCAGTGACGGCTGGCGGTAATATCAAGACCCAGAGCGGGGTCTTTGTGACAGCCGTTGGACGAGCTTTATTGTCAGCCGGATCGTCCTATTGCCATCGGCTGGCGGTAATTTCAAAACCGAGGTCCCAATAGACAGTACTTATTGACAGCCGCCTGCGCGATATTCCCGGTTTTCGACCTTTAAAAGCGTTAAAAACTCACATAGACGTAATCACAAGCGATGACGCTGATCCTCTGAAACAGCAACACCCTCGCGTTGAAGAGAGGCTCCTTCTGAAGCGCGAGGATGTCCGAAAATCCGAGAAAATCGGCGATCCCAGCCAAAAAGTACTCGAAGTAGGCGAAGAGGGGAGGATAGTCGAGGGTCCACTCGGAGGTCTGGTCGAAGTACCACCGGCTGAGGCTCAGTTTGTTGGTCAGGGCCATCCAGTTACGGTGAACCTGGAAAAAAGGAATTGTAAGTGAAGCTAGTGGGAAAAATTAATTTTTAACCATGTGCGTAGGTTTAGAATCGCCACGAACGCCAATGTCAACGTAAAGTGTGCCTTGCCTCGCAATATTTAAAGGACTGGGCCCATTTGGCTCCAAGAACGAAAAAATCAAACCTCAAAATCGGTGGATGTGTAGGAGGGGATGAGTAGCACTTTCAGCGCCAGTAGGGAAGAAAGCGTCACGAGGACGACCAAAGTGGTCCCCATGGCTTGAGATCCTGAAAGTTTAACTGGTTAAATGGCAAAAAGAGTTTAGAAAGAAGGATATAGTGAAAACAACAAAAAAGGCAAAAACATAACTCAAACACGCCCTCCGCTTTTAGTAACACAATTTCCACTTGAATTGTTACATTTACTTCAACAAAATTCGTTTTACAATCTATTTTGTCAAAAAATACTGAAACGAGCAACTCAAAAGAGCGGAAAATTTAAAAAAACATTAATTCAAGATCTGGCAACGAGCCAGACCTCAAAATCGTGCCGGGACCTGGCGCGCAGCGGTCGCGTTGCGGTCCTGACGTCATTTTGTTTTGAAAGTCCCCCGGCACGTTTCAACGTTTTTGCTGGGGTTTTATGAATTTTAAACGAGTTTTTAGGTGTGAAATGGTTTTGAAATAATGTAAAATATCTTAATGAAAAAGTGGAATTATGACATGGTAACGTGTTTTTAAGCCAAAAATGAAGGAAACTGGTTGAGACGTTTATTTTCGAAAATTGGCTGCTAGTTCAGGGATTTTATTACCTCTGCGGTTAAAAAGTGTCGTTTTTATTGGAATTAGGTTGTTTCGTGGTTAATAATGTTGTTTTATCTCTCTATAGCTCCAAGTTTGTGATTTTTGCTTATTTTTAGGCCCAACAACGCAAGAAATTCGAAGTCCGATTGTGTTTGTCAATTTATTCATGTACCTAATGCATATTTTGGATTGTTTCAGTTGGAAATTCGTTATTTCTTTGGGAAAATGTGGATTTCGTCATTTTTAAGCATAAACTCTGGCTTTTTTCTTTTTGTATCTTTAGCGTTTTCAAAGTTGTCCTTCCTCAGTTTTTTTCAACCAAATCACGTGTTTGTTGTTAATTTTCACGTAAAATGATGTATTCTATCTTAAAAACTCTTATTTTAGCGATGTATACGTGACGTGACGTTTTTGTTTACGCCATGTGACGAACAGCCTATTTCGCTCCATTTCCTGCGTTATATGGCTGGAAAACGGTTGTTTTTACTACACTGCGCCTAGTTTTTTTTGTGTAAAATATACATTTTCAATGTAAATTTTACAGAAAGCGTTTGAAAAACCGCTGTTTTTACCAAAAATTCCCGCCGCAGATGTTCAAAGCGATCTCAGCTTTTTTGCTTGGTTTGGAGTTCATTCAGCTATTTATTTATTTCTTATAGTTTTTTTTAAAATTAAACTTTTATAACTTAAATTACTCATATTTTTTCAGTTATGGACTACGAGAATAGTCAGAATTACCCTCCCGAGGGTGAGAAGGCTGTGCCCAGACTGGACTTCAGGGGAAACCCCATGCCGGAAGGTAGGTTTTTCTTATTTATTTTATTTAAAAACTGATTTTTTTTTTAAATTTTTTATACAACAAAATTCCAGATGACCAACAATCGAACGGCGGCGCTCACGGCGACTACAACAACTACCAGGGGGATGATCAGTACGGAGGCGAGGGAAACTACGATGGGTACGACGGCCCGGATGGCCCTGATTTCGCCGGTCGCGGAGGCTACGGAGGGTGAGTTTAAACTATCAAAAAATCTGATAATTTCTGTTAAAAATCGCATAATTTTTGTTTTACACTGTGAATGGATTCAATTTCAGACGTGGCGGATTCCGTGGAGGTCGCGGTGGCTTCGGAGGAGGCGGCCGTGGTGGATTCCCGCCCGGACGTGGCGGCGGTGGTGGTCAGTACCACGGATTCTTCAACAACGCCCAGCAGTCCGCTTCTCATGAAGCACGAGGCCCCGAGGATCAGGAGACTAGGTTGAAGAGGGTGAGTTTTCTTCGATTGTCGTTTTGATTATTATTTGCAATGTACCTGCTTTATAATTGGAGAGCAAACTTGATCTTCTTCAAAATTGGTAAGTCCGAGACACTTTTAAGGACTAATTTAACTTATTTGAACGTACCAGCGAAGTTCATTTTCACGTTGTGTCCCGAGTGGCAGTAGGAATTTGCTTGGCAAAAAGTCAAGAAGAGAAAAATTATTAACGGTCCCGTCACGATGACCCCAATGATTCAGCTGTTCGCTTTGGTGAAAACGACTGTCGTCCCTTTTGAACCAATGTCAACAGCGAAATTCTGGTGTCATCGTGTCGGGACCGGTAATTATTTCTCTTCTCCTAGGCACTTTGCCCAGAAAATTTTTAATGCCGCAAGTTGGGATGTGGTATTCATCGTGTTTCAAAACTTCTACGTGTAAATAACCCCTTATTGCCGAACAGTTGATCTAAATATTTACTGTATTTGCAGAAACAATGATAGAAAGGAAGGAAAATCAAGTGCCACTTAGAAATGGAGCACGGAAACTTTGTAAAAAAAAAATTATTTTTTTTTCCGAATTTAAAAAAAAATAAATCCTGTTCCTTTATGCTGAATTCCTTGAGATCTCATGCCTCCTTTCACTCCTTTGCTAAAAATGTAGGAAAAAATAAATTTGGGCTCATAGATGCACAAGCGCCCGCAGATTCGGTAGAGGGGGTCGCGCCGAGCCTAATTTCCTATTTGGGGGACTCGCGCCATACGTCTCATTCGTATTGTGGGGGGTCGCGCAAAACGGACCCCACATGTAGCTTGTTCATGTATGTTCGGGCTTTTCAACCCGTTTTGTAAATAGTTTATTTTGGAGCCAAATCGCGATTTCAAAAAGGCACGCTATCTTTTACCTCCCATGGATTTCGCCTGATATTCCTATGCGCAACGTTAAACTCGAGTACACTAAAATATTGCGTTCTAAACAGGAAAAAATCCCGACAATTTTTTTGCTGCAATTATTAATTTCTTAGTAACCCCTCTTCTAATCCTCCTTTTTTCAGTTGGCCGGCTGCCAGGGCGGCGAGGATCTGTGGGTGGAGACGGACGCCGACGGAGGCAAGAAGTACTTCTACCACGCAGTGACCAGGGAGACCTCTTGGGAACGCCCTCCGAACGCAAAGGTGATCGATCAGACGGAGCTGTCCGAGCTGATCGCGAGAGCTTCAGAGGAAGAGCGCCGTGAGCGAGAGGGTAAGATTTCCCAGTCTTTTTTTCGCTATCGCGCCGCGACGCGCGTAATTTCGCCCCTTTTCAGAGCGGGTAAGTTTTCATTATACCAATATAGAATTCTTCTTATTCTCTGCGTGGAGTGGGCTCTTCTGACGGCTGACTGCTGCTGAATGGGCAAAAATTCTCGCTAATTTGATGAGTTTTGGTTGCACAAAATGCTAGGTAGCGTTCTCTAATCTTTGAAATTAAAGTGGAACTGAGCGCTGAGGAAGCGAAGGAAGTGCGGCCGTCGATCCTACGCTCCTGGCTCTTCGCGCAGCCTGTGGCGCTATAGAGTAATGTTCATTTATCCTTGAAAAATATTGAATTATCGGGAGAAAAACGGGGGAAAGGGGCCATTGTTTTCCTGTTGTTGTGTGAATAAAGAGATAATTGTATTAAAAACGATAGTTTAAAATGGATTGAAGCTAATTTCGATCGTTTCAGGACCCGGAGGACCTGGCTTTGGAGCGGCGGCAGGCTTTCCGCCCAGGGATAAGGGAGTGGACGACGCGTGGGCCGAGTTCCAGGCGCCCGACGGCAGGCCCTACTTCTACAACTCGATCACTCAGGAGAACACGTGGGAGAAGCCGAGAGCGCTCATCGAGAAAGAAAGTAAGTTCGCTTTTTTAAACATAGACGAACAGGCTAACACGGTTGTAAATCTTCGCTAGACCCAGTCACTGGCGGAGAAGGAGTCTCGAGTTAGAACGATTTTTGACAACAGGGGGTCACATTTAGTTTCCCACATCCTTTTTTAAAGCGTGGTGTGCGCGATTAATTTCCGAATAATTTTTTTGTCCCATTTGCAACCAAACAAAGGGGCGTTGATATCTTCCCCCCCCCCCCCCGTTAGAGTGGGACTTGACCGAACCGTAGGTGTAGGGTTTTACAAGTACCCCACGTTCACCAACGGTTCAGTCAAGCCCCCACTTTACTGGGGGGAGGGGAGTTCAGGTCCCCTTCTTTGGGTAAAGTGGAAAATTGATATGACCCTGAATCAATGTGGACATGAGGTTCTTGTGGTACCTAAGTGTTCCGGCATTTTCTTTAAAAAGGTAAAAAAATGAAATGGAGGTTAGTTTGCCTCCGGGGCACAATTGGGGGCTTACGCACCAAGCCCCCCAAACGCTCTCTTTCCAGCCGTTATGAATCTACGAACGTGGAATTGTGTATCCGCGCCGCGACCTCCGGAACCATACATGAACAACCTACCTGTGGGGCCTGTTTTGCGCGACCCCCCACAATACAAACGAGACGTGTGGCGCTAGTCCCCCAAATAGGAAATTAGGCTTGGCGCGAGTCGCGCGGTAGGTTGTTCATGTTGGTTGGGAGGTCGCGGCGAGGATACACAATTCCGCGCCGCGCGACCCCCTTAACCTAAAATGCCGGTCGATGTTTTTCTGCGTCCCCAACCGAAAATCAGTTTTCGATCCAATAACTAAAATAATTCCCGGTTCAAGTAGTGATTTTGCTTTTTTTTTTTTTGTAAATTTATGAAGCAGTATACGGTGTTTCCATATTTTTCACAATTTACGGCAACCAGTTACAATTTTCCAGATGGACATCACAACGAGCCTCCCAAGGACCCCGTCATCGCCGAGGCTCAGGCCAAGGCCCAAGCCGCCCTTGCTGCTTACATGGAACGCGTGAGTTTTTTGCTCTTTCTTAAACCATTATCTTAGTTTTTGTATTAATCGCATTTGTTTCAGCAGCGCCTGGACCAGTTCGCTCCTGCGCAGGCTCAAACCAGCCGTCCTGCGCCGGCGCCCGCGGCCCAGCCAAAGAAGGAATCTAACAAGGACCCGGGCCGGCCAGTGAGCAGCACTCCTATCGCCGGAACTCCGTGGTGTGTGGTGTGGACGGGCGACAACAAGGTGTTCTTCTACAATCCATCGACGAAGACTTCTGTGTGGGAGAGGCCTCCCGAGCTCTACGGAAAGGAGGACGTGGATGGACTCGTTTCCAACCCGCCGCCGCCCAAAGATGGTAGGTTTTGGGGGTTTTTGGAGGGAAAATAGCTTTTTTTTCGAGTTACACGAAACCTGACAATTTTCGGGGGTTGGGGGGCATTTTAAGATTGTCTGGGGGAATCGTTGAAACCACCGTTTTAAGAAGATTCAGATGAAACTGGCGAGGGATCCGGTTCGGAATCGGATTCGGACACCGACGGTCCTCCGAAGAAGAAGAGCCGCTCGGAGAGGAAGAAGGAGGCGCTGATGGCCCAGCAGAAGAAGGAAAAGGAGAGGAACAGGCAGACCCATGAGAAGCCACTGGATCCCGCCGTGCAAGCTGAGCTGGAGGCACAGAAGGAGAGGGAAAAGGTGAGGATTTTGAACTTTGAAACAGTTATAACTAACGAGTGAACCTATTTTGTTCCAAATGAGTCGAATTGACATTTTGGCTAGCTTTAGGCTTCTTTCCCTTTGCGAATCTGCTTAAAAATCGGAAAAATAATGCAATTATGACCAAAGTTCGCTTTGAATCCGAAATTCAAAATTCGCGATGCGCGGAATTAGACTATAGGCTCTTTCATTGGGAAAACAATCCGATACAATCGTCAGGCCTTCATTTATCCTTTTCACATCCAAAATTCTGGGTTTTTCGAAAACAGTGGAAGTTAGCAGAACCATAGGTGGACGGGAGATGCTTGCGGTATCTACGTAATTCGACGTTTGGTTGAAAGTGGTAACAAAAAATTGAAGGGAGGCTTAGGTTGCCGCCAAAGCCCCATTTGGAGGGCTTACGCATCGAGCCTCCAAACGCTCCCTTCCAGCCATGAGCAGAACCAAAAATCAGAGTTTTTTGTTATAAATTTGCTTTTTCTAACTAACATGTTAAAGGATCTATATTTTGGAAATTAAAAATAAAAGGAAAAAGTTTTTCATTAAGAATGAGTTGTCAAGCTCGTTATATGCAGCGTTGGAGCTTTCGCAATTTTAAGTTTTAGACAAATTTTGTTATAGAAGAGGGTCTGTTGCCAATTTTGGAGGTTTTTTGTAATAGAAGGGTGTCGCAAATTTTTTTAAAAAAAATTTTACACCTATTTTGCGACCGCCCGTTTGACGGAACACAATGTTGACTACTCAGCCCTTGTGTGCAGCCAAATCGCCCGAAGTAGATGTGGCGACGTGTATATAGTTTTCGGGGATCGTTCCGGGAATATGTTGGTTGCGCCTCAAAAATAGACTTCAAAACAACTCGGCTTACCTGGACACGTAGAGCTGGAAGGGCCTTCGTTTTGGGGGTTGCTTTGTATGGGGGCCTTTTGAACTTCGGGGGTTACTTTTTAAGCCCCCGTGCACACGTACGCAACTCAACGCCTCAAAAGCCGGAAAGCATCATTCTTAGGCCAGTTTTCATCATTTTTCTTTCAGTTGCCGCTGGAGGAGCGTCTCCGCCAATTCAAGGAAATGTTGACCGAAAAAGGAGTCTCCACGGGCAGCACTTTCGAGAAGGAGCTGTCCAAGATCGTCTTCGACCCCCGCTACCTCCTCCTCAGTGCCACCGAGCGCCGTGCCGTGAGTTTTATTTTCTAAAAAAAAATTGTGGCGTAATTTAGCATTTTTATTTTAGTTTTTCTTCAATTTCTATAGAAAATTGATATTTTTCAGTGTTTCGAAGCTTTCGTGAGGGAGAAAGTCGAGGTGGAGCGTGCGGAGAAGAAGAAACGCGCCAAGGAGGCTAAGGAGAAGTTCGGAGAACTGCTCAGGGAAGCTGATCTCCACGGAAAGTGAGTTTTTATCCATATATTTTAAAAATTACTTTTTTATTTGTAAATTTCTGTATATTTAGGTCTTCATTCTCGTCGTTTGCTTCGAAATGGGGCAAGGACGCTCGTTTCAAGGCCGTGGACAAGATGAGGGACAGGGAGGACATGTTCAACGACTTTGTTGGTGATCTGCACAAGAAGGAGAAGGAGGAAAAGAAGGCCAAGAAGGAGAAGGTAATTTGGAGTTTATGCGGGCGGGGAGGCCGCTCTGGGCAGCGTTAGGCCGCATTTGAGCTTTTAGAACGCCGCTTTGGTTTCCGACCGCCCTTACCATTATCGGTAGTCTCAGGCAACATCTGATGTACCCTGTCTGATCATGGTAGCCTTAGGCCGCTTCTGGAAGCCTGCAACCGCTTTGCAAACAAAGAGACCCGTTTTTCTGTTGTTTGATTTCATTTTCTTCCTTTTTTGAATTGGGCAAGAGCGTCTGATTGTGGTAGCCGCTTCGGGCAACGTTAGGCCGTTTATATTAAACAGAGACTTTCGCTGTGGGGGCAACGCTAGGCTACTTTTGTTGGTAATTAAAGGCCGCTTTGATGCAACGTTAGGCCTCTTTTAATGGAAAGAGAATGCTGCCGCTGCACGGCAACGTTAGGCCACTTTTATTGGTAATTGAAGGCCGTTACGGTCAACATTAAACCGATTTTCTTGAACAGAGAAATGTTAGGCCGTTTTTTGAGGTCGAAGAAACCACATGTGATTCCACTTTGAATGCTTTGACTATTTTCTGCTTTCTCAGGCCGCTTCTGGTTGCGCAAAATCCACAAAATAGCCAAGTCCCGAGTTTTCGAAATTTATTTGCCTGTTGAACGTCTTTGATAGTTGATGGTGGCCTCAGCCTGGTTTGGAAGGTTTTCTAGCTAGTGGCTAAACCCGCTTTAATAATCTGATTTCTTTTTGCTTTTTATATGTTTTGAATTAAAAACACAATTTGCGATCGAAAAGCCTTAACCCTCCTCACTTTTCAGGCCAAGTCCGAGTTCAAAACCCTGCTGCAGGAGCAGACGAGCCTCACTCGCAAGTCCAAGTGGTCTCACGTTAAGAAGACCATCGAGGAGGACGAACGCTACAAGGTAATTTCTTTTTTGTCTTTTGTGTTAAATTTTAATTCTAGGCCGTGGAGTCCTCTTCCACCCGCGAGGATCTCTTCAAGGACTACGTGGCCGATCTGGGAGATGAGACCCTTTCCGACGCCGAAGAGGAGGACAACAGGAAGAAGAGACTGGCTGCGGAGCAGGCCATCGCCGATCGTCAGAAGGAGGTTGGTTCTTTAATAGAGACGATTATTTTGATCACATTCGCTGGTTTGAGGGGTTAAGGCCATTTTTACGCTTGTGGGCCTGCTTCTTATAGCTTGAGAGTGTTTATGTTAACCTACGGCCGCTAAAGGTACCCTAAGGCCGCCAATGGAAACGAAATATGTTACTGGCACCCTAAGTGCGTTACGTGCAGCCTAGCGCCTCGTGATACCCTTCGAAACTTTTTATACCTTAACGCCGTTTGTGGTACCCCTTTTGAGAGCTTTTTGGTACCTTTAGGGCGGTACTTTCTTCCTATGCTATTTAAGCTCATCGCTGGTCAAGGACCCTTTTGGCGTTTCTGGTAGCTTAAGTTGGTTTTGTTACCCCCTGATGATTTTATTAATTTTGTACTATTTGGCAGCTTCAGGCGGGGTTCATGGCCGCAATAACAGGTTTTTTGGCTCCATTTGCTCAAACTCAACTTTTTTGGTTCGGCAGAGAATAATGTGAAAGATAAACCAATTGCCCGTACGAGTCACTGGCTCTCCTGTTTAATTGAAAACAGTTTTTCTTTGTTAGAAATCATCAAACAACGCGCATACTGTTTTTCTTTTATATTCTTTTTTTCAGATCCAAAAAAAAGTTGAGGTTCAACACATATAGACGCGAAAAACTTGTTTTCATGCGCTGGTCCGTTGAGAACCGTGGCTTCAGATAGCCTAAAGGGTTTTCCGTCCACTTTACGAAAACCACGTCGGATAGCGTAAGCTCTCTTTGTGTGAAACATCTGCCCGATTTGGGAACCCTCAGGCCGTGTTTTGTATTCTCGCCGTATTAACTTACAGAAATTGTTGAAATTTGAAAATCATAAACAAAATATTGTTTATAAATGAGAAATTTACAGGTTGAAGCCGAACTGGGCGACCAGATGAAGGAGCGTCTGAAGGAGAAGCAGAAACATCAGACCGAGGAGCACATTGAGCGCTACAAGGCCCTCATGGTCGACTTGGTTAGTTTCTTTTTGTGATTTTTTTGTTTTTTTTTTCAGTTTTAAACGATTTTTTCCAGGTGAAGCAGCCTTCGATGCAGTGGCACGACGCGCGTCGCGTTCTGCGCAAGGACGAGAGATACACGGAGTGTGACCTGCTGGACAAGGACAAGAAGGAACAGCTCTTCGACGATCACATCAAGTGCGTTTATTTTTATTTGTTCATTTTTTTCTGTGTTGAAAGCGAACCAATTCGTTCAAAATATGGTTTTTCGTATAGTCTTCGCCAAATTTACTTCTTCCGATTTGCAAATGTAACCGTGACGCAGTATTGCGTACGTATCCTAAACACAGGATTTTCGTACGCAAATCCACGTCTGGAGTCATTTGCACAGAGCTAAGAGCGAAAATGGGCGAAGTAGCATTGGCGACGACTATAATTATGTGAAAGAAATGATAAAATGTTGCTTTAGGAGTTTGGAAAAGAAGCGCCGCAACGCGTTCTTCGCCGTTCTCGACGAGCACCCGAAGATCACTACGCAGATGAGGTGGAAGGAGGCCCGTAAGATCATTGTCGACGAGGAGGAGACCTTCAGCAAGGTGGCCAGCAACAGCGAAAGGGTTAGTTTCTAGTTTTAAGGCCTTATTTGGGTGCTTTGTGGTGCGAAATTTGAAGAAAATGGAGATATTCGAAGAAATATGAGTCTTTTCACTGGTTTTACACGAAAAGTGTTGGAAATTCGTGGTAGAAAAATTAGACTAATTTGAAAGAAAATGAATAATGTCATTGTTTTGTACGAATAATGGTAGTTATAGATTTAAATTTTGAAATTTGATGGAATAATTCACCAATTTCAGAAGGTGGAGCGTGATTTCCGCGAGTGGAAGGAGGAGCGCAGGGAGCAGATGGTGAAGGAGTTCATGGAGATGCTGCGCGAGACGAAGATCATCACCTACAAGAGCAAGGCGATGATCGACGAGAGTGAGACTCACCTCAAGGACATCCTCGCCCTGTTGGAGGTATGTTTATTTTAAACTTTACTCTATTTTGACGTTAATGTGTATTAAAGGGGTACTTAGGGAGCTATCCTGTTTGTTTCAAGTGGGATACGTTTGCATATTTCCAAATGGTCTAAATGTTGTTGACCTATCCTCATTTTCCATCTCTTCTCGTCCAGTTTGACAGTTTGAATGGAATGAAAATCTTTAAATTGTTATTTCGAAAGTAGTGAGTTGCGGGCGTTTTTTGTTGTATAAACTTACCGCGAAAAATTCACGCCCCCATTGTCGGTTTCCCCTAATGAATTTATGAACGCCGTGGGGCTTAACTTTATTATGACGTATACTGGACGCTTATATTAATTCAGTTTAACCCGCTCCCCCCCCCCGCTATTAGAATGGGGGGGGGGGCTTAACTAGCGCTTAACTACGCGGGACTTGTTCATTTAAACCCCCTCCAATTCAGTAATGCCCCCATGGGTGTAGTTTAGTTATGCCCCCCTCATACATGGGCAAGCTCCGCAATATGGGGCGGTAGGGGCGTCGCAATTTTAAGTTTTCGGCAGTTTTTCTTAGAAAAGGAGACCCGTCGCAAATTTTTGACGCTTTCAACAATTGAAGGGGGCCTCGCAAAATTTACCCCCGCGGTAGGTTGCCCAGGTATGCCCCCCCTTGTGAGTAATGTTGCTACCCCCCTTTCAACTTATTCAGTTATCATCCCCATCTACTTATTATGCCCCCATGCTAATTTTTTCTATGCCCTCATGCAGTTTTGTCTGAACATCATAGCTGGACAGCGATCGTTTGGGGGGCTCAATGTGTAAGTCCCCCACATGGTGACTCAGAGGCAACGTAAGCCTTTTATTTCTTGTAACCGTTTTCAACTAAACGCGGAATAATGTAGGTACCGCAAGCGCCTCACATCCGCCAATGCTGAAAATTAGGGGGGGGGGGGAAGTTCGAATAACAATGAATGTCCCGGGCATACCTGGGCAACCTACCGCGGGGGTCAATTTTGCGAGGCCCCCTTCAATTGTTGAAAGCGTCGAAAATTTGCGACGGGTCTCCTTTTCAAAGAAAAACTGCCGAAAACTTGCGACGCCCCTACCGCCCCATATTGGGGAGCTTGCCCATGTATGGTCCCGGGGTGAAAATCTGTTCGCATGAGTGACACAGAATTTAACAGGGTTTACCGAAATAGGCAGCTAGACCAAAATTTATCAACAAGAGTGATTTTTTACATTTTTAAACCATTTTCTATTTTCCAGAACGACAAGAGGTGGATGCGCATGTCGGAGAACGACTCGTCGGAGCGCGACAAGCTCCTGGAGGACTACATCGAGCAGTTGCACAAGAAGGGCACTCCCCCGCCTCCCACGCAGCAGGAACGCGAGAGGAGCGACAGACGCTGATTCTCCCCCTTTCCCCTCTTTGTCTCCACTTCCAGATCCTCTCGTCCCGTTGTTACTCTCTATTCCTCCACATGAATGCGGTTGTTACCCCTCCAACCCCTAAAACCAGTTGTTAGTTTCTGTGAGTTTCCCCTCCTTCGGGAGGCTTCATTTCGTCAAAAGTTGTGTTCCCTAAGCCACACAGACCCATATTTCTAATTATATCTCGTTGTCGCGTTATTTTGATGAAAGTTCTCGTTGAGAAGCCGGTTTTCGAGTATTTTGTTGGGTGTCGAGTAGCATTGCTCTTGGATACCGTTTGGATTGGCTGGTTGCTTGTGTGGAAGAGTAGTATTTGGCAGTCATACTCCCGTTTTTGACACACTTACCCTTAAAGGGACCGTCAGGGGCCTTTTCTGATTGGAAATGGGATGTATGCTAATCGAGCCATTTCATTTGAAATCATTCCAGACAACGGCCGTGCGCAAAATGCTTGCCAAGTCCTCATTAGCATACGATTCTGAAAAGGCCCTTTAACTTATGGAGCCTAAAATGCGGTAGTCCCTCGGGGCTTATTTACCCAAAAAAGGGCCTAACCCCCCTTAAGTTGTGCACTTTCGGGCTCAACATCTCTCTTTTTTTGCCTGGAGACAGCTCTCTCACATTGTGCCAACCTTTCCATGTTGTTCCTAGAATAATGCGTGCAATATAGGATACTCAGGCCGAGCAAGTAGCCAAATCGGCTGAAAATGGGTTCCGATGTGCGCATTTTCATGTTTTGTTTATCTGAACCCTGTTTTGGCTAATTTTTGCGGCTGTTTTTGGTTAAAAAAATTTACATGTAATCGTGGCGGGGCCAACAATCGTCGCATATGCTTTAGAAAAGTCAAAATGTCTTGGGGTTCTCAAATGACGGGCCGGGCCGACGGCCCGTTCATGAAAATCAAAATTTTACATTTTGTATAAATCGCTACAATCGTTTTTTTATACTGCTTTAAATAGCTTAATAATGCTTGATACTCTCATATAAGTCAATATTAGTTGTACAAAAAAGAATGTCACCGACCCGGATCGAACCCAGGTCGTGTGGATGGCACTCTGACCGGGTGTTCGGGCCGACCAAAATTTTTCAAATGGCCCCATATATGAACAAGAGCCCGTAGATTCGGTAGAGGGGGTTGCGTAGAGCCTAATTTCTTATTTGGGGGACTCGCGCCACACTTTGTATTGTGGGGGGTTGCGCAAAACGAACCCCACAGGTAGCTTGTTCATGTATGAATGGCCCGGACCGTGAGAACCCCGAAATGTCTGTTGTTCGGCTACTGAAAGTTTCATTTAAAAATTTAAAGGAACGATTTCTCGAAAAGGCCTTGTTACCCGCGGGGATTCTCGCACTCGGCCCTGTAAAAAATAGTCCGGCGAGCCGCGAACGCGACACGCTCCGCATTCGTTTTGGGTCTCGTCACGAAAGCCGTGCCTGAACAATGCAAGTGAAATTCTGAAAAGTTGGTTTTGGAAAAACTGAATTTCCAAAAAAAGAACCCAAATGGGGAGCGTAGTGACTTTTCCACAGGGTACACTCGTTCTTATCAGAAAATTTACCGTGCCGGGTCTCGTAGCGTGAAGGATTTTTTTTTAAGGTATTCCCTTTTCAGATATGCCCTCCCAGGCTAAGAAACGGCGGTTGGACGAGAAAGGAGCGGAGGAAATCGAAGAGTTCTCCTCCCTTTGCGGAGAGATCAGAGAGGGAAAAGTGCTGGAGAAGGAGGTTCTGAAGCAGTTCAAGTCGCTGTTGAAGAAAATCGGCAAAATTGTGGGTTCCCCCTCTTTTTTGGCCCAATTTAGACGGATTTTCTTTATTTTTTTACAAACTTTTTTCGTTCCAGGACTCTGTGAAGTCGAAAGTGGCCGGAATCGCGGATTGTCGCCTCCTGGCCGCATTTTTCACCACCTACACGGGCATGAGGACCGAGAATGACCTGAGGATTTACAAGATTCTCGTCAAGTTGGAGAGGAAATTCGACGTCAGATTGGAGTGAGTTATTTTTAAAATTTATATTTAGACTATTGTTTATTCATAGTTATCCGTGTTCCCGCCAAACCGGGGTTCTCACGGGCCTAGCCATTTGGAAAATTTTGGTCGGCCCGTTTTCCTTGGACCACCCAGTCAGATTGCCACCCACACGACCAGGGTTCGATCCCGGTCGGTGACATTCTTTTTTGTACGACTAATATTGGCACATATGTTAGTAATAAACACTATTAAGTTATTTATTCAGCCGACAAACACAAAAAAGTAAATAAAATAAAAATAAAAACCCGTGCGGGAAACCGAGCTGCCGAATTCGAGGGGCGGAGCCACGCCCCTTGACCCCGCTTCCCGAATGGTGGTGCCTGCGCTAGTACTACCAGTTATTTAAAGCAGTTTAAAAAAATATTGTACCGATTTATACAAAATGTTTTTAAAAAATTTATATCCGGGCCGACCGAGCCCGGATATAAAATTTTGTCGAATTTTTGTGCCTAATTTTTCGGAGAAATGGAATGTTGAAATATCTTAATTTCAGCGTCCTCCAGACCCCGGTTTTCGGCCCGTCGGCTAAGGAACACTACGCCAAGCTGAGTTCTTTGGGTCCCACTCTGCACAGAATCACTCCGGATCAGGTTTGTGTAACTATCGGCGTCTCTTCATTCATTTCTCCCTTTTTAGGGCCTAAAATTGGGTAACTCCCAAATTTATGATTTAAAGTAATGTAAATTCTCAACGTCTGTGGTAAAAATTGGGCAAAAGGGTTAAGTTGAAGGCCTGCAACCTTGGAAACGTTCGCTTTTGAGTCTAAAAATTGGGTAATCTAATACTTCCATCCTTAACTTTAGGGTCTATAGTTTCGTCATTTGCTTTACATTAAAACCTAAAATTGGGGTTGCCGTTAGTTTGGGTGTACATACATTTTTGATAATCTAGTTATCCTAAGCGCTTTAAATTTGGGCAAAGTGGTTAATATTAAGACCTAAACCCTGGGGAACCCTAAGCCTTCGAGACAGAAAATTGGGTAGTCTCCTTAATTGTTGCTTAAAATTTGGGTAACCCTGTCAACTCTTCGGCTTTAAAAGATGAGTTCGATTATCTTTAGTACTTAAAACTTATGTCACCCTTTAACCCTAGTTTCTTAAAATTGGGTAACCTCCTACTCTAGGAACAGTAGGGCCTGAATTTCTTAACATTAGTACCTAAAGTTTCGGTATCTTTTAGGTAAGTTTGGTAATTTGTGTAATCACGTTGACTTTAGTGCCTTAAATTTGGGTTGTCCTTTAACTTTAGGTGCTAAAAATTGGGTAACTCATTTTGTAGAAAGTGCGTTGCAAACTTGCGACGCACACGCTCTTTTAACCAAATTTTCTCTCTCTCTCTCTCTCTCTCTCTCTCTCTCTCTCTAATCCTCACTTTCCAGGTCCTCACCTACATCAACTCCCAAACCCTGTGGAGTACCGTCAAAAACCACTCGAAACCCGATGTAGTGTCCATCTACGACGAGCGATTCCTTCTGCGCCTCTTCGCCTCAATGATCCATCCCGGTTCCGAGGTGATTTTGCCTTTTCTGATACAAAGACGATCGATATATCGATTAACTCATGTGGTAAACCAGTAAATCGATAATTTTTCAGTTGACCTGTCACAAATTCATCCATCACAATTGCCTCTCGCTGGTTTTCTCTTGCTGCAGTTCCAAGGAGGCCTCCACTCGCTACCTGGCCTACTTTGTACTTCAGAGATTCCTCTCCCTCCTGTTGGTGAGTTAAAATCGCCCGAAGAGGCCCATATGAAACCATAGTAGCGGGCCGGCCCGATATTTCTTAACAAAAATCCCATTTTTCCACGGTCCAGGCCAAGCCCCAAATTTTTCCGTAGTTGAATAAGACTATTTTTAAAAATAGAGAAATCAGAAAGTCTGAGAAACCTTCAAAAAATCCGTTCTTTCAGGAGCTGAAAGAGGAAAAGTTCGCGGAGCGCAGTCTCTACATCTACGTGATCCGCCTCTTCAAGCAGAGTTTTACCACCGAAGCCCCCAGGATCTCTCACTGTCAGTTTTATCGATTTATTTTTCAATTTATGGAATTTTTTTTTTGCACGTTAGATGCGTGTAGCACATACGTAATCTGTATTTGGTTGAAAATTGTAACAAAGATTGATGAAGGCCACGTTGCCTTTGCACCGTCATTTGGGGAGGGGGGTTACAAATTGAGCCCCCAACCACTCCCTGTTCAGCCATAGGCTACAAACTTTATTACAAAGAAAGGGTGCGTTAATGGTAGTAATGACGTCATTCAGTCCTTATTGACAGCCAGCTGGTACGAATTACGGTTGACCACCCACGAAGTACCACATTTATTACAAAATAGGGGTGCGTTCAAGATATAGTGCAAACTTTCTGCCCATTACTGGTTTACGTCACGGTAATTCGTGATTTTGTCAAATTTGCAACACAACAAGATTATTCCTCGCAAACATTCGGATTTCGGCAAGTTAAAAAATTGTTCTTTTTTGTTTTTGTTTTATTTGTAGGTGTAGCTCCTGGAGAATTCTTCTTTTAAAATATTTTTTTCAGTGATTTCTCACTTCTTCGCCCGTGTGTGTAAGCTGTTGCTCCACCCGGAGTCCCCTGCCTACGGACAGATTCTGGCATTTTTGTGCCAGAAGCCACAAGTCGATCTGAATAATGTGGGTTTTGTGCTTAGCTGGACCGGCAGCATTTGGGGGGGGGGTTGGATGCGTAAACCCCCCCATATGGGGCCTCTTTCCAAATGGACCCCTTTAGTGTGTGTGTGTATATATGAGTGATGGAGAAATGCAATAGAGACAAATAGAGAAAAAAAATTCCCTTTCCAGATCCCCGAATTCTACCGTCTCTTGCTCTCCTCCTCCGTCCAATTCCACAAAGAGGAACGCGAATGGATGCTTCTCCTCATTTCCGAGGCCATCATCGACCCCATCGATTACAGTGTTCTCCAGAACAGGTACGGTAGCCGATTTTAAAGGGCTGCTCATATTTTAGTTCTGAAGCCTGATTTTTCACATCCCACCTTTGTAGGTCCGGAGTGAAGCTGCTCTTAGCCCTCTTCAACACCTGCATGGTCGATCAACAGTGCCGAAAACTGATTCTGGCCACAATCAAAGCGGCAGCCAAGATTCCGTCCGCCGCCTACGATCTCTTCCACCGATGCAATCTTCAGACCTGGATCGCTCTCACCATTAAGGTAAGGTTTTTCCCCAAAACTTCTATTTTTTCTTATCGATTTTGCATCCCTTTCCTTCCAGAACAAACGTCTGACTAGGTGGGAGAAGAACTACCTGGCCCAGATCTTCACCATCCTGCTGGAGAATGAGAAGGCCTACCGGGCGGAGAAGAAGACATCGGCCGATGGGAAATTCGAAGCGGCTCTGGCCAAAGTGGCCGCCAGGACGGTTCGTCTTTTCCTTCTTGTAATTTCTAGAAACCGTATTTTCAAACATAGGTGGATGTGAGGTGCTTGTGGTATATACGTAATTCGGCGTTTGATTAAAAATGGTTAAAAAAATGAAGGGGCTTACGTTGGCGCCGAGCAAGGGTGGCTGATCAGCGGGCCGGCCTGGGCCGAGAAATATATAAATTGTGGAAGGGGTCGGCCCCACTTTTTTGAAAATCTATTTATAAATATAACATTTTTCAAAGTCTTTTTTTTAAAGTTCTGTTTGCTGCAAAACATAGTTCTAATTGTGCAAAACATACTGTGTGAAGGAGGATTCGAACTACCTTATATGAATTTTGTATGTTTTTCATGGCCGAGTGGCTAAGATGTCGGACTGGTAATCCGAAGTTGCCCCAGTTCGATCCCCCGCCGACAAAACTTTTTTGCCATAGTTGTTTTATACATTAGGTACAATAGAAACGCAATTCCTGCACATAAATCGTGAAAAACTTTTTTTTCAACTTTTGGAATGTTTGACCTCGGGCCGCGGGCCAGGTCGTGAATTTTTTGAGAGAGGGCCGGCTATCCACCCTTGGCACCGAGGGGGTTTATGCATAAAATTCCCAAACGCTCCCCACGTTTTCATATTTCAGTGATATCTGCATGATTGTCTTCGTTTCAGGTCTGCACCGCCCTGGAGGACATCGTCGAGACGGAGGCCATCGCCGGACAGCACATCAACACGATCCAAGGACTGCTGGCCGAGTAGAGGCTCCCCAAGGGGGCTGTTATTGTTGTCATTTTGTTGTTAATTGTTTTGTTGAAAGAGCAAGTGAATTGTTTTCGAAGAAGTTACTGTTAAGCTCAGTTTTCGCGACCTTCGTCCGAAAACTCAACAATTTAGGCGTATATTGAAACTAACTTTTTTGTGTATAACTTCGGCCAGGGCCGAGCCCGCCCGAAATTTCGGGCCCGGGCTGGGCCGGACGTCAAAATTTCCCCAACTTTGTTTTTTTTTTCGATAGGCTCGGGCCGACGGCTTTCTAAAAATCGGGCCCGGGTCGCCCCTCAAATTTACCAAGGCCAGTTTGCCTGCTTACGCGGCCTACAATATTTTCCGCATCACTGTGCCCGTTTCATTGTCGTCTTCTCCGCATATAGGACGCTTATTCGAGAGAAAAAAATATCTGGGGCAGGGCTGGTAAAAGGCCGGGCCGGCCCGCACTGTGAGAATTCGGTCCCGTCCGTCAAATTTACCAGCCCTGAACTGGTGCCGACCACAAAATTATTTTTGTATTCCTATGCTTTTTCAAGGGTCGCTGGATCCATTACTGGCACCTGTTCATTAGATTCCCAAGGTATGGATGAAAATGCGACAAAAAAAGATTGGAACATGAAATGTTCATTACCCAGTGTGGGTTATATCGCTCTAATCGCTGGAGGAAGACGAACGACGACGGTGCTTCTTCCTGCAAATAACGGAGTTTGACAGTATACGGAAAAATGAAGGGGTATCGTGGATGTCTTTTGTCCTTCGTTTACCAACTGTCCTTCGTTTACCAGACTCAGACTGGCTGCCGCTTAGGTATTAGGAACTCAATATGGCACATATAGCGGGACTCATTTGGACAACTGGTTAGCGTCCCAATTGCAAAACAAACGCTCCTGGGTTCGGTTCCTTTACTGCGGTAGATTGTAGTGTCGTAGGTTTTAACGTAAAAAGAAACTCACTTCTTCTTTTTCTTCTCCTTCTCGCTGTCGGAATCGGAGACGTCGCTCCTCGCCCTCTTCCGTTTCCTCGACTCGTACTCAGAGTCGGAATCCGATGACTCCGAAGAGTGCCTTCTTCTGAAACAAACGAATTTAGACAAATGTCGGGTATGGATATCCGGTCCACTTAGGGTAGAAGGTTCCCACATTTTGGCCCCAAAGTTAGCCAAGATAAAAACAGCCAAATCAAAGAAAAACCTCCAAAATCAAAGAAAAACCCCCACCTCTTCTTCCGCTTTTTTCTCTTTTTCCTGTCCTCCTCGTCGCTGTCATCTTCGGAGTCACTGCTGTCACGGCGTTTCCTCTTCTTTTTCTCCTTCTTGCTCTTCTTTTTCTTGTCTTTCTTCTTCTTTTCCTTCTTCGCCTTCTTCTTCCGGTCCGCCTTTTCGAGTTTTACTGAAAAAAATGCCTCAGATTTTCATGGAAATCATGGCTGGACAGGGGGCGTTTGGGGGCTCGACGCGTAAGCCCCCCAAATGGGGCCGCGGAGGCAACGTAAGTTCCCCTTTAATTTTTTGTTACTATCTTCAACCAAACTCCGAATTACGTAGGTACCACAAGAACCTCTCGTCCACCTATGATGGAAACAAAATACAGTTTATAAACGTTAAAAAGAAGGGAAAACGTACCGAGAGGCGTCTCCCCGTCGCTCTCAGAAGAGGTGGAGCTTATGTCGATCGTCGTCGATTTGCCCGGCTTCAGCTGGATGAAGTTGCGGCACTGAAATGGGATTTCAAAAGAATGTTGTAAAATAAATACGAAAAATCAATAAAATTCTGGGAAACTAGCCACCTGGCACAAAAAATCTCATGGCAAAGCGCCAAAATCTCCAAATTTGAAATTTTAGGCTCCCGCCACGATTGAACTGGCAAACTGCCAGTTCCAGTAGGATTAAAAAAAGAAAAATGCAAAATGAACAAATAAAAATACCTGGAAGGGCAGATGACCGACGAAGCCGCACTTGCGGCAGGCTCCGGACACGGCGGGCTTGATGATGGCGTGCCCCGTGGCATCTGAATTTTCATTTTATTGTAAAATAAACAATTATTCTTTTAAAATTATGTAAAAATATAGTAAATCATTAAAATATTTGTGTAAAAACGTACCGACAAAATCGGAGTCCTCCATTTTTGGAGCTCCTCGCGATGGCGGCGGTCCTCTGGATTCAGGCGGCCTAAGCCCGCCACCTCCGGCCCCGCCGAAGCTTCTCACAAAGGGCATCGGCTCCAGGTTTGAATTCGACATACTGAAAAGGAGAGAAAATGGGGGGGGGGGAGGGAATAAACTCGTTTAAACGGCTGAGAGGGTAGAAACAAGGATAAAACGAGATAAATTTGACAAAATGATTAGCAAAAAGTTAAATGCAATTAGTTTACAAAACAAATGAAATATTCGTAAAAGAAAACGCGAAAACTAAAGCCGACAAGAAAATTCAAATTTTAAACTGACTGTAACGCGCACAGCCTGAAATGAAGTACGTAATACGTATCATATTTCTGGGCAAACGCGATACGGTAGACAAATAGAGAAATTTATGACATAAATAAATCTGCGTGGGAAAAGGTATATTCACGGGACGTATAAAAACTTACATGGCGTTAAAATACTGGACGTCAAAAGGTATGCACGCGTAGAAAACAAATGAGACGTAAAATATTTGGGAAGAGCAGTCCTTTTTGGTACAAGGTGAAAAACGCATTTGTATGTAACGTAAGATGTTACAAATTGATCCAAATAAAATAAATAACTATTTTAGCGTGTTTTTTTTGTTTTGGGTGGCAAGATTATCGCGCTAACACCTTCGCTGAAATTGAGTTAGTTTGAGTGTTGTTATACACCAAACTAGCATGTCCACACTCATTCTGCTTTCACCTGAATTTGTAAAATAAAAAACTTTTAAGCATAAATTAGTAGAGTCTTCAATAATTATTGCCACAGCTATCCGAAACGGCTATTAACTTAAATTTATCGCTTTTCTTGAAATTTTAGGCAAAAAATTATGACTCTCAGGGAAATTTAAATTTTTTGTAGGACTAGGGCTTTCAACTGTTTCACCGTTGTTTTAATTCTTAAGTTGTTGAACACATAGGCTAATAATGCGATTTTCATTTCAATAAATTGAAGAAAAAAAACTACTGGAACATTTTTTTAAAAATTGGCCTCACCTTCGGTCAATCTTTCCGAACATGACGGCCTTCATCTCCGACTCTTCAACCTCTTCCGCTCCTGTTTTTTTTCCGTTCCTCGTGTGAATTCGCAGCCTTTTCCAAAGCGAGATGCTATTAGGCGCCGCGCGGGGAAACTCTCTGAATTATTCCTCAACCCACTTACCATCAACCGCCTAACTACATACAAACTGTTGTTTTCTTTGAAACAATAACGATGAAAAACTGCTAAAACCCCACTTTTCAAATTAAAAAATGGTTTGTCGATAATAATGCCTGCTGAAAATGTTGTAAAAAAATTTTTTTATATGATTTTTCCCTTTTTAAGGGGTTTGGAGCGCCTCAAAGGGGCCGTCACGGGACTTTTTGAAATTTCAATGAACCATATTCTAATTTCCCCAAACCAATTAAAATATTTTTTCCAACGTCCCTCCAAGCAACGAATTTACACAAAAATAAGTATAAGATTAGCCTATGTTTTGGAAAGGACCCTGATGGTCCCTTTAAGGGCGTAATAGACGTTTCCATTGGAAGGTCATAGGGACTGTCAAGCGACCTTGAAATTTTACTCAACAAGGCAATTCCCCCAAAGTACGCAAAAAAAACAATGCAAATTTGACTTTTTCCAGGCATCGACAGCACCCCTGGAAAGTTGGCTTGAAACACTTGTTTTTTGTTCGTTTTCAGAAAAAATTAAAAAAGAACGAAACCTGTTCTATCGTTATCATGATGCTCTTTCGAACAAGTTATTCATAACACCCTTAAGGCACTAATTATAGTCTGTTTCCAAATAAAGGACGGCGGCTTTTGAGCGGCCTCGTGGTTTTGCTCATTTTTAACCACTGACGATTTGGAACATTGATGTGAATAGAGATAAAATAAGCGAAATACCACAGTAACAGCGGAGTGCGCAGGAAAACAAGAAATCGCGGCGGGACCTAATGTACCATCCTTTAACCGAACCGGTGCCGTTTTTCGGAAACACACTATAAATTAAAATTGAAAACTAAAGCTGAACTTATACTAATATAACACAGCCAAAAGGGAAATCCAGCAAAAAACCGGTTTTTCATGTATTCGTTAAATTTTCCAATCTCAGAAAAATTGTTGTGTTTAAAGTTTTTTGCAAAACAACTTCTGCCTAATAAATTTCCCTTGGAAACTTGTTCCAATCTCCATTTTGCGTCCGAACTTTAGCCATTAAGTAAAATTGTGTGAGAAAATATGGTGTTGTTTTGTGAAGTTGTGCTACAAACAAAGCTGTAAATTAACAATATTATTCAACCTGATATCATCAATAAATGATTTTCCGTATTACTACTAGTTTTCTGTGCAACCTTCAAGTAAAAAAAAAAACTCAACTTTTGAAACAAATTTTAAACAGGTTTGCCTTTTGAAAGATTATTCGTTCTCGTTCTAAATTTAGTTGACAAATGTGTTTCACTTCGATAATAAAATTTTCTTTGTCACAAATAGTTCAGTGGTAGCAGTGTGAGACCTTCAAACAAAAACAAAAAAATCTAACATTTTCTTGAAATCTCCTCTTATATAACAAAACGCTATGGTGTGTGTGTGTTGTCTATCAGCGGAACCCCACGTACCCTTACGTACCCTTACGACTAAGTGCTAGCTAATGTTAAGCTAATGTTCGCTCATTCTTTCCATCTGCCTTCTTCCGACCGGTCAGTTCTCTATCCCTTTCCCTCCCTCATCGTCAGTCCTCTATTTCTCTCGTTCTTTTCGCCTCTCTCTCTCTCTCTCTCTCTCTAAATCTCTCTCTCTCTCTCTCTAAATCTCTCTCTCTCTCTCTCTCTCTCTCTCTCTCTCTCTCTCTTTCTGTATACTTTTCTGTTCCTGTACATATTTTGCCTGTATCTGTTTATCTCTGTCTCTCTGTCTCTCTGTCTCTCTGTCTCTCTGTCTTACTGTCTCCTTTTGTCGCTCTATGTTTTTCTGTTACTCTGTTTTTCTGTCTGTCTCTGTCTATGTTCCTCTATCTCTGTCTCGCGTTTTTCTTTGTCTGTCTTTTTCTTGGCTTTTCTGTCTCTCTGTCTATCTACCTGTTTCTCTCTGTCTTTCTCTATCTCCCTGCGTCTCGCTCTGTATCTCTGTTTTTTATCTTTTTCTCTGTCTCTCTCTCTCTATCTGTATTTCTGTCTCTTGGCCTCTTTGTTTCTGTTTCTGTCTATCTGTGTATCTACCTCTGTTTTTTTTTGCATTTCTCTGTCTCTCTGTCCCTCTGTTTTTTTTCTGTCTGTCTCCATCTGTCTGTCTTTCTGTGTAACTCTCTCTCTCTCTCTCTCTCTCTCTCTCTCTCTCTCTCTCTCTCTCTCTCTCTCTGTCCCTCCCTCTCTGTCTCGGTCTTCCTTTGTCTCTCTCTGCATCTATGTTTTTCGTCTCTGTCTGTCTGTCTCTCTCTCTCTCTCTCTATATCTATATCTCTATCTCCCTTTGTCTCTCTCTCTCTCTCTCTCTCTCTCTCTCTCTCTCTCTCTGTCTCTGTCTCACTGTCTCACCGTGTCACTGTCACCGTTTTCTTTTATGTCTCTGTTTTTGTCTGCCTCTCTGTTTCTGTCTCTCACTCTCTCTCTCTCTTTGTATATCTCTCTCTCTCTCACTCTCTCTCTCTCTGTCCTTCTGTCTCTCAGTTGTTTCTCTTTGTTTTTCTCTACCTCTCTGTCTCTGTGTCTGTCACTCTCATTCTCTCTCTCACTCTTTTTTTGTCTGTCTCCGTATCTCTCTCTACTTCTCAGTGTGTCTCTCTGTATCTTTTAATTGGTCTCCGTCTCTCTTTGTCTCTCTCTTTGTGCCCCTCTATCTCTTTTTTTATGTATGTTTCTCTGTCCCTCTTATTCTGTCTTTCTGGCTCTGTTTTTTGTCTGTCTCTCTCTGCCTCTCTGTTTTTTCTGTCTCTCGGCCTCTGTGTCCCTGTTTCTCTCTCTCTGTGCCGATCTCTGTCTCTCTTTTTATCTTTCTGTCACTCTGTCTCTCTGTCTATTTATCCGTCCCTTTGTCTTATTCTCTGTTCTTTTGTGTCTATGTTTCTCTCTCTCTCTCTCTCTCTCTCTCTCTCTCTCTCTCTCTGTTTCTGTAACTTTTTTATCAATATGTTAGCCCTATATTTCTGTTTATGTTGTATCCTTTTGCTCCCTGTCTATATTTCTATCTCCGTCTTTTTCGTCTGTGGTCGTTGCGGTAAAAGATCTTCCCTTACTGTAGCAGTGCCTCTAACTTTGCGTCTACGATCTTTTTTTTTTAATTAGTTGCATTTTTAGTAAAAACGTCAATGTTCCAATAATTGGGCCTAAAACACACATGCCAGGAGGTAACGCGCCGATAGGCGCGTTTACCGACTGGTTTTATACATAGCTTTCTTTACATCTTTAAAAAGCTAATACAAAATAAAATTAATACATCTCTTTCTTTCTCACTAGCCTTCCAATCAAAAGAGTCACTCCCCCCATTCACGTAACAAGAGAAACCCCATTTTTGTTTTGTCACATGACCGTTGTAGGTCTCTTGGGAAACGTGTGATAAGCGTGGGATATTAAAGGTTAATCATACATCTACTGAGAGACACTTGTTAATATTATCTTTATTGAGAAACCTCTATTGGTGCTTAGAAGAACAAAACAGAACTATGAGAACTTTTGTACCTTGCTTACGTACATATTAGTTGAATAAATATGTAGATTTTTCATGTTGTTTTCAAAAAGAAAATATAAAGTTTTTCAATTTTTGCACCAATGCGCCGCGACGAGTTAAATTACACGTAAAATACCTAAATTGCAAAACGGCTCGTGTTTGTTTTTGTGATAAATAAACTTTTTAATTGAAAATCTATAAATGAAAGCAAAAACAAAACAAACAAAAAATTTGCAAATTCTCGCCATATTTTGTCGAGTGGAATCCAGGGAAGTCACGTTTGCTTTCGGCTATGTCATGGATAATTTTATATTTTTTTCTCTATATATTTGCATTTTTTTGAAATTTTTTTTGAAAACTACATAATATTTTTTTCTTTAAATTTTCAAGAGTTTTCCGAACTATTTTTTGCCTAAGGATAAAGAAATCGTATAAGAAAAACAATATATTTTTTAAAATTGCTTAATAGATTTTGAAAACTTGAATTGTTTTCTTTTAATTCTTTTAAACCTTATTTTGTAAAATTTTGTAACACTTGCACGAACCGTACCACCTGTACCCGAATGGATTGCATATCCTATCGTGTCAGTAACATTCAAGCAAAATAAAAAAGTTTTTTGAAAGAAAAAAAATTTTTTTTTCGTACCCTCTTCTTCTCTTTTTCGTACCTTCTTTTTTCGTAAAATCCGCAAGGAAATAAAAGCCTCGAATCAGCTCATTTCGGCAAATCGGCTCATTTTAAACCTTACAACTTTTTTAAAATTGTTTTTCCAAAACAGTTAAAACAAGTTTTTCGAGTCCATTTTTCGCAATTTAATTTCGACAAGGTCGTTGCTTCCACCAAACTCCTGAACCCAAAATGATTGAATATTTTTGCCCGTAAGTAACATTTGAGTAAACATAAAAATGCCTTAAAAACAATATTTAGTTGATGCCAAAACTACTTCGCTGCGACGTGCCAGTGTTTTGATGTTGTACGTAGAGTTGTACATAGGATAGTCAGGCCGAAGTTCGCAAATTCGCAAATTCTCACCCCATTTTGTCAAAGGAAGAAAATAACATAAACAACATAAACAGCTGGTCTCGGCAGTGTCAACAACTCACATTTTATTTATTTATTTATTTTTTAATTTTTAACAGCACACTTTTTTTATAACTTCAACAGCTTTCCGAATCTTTTTTTTTTCACTTAAGGATTATGAACTCGTTTGCAATATCTTTTTTTAGTTTCGTGATGGATCTCGATTGAGAAATCCTGCCGTAAGCAAGTTTAAGTTTTGTCGTTTCTTTTAAACCTAAAATTGTAAGTTTTTCTAATTTAAAAAAAAATTCCACAAGAATTTACTACCAACTGTACCTTAATTCATTGTTTTTCTTTACCCTTTAGTAACATTCAAGAAAATTTAAAAAAATACAATTTTTTAATAAAAATAAAATACACAAAATAAAAAAAAAACACAGTTCGTTATAGTGTGTTTCCGAAAAACGGCACCGATTTTGGCCAAAAACCTTAAACTATGGTAAATTAGGTCACGCCGCGATTGTTTAGTTGTCAGCGCACTCCTCTTTTACTGTACTATTTCGCAGATTAGACCACTCAAAAGTCGCCGACCTTTATTTGGAAACAGACTATAAATATAAATCTCGACTCATTTTTATGTCACGAACTTGATTTTACGTTTCCTTATTTTCAACTTCATAATTTGTTTTCTTCATTTTTCCAAAGCAATGAAAACAAGTTTTCCAAGTTCCACTTTCGCTATTTTAATCTCGAAAAGTGTCGTCTTTTTTTTCTTTTGACGAGCTGCGCTATATTCATCCTCTGTAATCATTGCCCTTCAGAGCTGAAATTGGACTCAACCCGATGCCGTAGAAAATGAAATTAGCTGGATAAAAACCAGAAGAACATATGTTTCTTTCACACGATCACGTTGCACGCAATGTTTTTTTTCTTTGCAATGATTATGGCAGTTACAAGAAATATAGACGAAACAACTTTCTGAAAGAAGAAAATTTTCGGTTTCATTGTTAAAGCAAAACAGCAAAAACTTTCTTTTTCAAGTGAAACATTAAAATTACTAATCTTACGGTTAATTGTTGTTTTTTTTTATATATAAATCAAATCATTTAATCATGTTTGTTAATAAAAAAGCAGAAAAAAACGTTTGATTGAAAAAACCTAATAATTTTAAAGGATTTGTACAATTTGAGCATATTAGTTCTTTTTCTGTAAAAATCGTGCTCACTAATTTCCGTGACAAAGCATAAAAATAATAAGTGGCTGAATTGAAAAGTTTGAAAAACTTCTTTGCAGTTATTTTCGCTGTTTAAGAAAATTATTTTAAAAACTGTGTAACACAAAAATCATAATTTATCTTTTTCCGTTCGTTCACAAGGGTCATTAGTAAATGCAAGTAGTGAAAACTTTTTGTTGAAACATTAAATAATCTTTATATAATTGTTTTCTTCTGATTGATACAAGACTATTCGGATAATTTTTTTATAAATGTTTTTTTTTAAAAGAATTGCATAACATTTTTTTATAATTTTTATTACGCATTTACACTGCATTCTTGTTTCCAAAATTTTTTGATAATCACCTCAAATCAAGACGAAAACATTCGTTTTTTTTTAAAAAATAATTCAGGGCGGAAAAAATGTAAGCGGCAGGAACTTTATTCAAAACTGAAAATTAAATTTTTCTCAAATTTCGGCAGCGCACACTGATCAACGAAACATAAATGAGCAGAATGAATTATTTTTTTGGGTAATTTAAAAAAAAAATTCTTTAACGAGAAAATCTCTAAAATTATGCCGTTTAAATTTTTGTTAACAAAATTTTATTCTTAAAAACGTTTGTTATCAAAAAGTTACCTGAATGACTTCTTACATTAAAGGGGCAGTAAGGGGCCTTTTCATTTCCTTTTCGATCGGATACGGTCGGAAATTTTGCGAATGAACTATGCAAAATTGTCTCGCACCCTCCTCATTTCCACAGCTATCTCAGTCAATTAGAATGAATTCGGTTCATTAGCATCCCCTGTAAATACCGGACACGCAGGGCGTACTGGCCATCCGCACAATCTGCGGATGGTCGGTCGTTTTTGGACACTTTGAAGCCAGGTCTATCGAAAACGATACATTTCCGACCCATAGTCATATACATTTTCTTGATCAGCGAATTTTTCTCTTCTAGATGAGCCAATGTTGTAAAAACCGCCTGACTGTCCCTTTAAGTAGATCCGGCCGACCAACTCAATTACCAATCTTTTTAACAATTTTTTTTATATTTTTCTAAGTCACTGTTGCAGTTAGGCGTTTAATAAACGTTAATGCAGCGTTCCTATATTTTTTATGGCGAATCTTAATTAAAAAAGTTACTGAATTTGAAAAAATTAAACGGCATAATTTTAGAGATTTTTCTCGTTAAAAAATTTTTCTTAAAAATTACACAAAAAATACATAATTTTTTACTTCGCTCATTAAGAAAAATTTAATTTTGAGTTTTGAATAAAGTTCCTGCCGCTTAAATTTTTCCGCCCTGAATTATTAAAAAAAAAAATGAATGTTTTTCGTCTTGATTTGAGGTGATTATCAAGAATAATTAAATGAAATTTTTGGAAACTCGAATTGCGAGGGTTAAATGCAAGCAGTAAAAACTTTTTGTTGCAAGTGAAACATTAAATTACCTTTTTTTCTGCCTAATACAAGACCATTCGGATAAGTTTTTTTTATAAATGTTTTTTGGAGAATTGCATTATTTTTTTTCTATATTTTTTGTTACGTATTTATACATCACGTTCTAGTTTGTTAACAAAAAGTTAGTTTGATTCATACAATTCGTTAAATCGTTTTTTAAGTAGTTCGTCAATGTTTCAGTAGGGCGTTCAATAAAAGTTTTTTTGTCCCCGATTGAGCTTTTTTGTTTGGGGGCTATTTGGAACTATAGGGATTAATAAATTACATTACATTGACACTTTTCATTTCCACAGCGAAACAATGGCACAATTACCATAAATATCATACCTCCCTTCAACTTTACGCTATGAAGACAATAAACCATGGAAAATTTTGTGTTCATCTCATTGTAAACAAGCTCTGGTACTGAAGTTTACATTGGAAGTAATGAAAAATAATGAAAACAACCTAAATGTTATAAAAATTTAGGTTTTTCGATTTTCACATTTCAACAACATTTTGGCCAAAAAGTGCATTTCTGAGACAGTTGGTCCCATCGATTTTTCATAGGGAGTATAGTGCGTTTCCAAAACTGGGTACATTTTTACAGACTGGGTACATTTTAAAGGACTCGATGCATTTGGTCCCGCCGCGATCGTTTTAGACTCGTTTTCCCAAATGTTGGAGCCGTTCGGAGACCCTCCGGCCACAATAGAAATTTTTGTCTTCGAATGGGCTGAAACATTTACAGAGGGCTATATACCCAGAACCTGTTTAGTTGAAAAATCACTTTGGTTTCAAACTTTAAAATCCCACAGCGCCATAATGGAACGCATATTCAAAGTATCGTATCTCCTTTCAAGATTGTGCTATCAAGTTTTGGAAATGTTCATTTTGTAGTTTTGGAAATGTTCATTTTGTGCTTGCTGATTAAAACTGCGCTTTAGCTTAAAACTCGCCTTCCACTTTGAAAGCCTGAAAATTGCTGTATTTATCTTAACGCGGCGAGGAACGGGACCATAGTTTATTTCCAAACAACGGTCGGCGACTTTTGAGCTGTCTTGATATTTTGCTCCTTTGTAACAACTAACGATTTGAAATATTTTCGTGCATAGAGATAAAATAAGCGAAATAGCACAGTAAAAGAGGAGTGCGCAGACAATCGAGATGTCGCGGTGGGACCTAATGTACTATCCTTTAACCAAACCGGTGACGTTTTTCGGAAACACACCATACCATCAGTCGATTCTACGTTTAATGAAAACATGAAACACAAATTTCATGAGCTGCATAGTACTTAAAAATTTATTTTAAAGTTGAAAATATCCGAAAAATACCGACTTTTGTGACATTTTGAAAAATTTATCTTTGCAAACACAATGTTTTAGTGAATTTATGAATTCAAATTTATGTCCTCGTCCTAACAACAAAACATTGCGTTAGCAAAATTGCTTGAAAAAAATAGCTTTTTTAATTGCTAACTTCACTCCATTATTGCAAACACACCAGTTTGCCCACTAATCAATTCAATTTTGCAGCGAATCCCTCCATTGTTTAATAAAATATTTTCGCGCATGTTTTAACACAACGTTTATTTATTTTATTTGCATGTTGTTTTTTAACACTGAAGTATTAAAACAAAATGGTAATTTGCACGAAATATTCTTTTGAAAGTTGAAAAATCGCGGGTGTTTTTTGGTGTTGGAATTATTGTCAATTTTCAATCACAAAAACATTCTGAATGCGAATTTCAGTTCACTGTTGCATTTTCTTATTAAGGAATTTACACGATAATTGATTTATTACTTCCATTGGAAATCCATTATAAAAAATATTTACGTTCAGACTGCTATTTTTTAATTCGTTCAAGAATAAGAATTCTAACAACAAAAAAAACGAGTTTTCTGAACATTTGCACCTATTGCTAGTATTTTTCTATTCGCTTTTTTTAAAAAAAAAACAAAAAATGTAATGTTTCAATTTTGTGTGATATTGGTTGGTTCTGCACAAAATTCGACATTATCATTGGAGACAAAAGAATGATTGAAAAGTTTTTAAATCTTATTACATAAGTTTTTTATTCGTATCAGTTTTTATTATATTTTTGATGAAAAAATCTCTTGACTGCAATAAAAAATATTACACACTAAAATCATTAATTATAAAAAAAACACTTTTCAATAATTTTTTTATTAAATGAAGCGTTTTTGAAGTTTACGCCGGTTTTTTTATATTTTGATCTTGATTACGCGGAAATTAAATTTTACAACTGAGGAATGTCTGCATTTCCTACATTACTTTGTTGGAGTTGCAAGTTTTTGTTAAATTCACTTCAGTGCTTCGAAAAACTCATAAATTTACTGGAACTGCTATCTTTCTAATTGGTCCCCACGGAAAAAAAACGAAATTTTTGAACAACACCTATTTTTGATGAAAAAGCCTCATGACTGAAATCAAAAAAAATATTACATCAATAATTTTTTTCCATTAAATGTAGCGTTTTTGAAGTTTATTTTCTAAAAAAATATTTCGATCTTGATTACGCGGAATTGAAATTTTACAACTGAAAAAACCTTTTATGATTTTTTGTTAAATTCACTTCAGGGCTTAAAAAAATCCATAAATTTAGTGGAACTTGTATATTTCTATTCGTTCGACGGCTTAGTGTTTTAACAAAAATGGAAAAATTACGAATTTCATGAATAACACTTTTGCAACTCTTGTTAGCAAGTTTTTATTTCGCTTTTGAAAAAGAAAACTGGAATGTTTCATTTTCTTGGGACGTTGAGTGGTTTTTTTATTAAATTCATTATGACCTTTAGGCACGAAGGAATTATGGAAAAATTGTAAAAAAAATATTTATTAGTTTTTTTTTTACGAATTTTTCGATAAAAAAATCTCTTGACTGAAATCACAATACACTTTGTAAAAACATTACTTATTAAAAAACAATTTTTGTTAATTGTTTCTTTAAATGACTCGTTTTTGAAGTTTGCGCCGGTTTTTAATATGGTGAAAAATTGAAATATTTACTTGAATACGCGGAAATGAAATTTTACAACTCAGGAAAACCTTTTTTTGTTGTAAAAGTATCCTGCGTGTTATGCAGTTGTAAGTTTTTGTTAATTTTACTTCAGTGCTTCGAAAAAATCATAAATTCAGTGGGACTACTATATTCCTGTTTGTTCGACGGGTTTTCTGAAAAAAAAATAGAAAAAAAACAACGAATTTAATGAATGAGACCTTTGCAAGTTTTGCTAGTTTTTTTAAAATTACGTTTTTGAAAAAAAACTGGGTTGTTTCAATTTTTTGTGATGTTGAGTAGTGCTGCACTAAATTCAATAAGTCCTTTGAACACAAAGATTTTATTGAAAAGTTCGTAAAATTTTGTTATTATCAGTTTTTCATAACAGTTATTATTTTTATGAAATTTTCCGTGAAAAACTCTTTTGACTGAAATCACAATAATATACATTTTGTAAAAAAAAAAACACTTTTTTAATGAAGTTTTCATTGCATGAAGCGTCGGTTTTTTACATATTCAAAATTTGAAATTTGATCATGATTACGCGGAAATGCGGAAATTTCACAACTGAATTTTTTTGCAAATGTATCCTGCGTATTTTGCAATTTTCCTACGTTTTGTTTTTTGAAGTTGCAGGTTTTTGTTAAATTCACTTCAGTGCTTCGAAAAAATCATAAATTTAATCGGACTGCTATATTTATAATTGGTCTTGTCTATATAAATGGTGCAGAATTCTAACAAAAAAGAAAAAGACAAAAAAACAAAATTCTTTAACAACACCAATGGAACTTTTGTTAGGTTTTTATTTTGCTATTGAAAAAAACAAACTGGAATGTTTCAGGTTTTTGTGACGTTGAGTGTTGCTGCGCTAAATTCATTTCGTGTCGCGAAATTTTTGACATTTTTTTTAAAGCTCGCTGAAACTTCGCAAACCTTTTATTGAAAAAAAAAAGACTATATAGTGTTTCTGAAAAACGGCACCGGCTTTGTCCAAAAATCTTAAAGGATGGTACATTAGGTCCCGCCGCGATCGCTTATTTGTCTGCGCACTCCTCTTTTACTGTGCTATTTCGCTTATTTTTTTTGCATTCACTTCAATTTTTCAAATCGTCGGTGGTTAAAAAGGAGCAAAACATCCAGTCCGCTCAAAAATCGCCGACCTTTATTTGGAAACAGACTATACATATTTTGCTTGAATTTTTACGTATTCTTCTGGAAAACGAAATGGAAAATCCCCCTAATTTTCCCCTCTTTCGAATTCCGTTCTTTTGCCTTCGAACGCGTGCTCCGTGCTGCGATGCGTGAAAGTGCGCTCTGGGGGCGTCAATTTCTTTCAATTATTCCCCCTAGTTCTTCCAAGAAAATTAATTGGCGCCGTCTTAAATTGCTCCGGAATTCTGCGGCGCGTCGAGGCGAGAAATGCACTTTTTCTTTGCAAATTTATGATCTCTGGAGATTTTACAAAGCTACTTTTAGTTTTTCTAAAATTTGACGGATGTTTCAATTTGGAGGCAAAACTTATACTAGACCGTTTCCTGTGAATGAAAGTAATTTCTTTGGGCTGATTATAAAACAAATTTTCATTTCTTGAATTTACGATTTTTCATTTTGGCCTTTCTTTTTTTAAAGTGTTTTTGAGAGCCGAAAAATATTAATATTTTGAAATTTTTTTTTGAAAATTCCTAACCTGACATATTGGATGAATTGACAACTTTCAGGCCATTCTTTTTTAGTTGTTGTGAAAAAAATTTCTTGTCAAAAAAAAAATGAAAAAACCCATTAATTTGTCGCGGTGAAAACAGCCTGCAATTCAAAAAATCTTTTTTTTTAAAAATTTGTTTCAGTGTTGCACATACAACGGAAACTTGTTGATTTTAAATTTTTTCAATTAACATCTGAATAGTAATAAAATTTGAAATAAAGGTTTCAAAGATTCAAGTTTTTTACGTTGTTTGAGATTCGAACAAGCCAAATTGTATAGTTTAATAATTAAAAATTTTAGAAAAAAAAACATTGTTGAGGTTCCAATTTGGGCTCAAAATTCCACTTTTGTAAATTTTCTAATGAAGTCTAAAATGACAAGAAAATCAGAAAATTCCCGTTTTTTTAAATTTTTTTAAAAAGAAGGAATATAAATTTGTATATTAATTCAAAAAAGTCAATTTTCAAATTTAAAAAAAATATAAACTAAAATTTTTTTTGTTTTAACGTTAGTCCGATGTTTCAAACTGTGCACAAACTTTGCGATTTTTTCCTTTTCTTGATAACGAACTGAAAAATGTCAAAATAACAACAAGCAAGATTTATTTTAGCTCATTAAAATGAAAATGAAATCCCATTTATTCCCTGGGGGCTCATTTCCTTTTTCCCTTTGTCATTCTTAACTGATGGCCGGACGTCGTCCTTTTAATTCAGGCCTCCACGTCATTTCGTTCAGTCTGCAGGAGGAAAAGAGGAGTTTTTCGTGTTTTTCTCTCTTTTTTCTCTACTCTCTCTCTCTCTCTCTCTCTCTCCCTCTTAACTGTTTCCTCTCTCATTTGTTTACCATTTCAATTAAATATTGGTATCGAATTTGTTAGAATACATTTCCAGCGCTGAAAAAAACTATTTTATCTATCAAAAAGGTATTAAACGTGCATTAATACTGAGATATATCCAAAGTTTTTGAAACATGAAAATCTCTCAAAATGTCTCTCAAAATTTTTGGAAATCAGGATGTTTTCTAAAAATAAAAATCTTTTTGATAAAAGAATATTGACGAATATATTTTTTTTCTCATTCGCCTGACTTGAAAAAAATGAAAATACCGGATAATAAAAATTTACTTCAAATGTTAGATTACCGAATTATGAAAAAGAAAAATAGTAAAGTAAAAATAAAACATTTTCACTTAGTTTATGTTTTTTTTAAAAAACAGTTTAATAACGTTATTTATGTAGGTCAAAAAAGCAAAGAAAAAGCTCGCAACTGTCTGCCCAATTCGAAACATCAACCGAAGGTTTTGAATAAACTGCTTTTTGCAAAATATCTTCATTTTTTCTACTTTGCATTTTAGTTGTAAAAAAAGTTTGTTTTGTGAAAAAACAATTTACAAAAATAAAAAAGTCCTTCACTTTAAGTTCTCTTATCCCAACTGTTCTCCCAACTTTTTGGAATAACACAATATTTATTCTGTGTTGGCGGTGAAACATGGAAACTACAATTTTTTTTTTGCGATTTTTTTAAAAAATATATTTAATCCTTAATATATTTAATCTCTGTAACTTTTCTCTAAATGTCACAAAAAGCTCTCTCTCTCTCTCTCTCTCTCTCGGGGGCGAAACGGTGGATTTATCGTATTTAACTTATAACTTTTTAAATCCTAACAGGTCATTGCTAACATCTCATTTTTCTTTCTCCATTTTATCTCTCTCTTTCTCAAGCACTTTTTTCATTTATTTCTTTTTGCCTCTTAATGAAATTTGGGTATCCAATAAGATGAAAAAAATAATTTTTTCAGAACCGGCGAGAGAGTGCAAAGTTAAAATTTTTGAAACATTGAAATTATATTCCAAGTACTTGAAACATGAAAATGCCCTCTCAAAAATTTATGTAAATGTTTTTGATATATAATTTTTTTCCTCTGTCACATGACCTAAAAATTTTAATGTAAAAAAAACCAAAAGTGTAAAAAACTATTTTTATTGTAGAATTAGCGAGAAGTACGAAAAAAAAGTTAAAAATAATTATAAACAGTCCCACATATTTCTATTTAAAACCAGCCCAAAAATAAGTGTTTTTATCGTTTTTGAAAAATATAGATTTGAATAAAAACTCTGATTATATGCAATTACACCATAAAAAAGTTCTTGAAAAATAAACGTCATCAACCTAATACTGTTTTCCTAATATGTTTTTAAGGAAAAGAGTGCCGCGAAAAAAACGACTTTATTCATATGTAAAAAGTATTTTTTATTAATAAATAAATAAATGTACACAAAAAACCGAAAAAGTAATTTAGAAGAAAGTTGGATTCACGTATTTTTTAACTTTAATTGTCTCCCAATCCGTCTTTTTTCTATTTTTTCTTTTATTGACAATTGGACATCAAATTTTAGTGAAAAAAATCATTTTCAGCATTGAAAGGACTAACCAAAGTTCTTTTAACACTGAAATTATATTACAAGTTATTGAAACATGAAAAGGCCCTCTCGCAAAATTTTTGGAAATCATGTTTTTTAAATATATAAAACTTTTTATATATAAGGAATATTGACGATTTATTTTTCTCAGTCACCTGACTTTGAAAAAATGATAATACCGGATAATTAAAAATTCATTCAAATGTTAGATTAACGAATTAAGAAAAAGGAAAAAATTAAAGTTTAAAAAAGTATTTTTAAATTAAAAAAAATTAAAGTTAAAAAACGCATTCTTAAAAAAAAAATTAATATCGTTCAAACAAAGAAAAAACTTTGTCCGAAGATTGTAATTTTTTTTAAAAATAATTTTCTGACCAAATTTTATTTCTACAACGTCTCAAGTTTTTTTTTTAAATTTTCTCTGCCTGAAATTTTTTATGCAAAAAGTAGAAAAAGAAAAAAAAGGTTAAACTTATAAAAGTTATTGAACATTTTTAAAACAAAGAAATAATTTTCTCGTCACAACGTTAATGCTCTTTCCAATTCAAATTTTTCTTTCCAACCTTTTCCAATTTTTACCCATTAAATATAAACTGGAAAAAATACATTTATGTTCCTTTAAGTAATGTTCAAAAACAATTTTTTAACTTAAAAAAATATAATTTAAATGAAGAATTTTCTTCCAAAAGTATTGGTAGAAACGTTTTACATTTATATAATTTTTTTCGAGTGAATCCAAAAATTTTGGAAAATTCCGAATTTGCTCTATTTTTACAAAATTAAAATATCACTTCTATAACTTGAAAACATTTACTTTTTACTTATTTTTTACCAACTTTTTTTACAATCAAATTACTTTTTTCTAACATTTTAAATACATACAACTTTGTAAATTAAAATAAAAAAGTTCTTCACTTCTAATTACTTTTTTGCTAAGAACCAAGAAACGAACACTGTTTGACGAGGCATTACATTTAATCTGTGTTGGCGACGAAACATGGGAGCGACAGAAAATTTTTGCTTTTGTTTTTTTGACAAAAAAAAGTTTCTTTCTTGTTTTTAAACCACAAAAGTTTCTTAATCTATGTAGTTCTATTAAATGCTGCAAAAAACGTAAAAATTTCTGCCCAAATCGAAACATCAAGCTAATTTTATATATTTTGTCTGATACATTTTTCTTTCTTCAATTCTTCAAAGTTTTTACGTTTTCTAATTCAAAGTATAATTAAAAAATGTAACATTCTAGCATTCTAAAAGAAACATTCGAGAGCTTGCTGTCTAAATCGTTTTTTCCTCAATTTCGCTATGTTTTTCAAAGTTTTAAAATGAATGTTTTCAAAATGTTTAACCTGAAATTTTGTGTACCTTATTATTTTGAATAAACTGTTTTTTTTCCAAATTTTCTTTTTTTTCTACTTTGCATCTAAGTTGTTAAAAAAGTTTGTTTTGTAAAAAAAACAATTTTGCAAATGAAACCAAAAAAGTTCTTCGCTTTTAATTACTTTTCCCCTAAAACACAGAAAATTCCGAAAAGGCATTACATTTAATATGTAGTATTTAATATGTAATATATAATATGTGTTGGCGACGAAACATGGGATCGATAATTTTTTTGCTTTTGGTTTTTTTTGACAAAAATAGTTTTTTTTCTTGTTCTTCTTTTTTTTCCCACAAAAATTCCTTTCTCTATGTATTTCCTTGAAAAAAAAGTAAAAATTTCTTCCCAAATCGAAACATCAACCTAAGCTATTTTTTTATATTTAGTATGACAAATTTTGCAATTTTTTCAAAGTTTTGTGATTTCTAATTCGTATAATAATTAAAAAATGTAGCATTCTTGCATTCTAAGAAAAATATTTGAGTGCTTGCTGCCACCGTCGTTTATTTTTTTCGGACAATTCTCAATTTTGCCCGGTTTTTTTTAAAAAAATTTTTTTAAAATATATTTTTTAAACATTTATAACCTGAAATTTTACCTACAGAACATTGTCCCAATAGTTTGTATCGGCATTACATTTAATCTGTGTTGGCGATGAAACATGAAAGTGACAGAATTTTTGTTGTTGTTGCAATTTTGTTATTTTTTTAAAATATTTAATCCTTAATAATGTCCCTCTCTCTGTAACTTTTCTCTAAACGTCACAAAGAGTAAAAGTTTGATCAAAGTTCAAAACCCCCGATTCGATCCCCCGATTTGATTCAGGCCTCCACGTCATTTCTTTTGGTCTGCGGGAGGAAAAGAGGGTTTCTTTCTCTCTGTGTCTCTTTCTCAAGCACTTTTTTCATTTATTTCTTTTTGTCTTTTAATGAAATTTGGGTATCCAATAATGAAAAAATATTTTTTTCAGAACGGAGGAGACAGGGTTCGCCTATCAAAATTTTTTCAACATTGAAATTATATTCCAAGTACTTGAAACATGAAAACGCCCTTTTTTTTTGATTGTAGAATATTGACTAACTTCATTTTTTACCTTATTCGCATGACTTAAAAAAAGAATACCGGAAAATCAAATTCTTAAAAGTTTGCCTGATAAAATTCTCAAAAAAAAAAAAAAAATGTTGGCATAACGTTAAAGTTATTTCCACTTTTTCTTTCCAACTTTTTTCCGAAGTTTCTTTCGCCATTTCAATTTAATCTTGGGAGATGAAATTTTTTTCGTTCTGGCTATTTCCGTCGAATTTTCCCACTAATATCATAAAATTTCAAAAAATCCATAATTCTCTCAGTTTGTACAAAATTAAAATAAAACCTTAATAAATTGGAAACATTTACTTTTTTTTTGTTTGAACCAACTTTTTTACTTTCATATTCTATTTTCTAAAACTTTTTTTAAAACAACTTAAACATATCTATAGTCGTAGTCAATGCTACTTCGCCCAATTTCGCTCTTAGCTCTGTGCAAATCACACCAGACGCGAATTTGCGTACGAAAATCCTGTGTTTCAGTATACGTACGCAATACTACGTCAGGGTTACATTTGCGAATCGGCTTCAAAACCCCGGATTCCAAGAGATGAAATCACATATTATTTTCCCCTTCGGCCACAATAGTCATTTCTGAAAACGAAGCCTTGATTTCGGGAAAAATTAATGAGCCTCCCCGTTGACCAGAAATCGTTCTTTTTTCAAGGAGGAAGCTGCCTCAGGCGATTTCTCTTCCTACAACTTATTCGCTGGAAATTCGCTGCTCGTCACGCATATATCAATCAGCGACTCTATTGCGCATACATAATTGTTGGAGATCTTCGAGCAAAAAACGCCCTCCCACCAATTTTTTTTGTTGAGAAAGAGTTTCAATGTTTCAGTGTTTTTAAAATAGTTTCAAAACGGTTTTCCAAGCTTTTTGAATAATAAAAAAAAACTTTTTTCTCAAATTTTAACAACTGGAAGTTTTGTTTTCATTTGACTGTTCAAACCTAAACAAAAATTGTTTACAATCATGCAAAATTTAATTAAATGTCTATAACTTGTAATCATTAAACTTAACAAAACTTATTTAAATTTAATTGAAAACATTTCGATTCATCAAAGTCTTTGAGATCGAATAATATTATCTATGCAACATTAAAGTCCTAAAATGAATGTATTCAATTGGTTTTTCTGATTTTTTCGCAATAAAAACAGAATTTTTTAAAATTTTGCTAGATTATCGCTTGGGCCATAATTATTTTTTTGTGACGGCGCTTTTACGTTTCAGTTTTTTTATTAGTTTTAGCGAAAGCTGTCTTGATTGCTAGGTAGCACTTCAAGTGAAAAAAACAAATGTTTGCTTACAAATTTGTAATTCTTAAAATAAAAATATATAAAAACACTATATTTATGTTTGTATTAAAAATCTTAATTTAAAAGAGTCTTTAAGACATTCACCTTTGAGAACACATTGCAATAATTCTACGATGCCGGTGAAACATGGAAGGGACAAAATGTTTTTGATTTAATAAAAGCTTTTTTTTACTAATTAATATATTTAGCTGTTCTATAACCACAAAGTCTTTTTTACCATTGTATTTCTTGTATTAGTTTTTTTTAAACTCTCTTTAGTTTTCCAAAAAAAAAAAACCTTGAAAATTCATTTTTTTTAAAGCGTTCAGTAGACGTTCAGTGTTGCAGTTACTGCTCTAACCAAACGCGTTCGGTGACCCGAGATTCCATTTAGGATAGAATTTTATTAGATTTTTTTCTGAGCGCTGTGAACCTTAGTTAATGATTGCCTGTCTGAGCCTTGTAAACAACGGTGATTCAGAAAAGCTTCCTGAAAACTCGTTTAGTGTCAAAAAAAGATTTGTGGAAACTGATTGAAAAATTGACTTAATGAAAAAAATAAATTAAAAATCCATAGTTAAAAAAATCAATAAAAAATAATAGAATATATATATATATACAAAAAAGAAAAAGGTCCGAATTTTTTAAAATTTTTTTGGTGAAATGTTAAAGTTTTTTTTTTAAAATTTTTCATAAAATATCTTACAGAATCGTTTATCTCCTTTGCAAAGAAAAATAACATACAAAACTAGCATACAACTTTGTAATTTTACATACCCGTCTTTTTTAAAATTAAATTCCTTGTATTAAAAAATTCTTCTTAGTTGCCATTGAAAAATATTGTTTAAAAAATTTGAAAATTCAATTTTTAGTGAAACTCTGTTCACTGTTGCAGATTGCACTTTTGCCAGACTTGTTCGAAGAATTGCAATCGACGGCTAATCGCGTTGGAAAATCGTATTTTTGGAATGTTTTTTTTTGAAACTGAGTGACGCCGTTGCCTGAGCCTTGAAAACAACGTTCATTCAGAAAACCGGCCTCAGAAACCGTTTACGGTCAAAAGAAATGTTTTCTTCTTTAAAGGGACAGTAAGGAGGGGTTTCATTTTATTTTCGGACGTATACGGCCGGAAATTATTGCGAATCAAAAATGCTAAATTGTCTTGCACCCTCCCCATCTCCAGCACTCTCTCAGCCGAATAGACTGAAATTCGGCTCATTAGCATGTCTTGTAAATGACGGACACGCAGGGGGTACTGCCCGTCTACAAATATGTAGACGGAGAACCGTTTTTGAGGACTTTGAAGCGAATTTTCTCGAAAATGCGAAATTTGCGACCCAAAGTCATAAATATTTTCATGATCAGCGAATTTTTCTCTTCAAAGTGAGCCAATGTTGTAAAACCTGCCTTACTGTCCCTTTAAAACTGTGGAAATTGATTAAAAAACTGAATGATTGAAAAATAACGAAACAAAATGGACAATTGAACTGCAAATGTGCCCTAATAAACAAAGAGTGCACTTCAACAATTGCCCAAGAAGATACTGCCTCCGCCATCTGCTACTCATTAGTGCTCCGCTATGAAACATTTATCTCAGTGGTTGTAAAACAAAACACTCCTCGGAAAATAGTTATAACCACCTGTACCCTCTTCTCTTCATATTTTTGCAAGGTGTGCTTTTCCGAATTTTAAAGGTGAAATGATGAAATTTTTATGTTACTCAACAAAAATCCAGAAAAAACTGAATAAACTTCTTAATGTTTTGAGAATCCCATTTCTTTTTCCTAATTACCACGAAACATTGAAGCATGTTCCATGGTCCATTCCCGCAAAATTGAGAGAAACACAAAAAAAATACGAAAAAAAATTGTTCCATTTAAAAATTTTTTTTGATTATGTTAGATCGAAATTTTTTACTGGTCATTGTGAATTCTCACTTATCTGTCATCGTAATTTTTGTCAATAAACCAGCTGATGAAATTTAAAAAAAATCAACACTTGTTATGAAAAAGCGTTTTGAAAAATTAAAATGTCAAAAAAAGCTGAATTTTTGTAATCTGCATTTGAACTTTTCAAGGCTACCCTAAAAAACTTCAGACAATGCACAGATTTGCTTTGCTTTTTTTTCTACTTTGAAATCTACATTATGTGTAGTTTGTAAGTGTTTTTAGATAATTCAAAAGGCAAAACTTGTCTTTTCTATGCAATGGTTCACGAATTCCGTTTCTACTTTCCAATTTTCACGAAACATTGAAGCATGTTCCCACGTTCGATTGCCGCGAAACTGCGGGAAAACGGGATTATTCGACATATCCGATCCTACCGAATTCTTTGTTGAACTGAATTTTGTTATTAAAAAACTGATGTTTCTATTTGAATTTTTTCTATTGATTTGGCTGCTTATGTTGCCTAAGTATTCAATGTTCAGATCAAAATCACCCCAAAGAGCATCAATTACGAGTTAAACAAGTGTTTCGAAATCGCCAAAATTCTGTTTTTCATTGAAATATTGAACTGATTTTTTTTGGGTAAATTATTACAAAACAGGTCCTTAAATTTTTGCAATTGATTAAATTTTTTTTGAAAACTAAGTCTTAACTTGTATTTAAATAATGTCTACAAGAATCGGTATTACATTTATTCAATTGTAATTTTTGTCTAATTTTACACACTGATCAAATAATCAAAATGTTTCAACTGTTTACTTGATGAAATTTTAAAAAGAAAATATTTTTTTTAAAACTCATTTTCATGTTTCAAGTTTTCATCTTTTGTTTTTTTAGGGGATCAGCAACAAAACCGCTCTTCTTCGAGACAATTTTCAAGTTATTGCCACTCTTGCGGCAAAGATTTTGACTTTTATGAAGAAAAATTATAAATAGCGTGAAATGTTTCAACTCTGTCATAAAAATAGATTATAAATGCTTTATGTCCGATTTGTCATTGCTTTTTTGCTCTATTTTTTTTGTAACGATTCGTACATAGTTTCGATGCGCATGCTGGCCTTTTCCATCTCACGCCAAATTGCGTATTGGTTGCGAAATTGTGTTCTCAAAGAAGAGTCGACTATAATCGACGTTTTACAAAAAAAAGGTCATTCGACTTGGCTGATCCTATTGAATTCTTAGAGAAACTGATTTTTTTTCTACATTAATCACACATAATTTGAAAATAGAATCTGTGGAGATAAACATTTTTAAAAAAGCGAAGTTATCAAATTCTGTTGATTTTTTAAGTTAAGATTTTTAAGGTAAAGGAAACAAGATAAAAAGCTTTTCTTTGCCTATTCAATTTTTTTTGCGGGTACGAATGGTGTAAAGAATGCTGCAAATGTTTTTTTGTAGATGGTTAATTAGGAAAATTATGAACAGCGTGAAGTGTTTCAACTTTGTCATATTTATAGATTAAATATGTTTTTTAATTTTTTTTTGGTTTGCACATAAAAAAGTAAATAAAACGTTAATTGCCGATTTGTCACTGCTTTTTTGCTATATTTTTTCTCAGTATTCACATATATATATATATATATATATATATATATATATATATATATATATATATATATATATATATATATATATATACTTTCGACGCAAATCGTGGCATTGTTTATCAAAGATTATCGACATTTTACAAAAAAAAAAGCGGGAACATACGATTATTCGAATTGGCTTAGCATATCGATTTTTTAGTGTTTTTTTATTGAAATAATCTGTATTACTATTTAAAGTTTGTTAGCATTATCTGCTAACAACGCTAGAATATTCAATGCTCGGATCAAACTCGCCCCAAAAATGTTTTTTATTATGTGACCCTCTGAATTGTAATATTACTATTTTACTAAGAAAATTTAGAAACTTTTCAAAGGTATTTTTACAAATAAATAATTTTCGTTGGATGCGTTGGATTATTTTGCAGAACTAAAAAAAAAAATCTGGCGAGATTTAAAAAAAGCGATGTTAGCGAATTCCAATTAATTTTTGTTCAAATTACTGTCTAGTGTTGAAAACCGGAAAAAGTGAATCCAGAAAAAGAAATGTTTTCATTGCCCATTCCAAAAAATAATGACAGTAATTTTACAAAATGAGTAAACCAATAAATTGCAACTAACTGTAAAAACAAAAAAAATTGTTTTGTTACAATTGTATGTTTCAATTTTTTTATCTTTAAATTTATTTGGAACCAGTAGCTGTCGTGCGTCGTCATTACAGAATTCTTGCAATTTTTGTCAAATCGATTTCACGTGCGTGCTGGGCAAATTAATAGAACATCGTGAAGGGTTTTGAAATGTTTCAACATATTCATAATTTGCAAATGGTTTTTTCCAAATCGTTTGAGACATTCGGTGAATGAAAACTAAATTAAATTCCATTACGCCTTGGCTATTATATCAAACCGGATAAAATGTATTTTTTATTTCAAACCATTAAATACTACAAATAAATATCAATTCGTTTCGTTCAAAACCAAACAAAGAAAGCTTTCAAAGACTTTTGTGCAGGAAAATAGTTTGAAAAGCCAATTTTACACCCCTTTTTTGATATTATTTTTGCGAATAATTTTGAACATGATGACATTTTCCATCTTACGCCAAATTACGTACTTGTGGAGAAAGTGCTTTTTTATTAGAAAGACGCAGACAAACGGTGTTTTGCGTAAAAAATGTTCACATCTTAATAAGTATTTGTCAAAATTTCAAAATCTTTTTATATTAAAACTAAATTTAAAAATAATTTTTACGTTTATTTAATCAAGTTCTATTATATAAACACGTTTTTTAAACTTAACTAAAGAATTTTACGATAGAAGAAAATTTTAATCAGAAATTATGCAAAATCAATTTGACAATAGCTTGAAAAGCCACAGATACACAGATGAATTGCTGCTGGTTTCTCACAAAACGAAAAATAAAAAATTGAAACATGGAACTACGGTGAGATATTTTTTTCCTTTTTTTTTCACAATTTTTTCAATAATAAAATTGCAAAATTTTAATGATTTTCTCATTTTGTAATTTTTAAAAACTAAAAATTTGGAAGTCGGTAAAATTGTTTGATTTTTATTACCATCAGGCTGCAGTTCCAATTTTCCCACGGCACACGTGTTCCTTTGCTCCGTTCTCCTCCCACGCCCTCGTTGCAGATTTAACAATTAAATTATTGTGTTATAATTTTTTAAAAAGTAACCTATAGTTTCAGTAACCTTAAAAATTAAAATGAGAAATAACAAAACTCTCATCGCCCTTTAAAAAAGTTTTTTTTTCTTCAGTTTACGGACTGTTTCAACTATTCCTTAAAGCAGTTTTGGAACTCTTTCTAACAATATTTTGATGAGTTTATATATAATGAGTATTTTTAAAAAAGGGGTTTTTAATAGAAAAAAAACCATTTTTTTAAGAATTCTTTTCCCAAGCGCCAGTTTTGCAAGTTGTTTTTATTTACAGTTATTGGAAGGCGAAATGTGCTTGAAAAGCTTAATCAAGCGAGACGTTAAATGAAGATTCTGAATGAATTCATTGAAATGTTGACGAAACGTCTGGGATTTTGTTTCGTCTCACTGTTTACCTAAAAATTTCAGAAAAAAGTTCCTTTTTCAACTTGGCGATTTTTCTTTTTCTAGTTCGATTTTTGTGCATAATAATTTTTAAGTTAATGCATTATAATCATTAAATAATTTATTATTATTATGTGAATTGCATGTTTCATTTGTTCTTTGAATTTTGTGAAAACTCTGTTAAATTAGTCTCCCTGTTCCGGTTAATTTGATGAAACAAAACAAAAAAAAAAACACAAATAACTTTTTTACATGTTCAAGAATTTGCTGATTAAAAAAAAAGGTGTTTTGTGACCAAATCCACTGAAAGATAATCAAAAAAGAATAACTCAGAATTTTGCTGCTTTGAAAATTTATTTTGTTCTTTTTTATAGTTTTCGCAATGTAGCCAAAAAAACAAGATTTGTTTTTTTTTGGCTATATTGCGAAAATTTAAAAAAAAATAGAAAGCATAAAAAAAGAATATACATTTTCTTAGAAAACTGTATAATTACAAAATTTAATTATGGAAAACTAAAACAAAACGAAATTTGTTTGTAATAAAATGATTATATTTTTTACATTTAAAGTTGAATGCATGTTTCATTGAGGAGCCAATTATCCACTCTTTTGCAGCTCGGTTTTGAACATAAATTTTTTAAATTGGTGAGTTTTTAAGCCAGACGATTTTATATTTTACATTTTGTTTTGTAATTTTTGTAAAATAGCAGTTGATTCAGTGTATTGAATCAACTGCTATTTTACAAAAATTCTTCCCATTGCAAATTATTTGATAATGTTCTTAACAAAAAAACATTACAAATAATGTTTTTTTGCTTGTTTTGTTTTTTTGTTTCAAAATTTACAAATATTTCCAAGACCACAGTTTCATTACTCAGTTGGTGTATTTTACTTTATAGAGAAAAAACTGGTAAGCAAAAGCCTAGAAAAAAAACAAAAAATTAGAATCGAAACGGACTTTTTTAATTGTTAATTTTTTTCACATTTTTTAATTCGTATTGTTGTAAACTTTAAAATTGTTGGGTGTTTGTGCAGATCTGTAGTTTCGCGAAATAGTTTTCGTCTCATTTATTATTTATTAATTAAATGAAAATTTATCATTCGTACAATGTGTGAAATTATATTTAGCAGCCACCCATGCGTGAGCGTACTTTTGTTTTCCAACGTGAGCAAAAAAGTTCTTTGGGATAAAATTTCTATGATTTTTATGTAAAAAATTTAAAACAATTTCCAGCATTTCTTTATAAAATTTACAAAATTTTGTTCCCAAATTCTTTAACGACTTCAATGTTTTACCAACCCATGATTAGCAAAAATATTTCTCGGAATCAGTTTGGGAAGCCTTCTTGCTGCAAAAAAAGATTTTTTAAGCAAATTGTGCAATTATCTCAAGTTAAAAAATCGTGACAAGCCGAATTTGCATAAAAATAAGTATTGTTTGGGTTTTTTTTTTAAAGGAAATGCTAATTTTTCTTTAAAAACTGTAAATTTTTGTACGAGTATCGAAGATTATTGAACTCATTTTTTCACAACAATTGTATTTCATCCAAATTTTTTCCGTCTCATATAGTTTTGCATACTGGAACCAAAACAAGGCGAAGTTTCACCAAGAATTCCAAAAGACGCGGTTTTTTTTTATCCTTTTTTCGTTGTTTTTATAAATATTAAATTAGTTCATATATTACTATACACAATTTTATTTTTTTTTCATTGGAGTTAACAACCGTTCGATTTTTCAAAAGTTTTTCTAATTTCACATTTAAAAAATGTTTTTTCTATATAGTTTTTCTTCAAAAAGTAAGCTTTGCGTTAAAGTTCAAGTTCCTTTCCAGTCAATTAAACATTGGATCTGGAAAATACACGGTCATTTAAGTATTTCACGGTAAGTGTTTTGCTTGAGTGCGTGCGAAAACTTACTTTAGAATAGACGCAGCATGCATTTTTAAAACAATTGTTCAGATACGTTCATGCAATTTTTGCCTTCACTCGTTTGAACAGAAATTTTCTTGGCGTAATTTTTTTTGAACAAATGTTTCATTTATAACAAATACTCTCAAAATATTCACTGCTGACAATATTTGGTTTTTATGAGAGAATTCTAGTGAATGTTTTTCAACTATGCTTGCGATTTGTGTATTTTATTTCAATTTCGCATCTTGACGCGCAGATAAATTGCTCGAAAAGCAAAACATTGTTGCGTATGAATTGCTAACTTTTTTCTTTGATAATTTTTAATTAGATTTTGAAACATTATACATGTGGTTTTTCCAATTACAGGGTGTTTGTGCGAGTACAATATTCAAATTGTCAAATACAATCCAGTTTTTACACGGGGAAAATAGTATTTTTGTCATTAATAATGAATTTCTTGACCTTATAATGAAAATTTATAATTCGGACAATGTTGGAAATAAATTTTTTCCGCAGCCTACGCGTGATCGCACTTTTGTTTTCTTATGAGAGCAAAAACGTTCTCAAAAAAAACTTGTTTTTAATGTTCTTTTTTAAAACAATCTTCTAAAAGGTTTCTTCAGCAAATAGTGAAAAATTTCTTTTAAAAAATTCTATTGTGAGTTCAATGTTTCACTCCGTTGAATATATGGTTAATTGGCGTAAAATGTTTTTTCAATCCATGTTTTATATAAAAAAAATAATCGATGATGTCATTTGTTGGAATAGATGACAAAATTTTAGTAAATTTTGCCTTTTCGGGATTTGTGCAAATTATTTAAAAATGTTAGAAAGAATAAGTCTTTTCATGATTTTTGAATATTTAAAAAAAAGTTAAAAGAAAATTTTCTATGTCAAGAACAAAGTGTTTTGATTTAAAAAAAAAAATTGTTGTTTGATTTAAAAAAAAAGATTCTCTTCAATATTTTTTCTTCATTTTTTCACAATATCTGTTTTTTTTTACAATTGCGATTGCGAATGTGTTTTACTGCAACGTTTCAGTTAAATATTTTGACACGATAAAAAACAATTACATGATGTTTTCGTGACATGTAATTTCCAAATAAAAAATTGTTTAAAATCTTTTTAATGCGTTAAAAAGAGCTTATAATTGTTTATTGCTTCTTTTCGCTTCGGCTGTCACTACAATTTTTATCTATATTAAAATAGATGTTTTTCTGTCTTCTTTAAAGCTTTATTCAGTTTGAACTTTTTTTTAGACATCGTTAAATTCGTAAATTGGAGAAATCAGACAAAAATTGCATTTTTCAAGTTTTTCGCATAGTTTAACAATTGAAATTGAAAATGTTTTCAATTTCTTCGTTTTTAGAAACAGTGCATTTTTCGTTTCTAAGTTTAACTGATTTGTTAGTAAAATTGGGTAATGGAAAAGTTTTGCACACATCAATGTTTTATTTCATTCTTAGAAAACCGTTGGTTTTTTTTCAATCCCTTTTCTAATTTTCTGCGAATTTCAATTAAAATCACAATCAAGGTATACATTGTAAAACAGTTTTTCAGCAAACCACATTAGTCCAAAAACCAAACATAATCGCTCGAAAAATAACAAATGGGGAGTGGAATTTTGCGAAAACTCACGATTTTTCAAAATTTTCACGTTTACAGTTCTAATTTCCGAATGTTGTTCACATTTTGTCAACCAAAAAAACGTCAAAATAATAGTTACATGCGTTTTCAAAAAATGTGTTTGAAAGAGGCGGTTAAATACCGACTGCTGCATATTTCGGCGGCCGAAGGTTTTACAAAATGAAACGTTGAAAAAATATTCCAAAAACATTGTGAAACTTCTCTCCCTTGTTTCCAAAACAGAATTTTTGGTACTATTGCAATCGCAGATTTTTCTTAATTTAACCTTTTTCGTCCCCCACTCTCTGTTTTTTTTTCATAACCTTTTAAGGAATAAAGATATGTTTCGCTGCGATGTTTCAATTTACATTTGAACATTGAAGAAAAGTCATTTATGCAGTAAAATGATCACCTTATCTGAAAAACTGTGAAAAAGGTTGAAAACTGAAAATAATTGATTCTTTTATCTAAAAATGAACTTTTCGCTGTTTATCCAGTATGAACTTTTTCGTTTTTAGCAACTCAAAGTTACAAAACGGAGTAGGCCAATTAAAAAAACATTCTGCATTTGTAACATACATACAAACAAATAGCACCTTAAATTTTAATGAAAAACTGAACCTCTCGCGTCAATTAGGATCCAAGTTGGGCAAGCTACGTCCCCAAAAAATCTCGTCCCAAAGAACATTCGACCAGAAGGGAAAAAACAAAAAGTGATTTCATATTTGAATATAGGGTTTTGATTTTTGAGCCCACTTTTACATTTTTGTGACGCTTAGAGAAAAAGAAGTAAAAAATTAAAAAATAAAAGAATATTTTTTGTCAAAAAAAAACAATAAAAAAAAAAACAAAAAGCAAATAATTTTTGTCGCTCCCATGTTTCATTGCCAACGCAGATTCAAGACGTGTTGTCTGAGATAATCGGCACTTGTCAAATTGGTGTTGGGCAGAATAATTCAAAATGGTCTAATCGAGCTCAAATTGAGTATAGAAGTTCATTAGAACACTCTAATATAAAAAATGATAATGAAAATCGATTATCGATTTTTGGGTCGGGGTACTGTAATAGGCACCCTGGGTACTGTAGCACCCCTCAGACTTGAGAAAATCTAAACTTTCAGGTATGCAATCGGTAGCAAATGTTATGTTGAGAAAGATTGTAATCAACCTCAGAACCGAATTCCTATGCAAAAAAACAGAAAAAAAAGCCAAAATGTGTTTTTCAAAACACAAAAATCAACTTTTTTCCTTTGAGACAAAAAGGTATTTCTATTTTTTTGATATGCTGTTGAGCTAGCTTTTTTGCTACAAAATATGTTTTTTCTAGAATTTTTGCGCGCCGTAACGATATCTAAAAAACGCAAAGAAGCATGCGCGAAACCTATTGCGGTGCGCTTCCGCGGACCCACAGTCGCTGATTTCCGCACCCAACTCTCCGTTTGTTGTCGATGCGTTGCAATAAGTTGTATTCAACATGTAATTGTGTTTTAAAACCAAGTTTCAATAAAAAACCAATTTTTATATAAGTTTTTCTTATGAAATTTATCTGTGAAATTTCAAAATTTTTACAAACTTTGCATACCTGAAAGTTTAGGTTTTCTCAAGTCTGAGGGGCTTTACCGTACCCCTGGTGTCTATTACAGTACCCCACCCAAAAATCGATAATCGATTTTCATTATCATTTTTCATAATAAAGTGTCCTATTATACACAATTTGAGCTCGATTAGACCACTTTGAATTTTTCTGTCCAAAGGCATTTCGGGTTTCTCAAACATCGCGTTATTGCCTACTCGAACAGTCAGTTTCCTTTTTTCTCGAAAATAGGGAAGCATTAAGGTGAATGTTTTCAATTAAAAATGTTCCATTTTAACTTTTTAAAAACCTAGTAAATTGGAAATTTTTTGAAATTTCTGTCATTAGTGGGAAAATCATTTGTTATTAGTGGGAAAACTTTTTTTAAAGGGACAGTCAGGCGGGTTTTACAACATTGGCTCATCTAAGAGAGAAAAATTCGCTGATCAAGAAAATGTATATGACTTTGGGTCGGAAACGTACCATTTTCGATAGACGTGGCTTCAAAGTGTCCAAAAACGGCCGACCATCCGCAGATTGTGCGGATGGCCAGTACGCCCTGCGTGTCCGGTATTTACAAGGGATGCTAATGAACCGAATTCATTCTAATTGACTGAGATAGCTGTGAAAAAGAGGAGGGTGCGAGACAATTTTGCATAGTTCATTCGCATAATTTCCGACCGTATCCGATCGAAAATGAAATGAAAAGGCCCCTTACTGTCCCTTTAAACAAAAATTTTTTTTTAAAATTTTTCTAAGAACACTTTAATCAACTAAAATGTCCTTTTCTTCGGTTTTTTGAATGGAAAAAAATGTGAAGCCCTGAATTTGCCCAAATGCGATCTTTGAGTTTCATAGGCTGTATTTGGCATAGCCGCTTCCTCTTTCTTGCTCCCAAACAAACAAACCCTCTTCAAATTTCAGTTGAACAAGCATCACCTTCTTGAAAACGCTGTTTCATTTCTTATTTTGAACAAGCATAAAAACAAAAGAAAAAATGTTATTCATTGTTTTTCTTCTCAACCTGCTTTCTCTCAACCCAAAATACCCCCCATAAATGGCGATCTTTGAGGCGAAATCTCTTTTGAAACGCAGACAACATATAGAAATGTGGATCTATGGCCCAATTGGAATCCTAAATTTCTCTTTTTCTCCATTCAACAATAAATTATTCAGAAGCTGGCACATTGGCAACAAATTGTTGCCAATTTTTCATTTTTACCCTCGAAAACCGGAAATAATTAGGATTTAAAAAGTTTTCACCTTATGTAAAAGTTGTTCACATTTTTATCGGTTTGTTTTTTATCAGTATCGATTTGCTTAACCGATTGCCTGGAAAGTCTGAAGAACATTTAAACTTTTTTGTTATTGCTTGGCCATTTTTTTTTTAAAAATTGTCATGAAGCAAAAAGAAATTAATATAAAAACCACCTGAAATTTTTTGCAAAATGTTTCAATTTTGCTGCAACACGTGAAAACCTTTTTTTGGATGGGGTTTTACGACGCCGTCTCTGTAAGACTCGAGCAGCCTTCATGTCATGGAAAAAATCGAAATTTCTGAAAACTCGTGTGGGACCTTCCTAAGACCCAAATATGAAGTCCTGAAACTTTTTAGCTCATATGATTTTTTATTCCCGGGCTACGGTAGTTTAAAGTTGGGTAGGGTGAAAAATCAAAATGCACCAAAAAGGTGACTGATATATGTTTTCTGACGGCAAATGTAATTTCAAAAACAGCAAATAAAAAAGTTATCGTCAAAAAATGCAAATTTTTGATGTTTTTTCAAGTACTCCGAAAATATTTCAATTGGTGTAAGAAAATAACAATTATATTTCAATTTTAGACATTATTTGGCACAACTTTTCTGTTGACACCAAAAAAATCGGTAAGTACTCATGTTCTCAAAAATGCGTTTGAAAAAGTATCACTTTTTTCGGTTCACCATGTTCAAGACCAGATTTTGCTCGAACGTGATTGGCAGGCACCAGAAACGCGTAATCATTGACTGTGAAGTTGGTTGAACGTAGGCAAAACAAAATAACGGAGGGCGGATTCGAACCCGGGTCGCGAGATTTGTAAGCGAAGACGTTACCGCTCTGCCGCGGTGTCGATCCCGCGCTGTCTGCAAGTTAATTACAAAGCGCGCCCACGATGGCACAAAGGCAACTTCCACACTTACAAATCTCGCGACCCGGGTTCGAATCCGCCCTCCGTTATTTTGTTTTGCCTACGTTCAACCAACTTCACAGTCAATGCTTACACGTTTCTGGTGCCTGCCAATCACGTTCGAGCAAAATCTGGTCTTGAACATGGTGAACCGAAAAAAGTGATACTTTTTCAAACGCATTTTTGAGAACATGAGTACCTACGGATTTTTTTGGTGTTAAAAGAAAAGTTGTGCCAAATGATGTTTAAAATTGAAATATAATTGTTATTTTCTTACACCAATTGAAAATTTTTCGGAGAACTTGAGAAAACTACTAAAATTTTGCATTTTTTGACGATAACTTTTTTATTTGCCACGATTTTGAAAATTATTCTGTTACAGATGTTTTTGAAATTACATTTGCCGTCAGAAAACATATATAAGTCACCTTGTTGGTGCATTTTGATTTTTCACCCTACCCAACTTTAAACTACCGTAGCCCGGGAATAAAAATCATATGAGCCCAAAAGTTTCAGGACTTCATATTTGGGTCTTAGGAAGGTCCCACACGAGTTTTCAGAAATTTCGATTTTTTCCATGTCACTGGTCTGCTCGAGTCTTACAGAAATGGCGTCTTACAAAAAGTAAAAACAATTTGCTTTAATAAGTTTTATTGTGGAAAAAAGCGAAACACAATAAAGGCGATTTTTTCACAAACAATTTTACTCAAAAACCACCTCCGCTGACATCTCCATTGAAATGAGCGCAGAACACAGAAAAAAAGGTATATGTGAAACATTTGGTTTTACGTGAATTACTTTTTTTTTAAAACAAAAGTTTTATGTTTTTTTTTACTTTGTTAGAAATGAGTATTCTATTTCAAAGGTAATAATAATTTTGTATAGACTTTTTTTTTTTAGTTTTTTTTCAAAATATTAAAATTGTAAAAGTCAACATTTCAATTCAAAAAAATCAAAAAATATTCGCCGTTTTTAAAAGAAACAAGACAGAATTTATCGAAAGTATTGCAAAAAAGGGAAAATAAGAAAACAAGATAATTGAACGTTTGTTTTTTAAAAGTAAATTTATGCCTTGTTTGAAAAAAAAACCATTATTGTTACAATTTGGTTCATCTTAACGTTTTTTTTTGCATTTTTTTTGGTTTTTGTGATTCAAAAAATCTAAATGGTGTAAAATTTGATGATTTTTCCACAGTTCTGTTTTTTTAAACTGAAATTACTCTATTTTTTCATTTCTGTAGTTTTATCACCACTCACTGTTTTTGTCAGTTGACAACGAAACTATGTAACATTTAATCAAAAACAAACATAATTTGTTTTAACCAATTAAGTTTTACTTTATATACTTCCAAAAACTTTTTTTTAACGTTAATGATTGACAGGCGTTTCATTTTCAATAGGTGTTTTATACTATTTTCTAATCATTAGACTCAGACTTTTTTCGGCTATTATTTGGTTCGAAATTAAATTTTAAAAACAGTGATACATTTTTTTAACGCAGCTTTTTTGTACTATTCGATGAGGCTCATATTTCAGGTTTTCTTTTCTCTAATCGGAAAAAATACCAGACGATCCCTTTAAGAGTAAAATCCACTCTTTGCCTTTGCCACTTGTCCTTAAGGGATAATCTAACTACGTAACTTTTTAATAACCACAAAAATAAAAGTACTTGTAACAAGTGCCCTTGAAATAATTATGTTTTAAAAATGTTTTTTCTGTCCAAACTTAGTTTTACTTTTTGGCTGATGGTCTGAATTTTATTAAATTGTTTACAAAATGCAAGGACAGAAACTTATTGTATTGCAAGTCAATTCGATACCTTTCTTAATGTTTTGAAACATATGTTTAAATTAAATTACCCAAGTAAGGATTTTCAAAATTAAACGAACAATAGGACAAAGTGCATTTTTTGACCTTAAAAAAGAATTTACTGTTTAAAAAATTTCAATGTTTCAACTTTGTCTCAAGTTTTCTGTTCTGTACTTAATTTAATTTGGAAACTGCATTCATTCCACAGAGTGATTTTTTAGTTGTCAGTGTGCCGTAGGCCAAGTTTCACGGCATTTTCACGGCCGAAGAGCAAGTAATGAGTGGCGGTAGGTCATGAATCTGCGGCCGCAGGCCGAAAACCAGGAGGGTGCGCGCCGTAGGCGCGCGTACCCTCCTGATTTAAAAAAAAACTGGGTGTTTCACATTTTTTTGTATTTTGTCTTATGCAGTGGTTTCAATGACGCTTTTAGGTTTTCAAAAGTCAAAAGTTTTTGAGTTTGGTTGCTTTGAATTGTGTAAATATGTTAATTTTATAAAACTAATTACAAAAAGAGGGACACGACGGAAACTAATTTTTTTTAAAGGTTAGTTCGATGCCTTTCCCAAGGTTTTGAAACATATGTTCATATTAAATTACAAAGGTAAGGATTTTCAAATTTAAAAGACAATAAGGCAAAGTGGATGCGTCGACCTTGAAAAAAAGATTTAAATTGACTTTTTAAAAAATTTCAATGTTTCATATTTTTCTTAAGTTTTCTGTTCTGCACACATTTTAGTATAAGAGTAGTTCAACTTGGTTTTGATTTTAATTTCTGTCGACACATTTAGTTGATTATTCCAGGTAATTATTTCATAAAAGAAAAAAAAATAACAAGATTGTAATGCAAAATGTACAATAAATATAAATACAAATTTAAAAAATAACTGAATGTTTCATATTCTCCTCTGTCTTTTTTTCATTTAGGAACTATTTTAAGTTATTAATACCTCTTACTCTTTTGCTTTTTTCTCATTCACTATTTATTAAAAAAAAAAAGGTTTTTCAACAGAGGTGGTTTGGTATTGTCAAAAATTTTAATAAACAAAAAAAATAATCTACTTTCAAAAACAAATCTTTTGTTCTCTTTTTATAGCGTCCTGTGGAGTCAAACCACCCTACTCTTTTTGTGCTTCGCTTTTTCACACACATATACAATAAGTTTCTGTCCTTGCATTTTGTAAACAATTATATACATAAAATTCTGACCATCAGACAAAAAGTAAAACTAATTTTGGACAGAAAAAAACATTTTTAAAACATAATTATTTCAAGGGGCACTTGTTACAAGCTGTTAAAAGTACAAAATTACTCGAAAGTGTTCTTGTACTTTTAATTTTGTGGTTATTAAAATGTTTCGTAGTTAGATTGTCCCTTAAGGACAAGTGGCAAAGGCAAAGAGTTGTAGTTTGACAATGGATTTTACTCTTAAAGGGATCGTCTGGTATTTTTTCGGATAAGAGAAAAGAAAAGCTGAAATATGAGCCTCATCGAATAGTACAAAAAAGCTGCGTTAAAAAAAATGTATCCTAATTTTTTTCGGTTCCCCGCATTTCAATGTTTCAGGCATGGTTTATATAAATTTTGACTATTTTCTAGAAATGAGTGTTTCTGGGTTAATTTTTTACGCAGAATACAAAAATACCACTTTAAATGACGAAATATCGACCGCAAACGCGCCCCGTTTATTTAATTGACTCAAAAAAGCAAATTAACAGAAAAACATTTTTTTGGTGATTTAACGTAGATTGGTATCGTGGCGCGTTTGTGGTCGATATTTCGTCATTTAAATTGTTATTTTTGAATTCTGCGTAAAAAATTAACCTAGGAAATAGTCAAAATTTGTATAAACCATGCCTGAAACATTGAAAACCCGAAAAATTGAATTTTTGTCTTTTTTTGCCCGTTTTGGACGTTTTTTTTTCACTTTCAAGTGGATTTTTCGGAAATATGGTCACCTTTGATTTTTGATTTAAATAACATATTCGACGCCAAAAGTTGCGTAGAATTCAAAAATGAAACTATCTTTTTTGCACGAAACTTAGTGAAAGGTCGAAAACCTCAAAAAACATGTTTTTCAATCAGTTTTTTGAGTTTAACGTTTTGTCACAAGCGAATTCGTGGTAGGTCTAAAAGTTAAAGTTTCTGGAAATCGAATTTGCTACAATTTGGTTTTTTTAAAATTAGAATTTCGTTAACGTTGAAATTTTTACAGTACCATTTGGGCACCTACCATTTACAGAGACGACGTCTTAAGTAGCATTATCCCGGTTGAAAATTTTAATTGCTGGGTTTTTAAACAAATTCTTCTTCAAAGTGAACATTTAAATACAACAATGAATCCATGTTTTACAACAATCGTTTAAAGCGTTTCTTTCCTTGTTTTTCAATATAGGCAACTGAATGTCGTATGTCGTTTTGTAATCTTTTTATTAAAAAACTTTTACAGTCTATTCTCTTTTTATTTTAAAATTCAAAATAAATTTCTTAAAAAAATTAACTTTTCCATTTCTATTTGAATGTTTTGCGATTTCCCTGAATTGGAAAATAAAAATGGCTAAGATTACACTTCGAGTTTTTGTTTCACTTTTTTCATATTTTTCGTGTTTTATGCACCTTTACACCTCCAACTCTTGAAATAGTTTAAGTTAGAAATTTTTTGTTTTGTACTCAGTAATCTTTGATTTGTGAGATTTGTGTTGAAGATAAAATTTGAATTAACTTTACTCAGCGACTTTCCTAGTTGCAAAAGATTTTTTTTTCTTTTTTTGGCCTGAAGTTGTCTAAGAATTATTTATGAATGTCAGCTGTCGCTCAAAACATGAAACATGAGACAACAATTGACAAGAAAACCGAATTCATTTCAAAATCTCTCAGTTCCTCTTATTTTTTTGTTGTAGAAAACCTCAAAATTGGATGCAATTAAAAGAAAACCAGATTACACTATAAAATACTTTTATTATAAGTACATTGTAACAAACAAATGCTTTAACAAAATTTGGTTAATTATCCATGATTAGTCTTGCAAAAATCAACAACCTGGGCACGTAAAATTCCCTTCCCTGTAAGCTTTCTTAAAATTGAAACTGAAGTTGTCTTTTTCAATGTTTTGGCAAAGAATGGCGTCTTGTCACTCAAAAATTCACAAAAACAGCAGCGTTGCATTATATAGCAGATCTCCTTTTCCCCTAATTTTTAACTTCTTTTTAAAAGAAATTTTTTTGTAGACTTTTTCATCGTTTTTAGACGAAATATTTTTATTTAAACGAAGATTTGGCAAATGAGACTTCCCGTGAAAAACCTTGTCTCTGCGCCTCTGCTTTTAAAACGCTCTTTCGCTCTTCGTACGTAATGCGGCGATAGATACAAAATGTTTTGACAGATGATATTTTTTGGCAAAAAATGCACATATCTTTCAGTAGTATCTCTGAAAAACTTAGATTGATAACTCTCTGAAACATGCACATCAAGAAAATGGCGTTGCAAAATTGATAAAAATCTAAGGAATAATATAAATAGTTAAAAAAGGAAGACAAATATAAACTTTAAAAGGCTTTGTTAAAGTATATTTATATGGAAATTGTTTTTACCTGTTTTTTTTGGTTTTTGGAAAACCTTAAAAAAAAAGTAAACCAGAAGTTAATAAAATGCTTAGAAATTGTTCTAATTAGATTAAAGTTGCTTTTTGAGCTCCAATGGTTTGTCAAAAATGGGAGCGTGTCACTCAAAAAAAATTACAAAACTTTGAATTTTTTTTTTCAAAATTTGCATTCTCAGTAAAAATGTTAGACCTATTTTTCAACACGGTTGAATTGTTCTTGGATTTTAATTAATTTTCGTCAAGAAACGGAAAACGAGACCTTATTGATTTGTAATATAGCTACTTATTGAGATAACTCTCTGAAACATGATAATCACTTAAATTTTCATCTGAGAAATAAAAATAATTGTGTTTTTTAAATCTTTTTTTTGCTTAGCTGGAAGATAGTTTAACTCAAACTTTTCCATTCCTGATCTCTGAAACCTTTTTTTTAACTGTGTCAACAATAATATTACACGCACGAAAAGAATTTTCTACTGTTTTGAATTTTTTATGTATAAACTCATTTACAAAGGAGGTTAAGTTAGTGCCAAAACAACTTTCTCACAACGTGCCAATTTTTTGCTGTTGTACGTTGAGTTTTGTGTACAATGTATAGGATACTCAGGCCTCTACGCAGCTAAATCGATTGATAAGATTTTGCAGAAATTCCCTGAATAGTTTTCTCAGGTTCACCGAGGCTTTTTAGAAAAATTTTAGAAAAATTGCAAAATGAATTTAATTTTTCAGTTAGAAAATGTTGGGTATTAAACTGTTCAATCTGCTGATCTCTTGTGTTGTGTATTTTCAATCGTAATTATTGTTCAACATGTTTCTTAGATTAGAATTCGATTTCGCCTTTTTTTAGAAACAGCCTTACTAGTTAAAATAGTTTGACGAACCAACTGAATTAATGTTTTCTACAAAACTTCTTTCCTCGTTGATTTTCAAAGAACGCTCAGATAACGAGACTATTTTGCACGTAAAGGCTGTATTAGATCAAATTGGGAGATCCGGTCGTCCTTCCTCTGACGTGAAATGAGGTCAGTCTTGGAAATGCATTGCGTTGGCTGTTCTCTAAAAACCAGAGAGAGAGAGAGAGAGAGAGAGAGAGGACAATGCCTTTTTCATGGGTTCGTTTCCTCTCTCTGTCTCTCTGTCTCTCTGTCTCTCTGTCTCTCTGCCTCTCTGTCTCTCTGTCTCTCTGTCTCTCTGTCTTTCTCTTTCTCTCTCTCTCTCTCTCCTTCTTTCTTTCTCTCTCCCTCTCTCTCTCTCTCTCTCTCTTTCTGTAACCAAAATGACTAATGAACCCTTCCAAATTCCAATGGGATTCGAGGACAAAACACGTGCCTCTTCCACTGCGACGCTCATTATTTCACCATTAGCTGACTGGGAAAAGTGCATTTCTAATGCGGCGGTGGATGGAGACTAGGCTTTTTCATAACTACGTCACGATGTTCAAAATGTAGACTCTTTTGAGGCTCTCACTCTCACCGAGTCACTCACTCACTCACTCACTCACTCACTCACTCACTCACTCACTCACTCACTCACTCACTCACTCACTCACTCACTCACTCACTCACTCACTCACTCACTCACTCACTCACTCACTCACTCACTCACCGCCCTCTTTTTATTTACTCTGTCTGATGTTGTGTCTGATATTGCTTATGACACGTGGCTTAAATAAAATGAATGTGGTCGTGTCTGATTCCTTTTTACGTTGTGTTTATAGATAAACACGAAAACACGTGTCCGCTAAGTCAAAGCTCATTAGACAAGCCGTCATGAAGCTTAGCAATATGAGTTGGCGGAGTTGCATAGCTTCTTCTATTTTATTTTCAAGTTTCTTTTTTAAACTTTTACGTGTCACTTCCTTATTCTTAACTCAATATTTCCTCCTTAACTCAATAAGAAATGAGGGAATCCACGACACGCCCCCGAAGTTTCCGGAACATAGCATGTGGGTTACTCATAATTGGGGACCAAACTTTTATGTGATACCAATTAATACTTAGAACGTCTAGTTGCATTATAATAAGGAAGTCTGAGTCTAATTAGGCCACGCCCATTTTTGTCAGTTTGCTACATTTTCAGATCGAAAATCGAGCTCTAAAGCCCCCCGGATAACTTTTGCCGAAAGTTTTTGATGAATGCATGTATCCATTTTGCGTGAAGTCAAAAACATTTTTTTAAATCCATTTTAGGAAACATTAAAAAATACCTCATCGAGTTTGTATTTTTCAGGAAGTCAATGTTTCATATAGTTTTCAAACTGATTTCCAAGCGCAAATTGTGTTCGGTAGTAGAAAGGTTGTGTGTTTCTAAAGGTTGAGAAAATGTGTAGCGCTATTTTAAATACGAAATTTGTGTCTCCCGCAAAAATTTTGAGGCAGTAGTTTTAACAAAGAAAAATAATTGTGCCAATTTTGGTTTTTCAGCCACGAAATTTAGCTTAGGATTTAATCAAAAAAATATTTGGAAAGCCCAGAACTACTTTTCTATTTTTTCTTGCTTTGATTTTTTTTTGTATTAGGTCACGCCCATTTTTGTCAGGTTGTTACAATTTATTGATCGTTAAAACAGTCGGCTAAACTCTGTTATATGTAATATAAAGCAGAAATTTTTGAAAAAAAAATTGCGAATGTACGAGATTCAATCTTTCAAATCATTTTGTTATCCATTCTCAAGTGCAAATAGAGATGGTAAAATTCTCCATTAAAGTTTTTGGTTTTCAGAGTTGAAAAAATGTTACTAGCAAAAAAAATTGTGAAGAAAAAAAACAAAAATTCAGCTTAACATCGTTTTTTATACAAAATTGGCTTTTGTAAAAACAAAAATAAATCTTTTTCACGTTTTTCAAAGTCTAAATTTATGTTCGCACTTCTGTGCGTCAAGCAATTTATAGACTATATGATAATATAAAAAATTGCTTCTTATACTGATTTTAATCAAAAGAATGTTTTTGAAAATCCAGATATACTTCCTTTTTTCATGCTTTTATAAAAAATTTTCCCACTATTCGTATATGTGTTTCACGAAAGTATATGTGCATGTGCGAGAATATACATGTGCGAGAAGTTAAAATCTTACTGGGAATTTGATTTTCTTCAGATTGTCTTTATAAAAAGAGTGTTCTCTTTTATTTAATTATTTGGTTCCGCGTCTTGCCTTTTTCTTCGTTTTTCCTTGAAAATCGTTTTTTTATAAAAAATTTCTCTTTAGATGGGAAGCTGTGAACAATTGTCCTACGTTTCACAGAACATTAGTGACTACGTTAGGGAGACTTTGGGAGAACGATGCCAATCAGTGAGTTTTAAATATTTATAATGCTGAAAATGTCGAATTTTTGTTTTCTACAATGTCTCCCCATTTTACTGAATATTTCTAGAACAAAAGAAAAGTTTTTTGCGAAATGGAAGTATCATCAACGAATGTATTTTCAACGAGGTTTTGCAATTAGTTGAAACATTTGCGGAGAAAACTTTAATTTTTTAGGTTTTGCGAGAGTAGGAATTTCCAGTAACGTAACTAAACCGAATTCAAGAAAAATATTTTTTTTTGATTAATTATTTTTTTGGTGAAAAAATTTACTTTGAACGTTTTGAATATGACATTGTTTCTATTTTTAACAACTTTCAAAAAAAATTCTACACCCGTTTTAAATTGTGAATTTTTTGTTTTATTAAAACTTGGATAATTGTAGATTAGAAGCATAATTTTTTTCAACATTTTTAAACCCCTTTGTTTAAATTTAAAACAACTGTCTGCTTCGCGTTTTTGTTGAATTTGTTTGGCGCGATATGTTTTATTTGTCTTGGTCTTAACCTTGGGTTTTTTAAACTTTGTAATGTTAAAAGTCAAAGAAAATGGTGACAAATGTGTAAAAATCTGGTCTTGAAGAATGTTTATCAGCTTTGCTCGAGTTTGTTCGAGCTCGAGTTTGGGCAAGTTTGTTTGATCTCCTAGATCGCAATGAACAAAACTCATTATAAGTATTTTATTTATTTATTTATCTTTTGGTTATAACTTTAACTAGAAACTTTTGAAGAAAGGAATCTTTTTTTGACTCTGAACATTGAATTTCAGCTTTTTTAAAAATAAAGTGATATATGATGAATGCGACGAATTGAAACGTTAAACCTTGCAGTTTTTCACTAAGTTGCAAAAAATACAAATGGTAAAAGATCAAATCGATCAAACGCATCAGATGAAAAAACGCAGTTTCTATCGCAGTACGCAATATTGGGTGAGATCGAAAACGTTCCCACGAATATATACGGCAAATCTAAAATAATTGAAAACATTGAAACCCCTCTTCATTTTTTTCTTTTGCAGTCGAGCGTATTTTTCTCCCTGCAAAGTTTAGATATACATATTTGGTTTTCTAGAGGGGAAAAATGACTCAATGTTGCCATTAACGACTGTTCCCTTAAAAGAAGGCTGAAACAGTCGACTAAAAAAATTGAAAGAATGGTATTTTTGGAATTAAAATGCAGAAAATAACTTTGATAAATATTTACTTTAAAAAGATAAAGTTCAACAATTTTTCAGCCTTCGATCGTGATTCCTACCTTATTCATCTACTCGGGTATTTTAATCCTCGGCGTATTCGGCAACGTGTGCACGTGTATTGTGATAATCGCCAATCGATCGATGCACAACCCCACCAATTTCTACTTATTCAGTTTGGCAATTTCGGACATTCTCGTACTGGTATTAGGTGAGTTCACCCTAAAAAACATAAGAATTTTGTTCGAAATAAAAAGAAACGATTTACATTTTCCCCAAATTGTTTGTCAGCGAATTGCGTACTTGTTTTTTATGAATTCGATGTTATAATTGCAATAAACACTTAAATCAAAATCAAGAACAAACATATATAAAAACAAAAAAATGTATAAAAACAAAAAGATCCCTCGATTTTTTTTTAAAAATTTTTTGTCTGATACCAATGTTTCGATTTCCTGTTAGTATTCCGGATTAAGTTAAAACTCAGTTCTTCTTCAATATTAAGTTGATTTTTGAAAATAATTTTGTTTTGTAACTAATGCTAAATCACAATTTTCGAAAAAGCAAGAGTTTTGCACAAATTTGGCAATGCTTGTTGCATTTAAACGAAACCGAATTTTTTTTTGAATTCTCAAAAGAGTTAATTAATTCACTGCAGTAATGACTCAAAAATGGCAGGCAAAGCAAAACTTATTGTCTACTTTAACATTTACCATTTTTCTATAAATACGGTTTTTTTTTCAATTTTTTTATTATCACAAAAACCAGTTTTTCTGCTTTTGTCGAAGAGCGTATTTTGTTTTGAGACATGCGGACCATTATAAGTACATTAAAATATATTGAAACGCTTTTTGGTGTTTCATGAAGTTGATACTTTTAATAATTTCAATTTACAATAGCACAAGTGAAAAAAAAACAAAAAACCACACATATTGAATATTATTTTTATATTTTCTGATGCCAATGTTTCGATTTTCCCTTTTAGAGATTCTGTTTTCTTCTAAACCACTATTTTCAAAGTCCAATAAGCCTTCATAAAAATACATTTTAATAATATTGTTTTCGTAACCAAAGCAAAAACAACGTTCACAAACATAATTTACATAAAAAACATCTATAACACAACAAGGAGTCTAACAAAGGAATATGAGCTGAAAATTTGAAGTAAAAAATTCACTGAATAAAGTAAAAATTATTTAAATTTTCAAAAAGGGGTATTATTTTCATTGAAATTTTCTTTCAACGTGGAGGAAACTGAAAATCAGTTCACATACTTGCAAACTGTTTTCTCAAAAATTTGAAATATTGTAATGGTATTTCAAACTATATTGAAAAAAAAACTTTCGTGAGTTATAAAAAAATACGGATTGTAATAGAAAAAAAATCGATTTTGAAGATAGTAGATAGTTTTGCCGCGTTTTAAAAATATACATTATTTTTTTCATACGGGCATGAATAAAATCAACTTTGATTTAAATTTTTCTTTTCCAATGTTTCCAGTTTCTGTTAAAGTTATGGCATTATTGACAAATCATTCTCATAACGTCATCCTCTTTAGGTTAAAAAATGTAAAGTTTTTACATGTAAAAAAACGTTAACTAAAAGTAAAAGATGTTGTTTTCACTCAAACTATTGTTTTTGTTTTAAAACAAATTAACTTTTAATAATTAAAAAAAAACTGTTTAAAATAATTTCACCTTTAAAAAGTTCATGGTAAAACAAGGACTTGACTGTTACATTTACACGAAATGTAAGAAAATTACTCTTTTTCTATTGTTGTTTTTTTTTGTGTGGCCTGAAGCTCCAACAAGTTCCACCGACTTTCAACGTTCTTTTAGAAAAATTTAAAACAAAATTATTGTTTTATAAAACAAAATTATTTTTTATTTCGAAGTTTTAGAATTCATATTTCTGAAACTTGGAGGCACGGAAGTAACGTTTGACGAACTCGCCTGCTTTTTCAAAAAAAAAAAAAAAAAAGCCTGAAACAGTGAAAAGATTTTCTAATTTCAAATAAAAATTAAATAAAAATATTCAATTAATTACCTTTCAGGTTTACCAATGGAACTTCACGGTGTGCTGGATTACGCCTACCCCTATATGTTCGGTGACGTCATTTGCAAAGCACGGGCTTTCCTAATCGAATTCACATCTTACGCATCGGTTTTAATTATCTGTTGCTTTTCTGTGGAGCGTTGGTTGGCAATTTGGTGGGTCTGGATTTATTAAAAAAACCAAACAAACATTTTTTTACGGTAGGTTACGTTTACGATTTTTTCGGTAGGTTAGGTTTACGGTATACCGCGTCACTTTTCAGTATATAAAAGAAATTCCGACTTTGAAAAAAAAAACTTTAGTTATAAATTTAATTTTGGAGGGTGTTTGTTTTGCATTTTTGTTTGGAACCCCTAAAAAAACAAAAAAAACTTTTTTACATTTTTATTTAAAATTAGTGTTTCAGAAATGTATTACGTAAATCTTCAACATTGATTTATGTTTCGATGAAGCCCAGTAATGCCGCCATTAAATTAAAAACATAAAATAAAATTGAAAAAAAAAAAACCATTGTTTGAGTTTTTTTTTAATAACAAACATTAATTCAAGATTTTAAATCTTATCATATTTTAATATTTTTGAAAATAAATCACGAATAAGACTAAGCCTTTTTGAACAAAAAAAAATCAAATTTATGCAAAACGTGAAAGGAAAAAAAACTTTCAAATAAAATAAGATTAACCGTTGCTAAAACAAACACAATTCCCAAAAAGGTCATTCCAAGATAACAGCTAATAATACAAAAAAAAAATTTTTTATATTAAAAGTTATGGTGTTTCACCAATGCATTATAAAAAATATCATCCTTTAAGTACATATATTCTGCCGGTGCCTAGCATTTCATCAATGAAAACTTAATGCATTTTGTAATTGCACTTTTAAATCTTTTTTTCTTGTTTCCAATTTTCAAAAGGTGTAGTTTTGAATATAAATTTAAATTAATTATAATTTTTAAATGGAATTGCAAAAATGAGAAATTTTTTTTCAATCCGAATCCGGCAGATTAGACTAATAGGCTTTCAAACAAAAGTTTCTTCTAAGGTATTTCTAGAAATTAAAATGAAAGCTTAAATTTCGTCTTCCAAAAAATTAAAACTGGTCCATTTTATTTTTGTTTTTGTTATAAACCATCAGTTGCATAAATTTTTGAATTAAAACATTAAAAATTAAATATATATTTTTGATGGTTTTTGTTTTTCGTGGGTGATTGTCTTTGAAACCGCTCACAAACATTTTCTTCTTCGTAAATGTATTCAATCAAATGTTTCAAACATACATTATGTAAAGCTCAAAATTTGGATTATAGTTTGAGCAGTTCACATTTACTTCAGACAGCAAAAAACTAAAGAGAACTCAAAAATACTCCAAAACTGGAAAGATTTCAAAATAAACTTAAAATTAATCAATACGTGACTACCAAAAAGCGATTGAAAGGGTTTAAAGCAAAATTGTGCTTTAATGTACCTTAAAATCTTCATTTTAGCTATCCTCTGCGGGTGAAGCTCTTCTCAACCATCTCCCGTGCCTATTTTTTAATCCTCGCTGCTTGGATTGTTTCCTTCCTCGCCGCTCTGCCAATGGCTTTTATCGTCAAAATCAACCGTCTTCCGATTCCTGACTTTGCCTACGGAGAACCTTGGCTCAAAAAGGTAATTTTTCAAATATTTTTCTTGAAATTTGACTTCAAAATACTCATCGCAACATTTTGAACGTTTTTATGTCCAAGTATTCGAGAAATACCGGTTTTGTACAATTACTGATGAACTTACTGTAAAATGTATAAAAAAAAGGTTAAAAAATGAAAGGGACATTTTTTTGTGCTTAAGTACTTAATTTCATTGAATGTTATGCAGAAAACTCATTCTTTTTTTCTTTTGAATCCTTCAGTTTGATGGATACATTGATACCAGTCAATGAAAATTGGATTATTTCCGAAAGGGATTACATTTGAACTCCTTGCCAAAGCTACTTCGGCCAATTTGGCTGCGTACCCGGCTGAGTATCCAATGTTACACGCATTTTTTGAGACACAACATCAATACATTGGAACGTTGTGACGAAGTAGCTTTGTCACCACCTAAAAGAAGAAAACTCTTTAAAAATCTTTTGGTTAAATCTGAAAAATTAAAAGCAGAGAAAGTGGTATTTACTAAAATGGTTTTTAAAAACTTCTACATTTTTCTAAATTTTAATTTTGGAAATGACCGTGAAATTTTTTCCACGGCTCATAATATGTTTTAAAAATTTATAAAAATAGCTAATGATGAAGGTTCTAATTTTGAAATGAAATCGCACTTGGAATAATAAAATAAAGTAGAAAGAAAACTTTTTAAAACTTTCACGAAAATTACCGGGAAAAGTTTTTTTTTTGACATTTTCAAACACTTTTAGGTGAGCCTAGTCAAACAGCAAAATCTGTGAACTGACAATCAACCAAGAAGCAATAAATTAAGGTTTTTGTAAAACACGCGGTTGACACAAGAAAGACATTTCAATTTCACAAAAAATTCCATAATTCACTAGAACATCCGAAACATGTACGTCATATAATTACAATGTCATGTTAAAAAAAGACATTGCCCTCAGATTTCGAAGCACACCACTATCATTTACTTTCTATTTAGGAAGACATAGTGTCTAAACAAGAACCAAAAAAAGGAGTAGCTGGAGTTTTATCTATAACTTTCTAGCGGTCTGAAGCCTTAAATTCTAAGTCGCTGACACATTTGGGATTTTTTGATTTGAGATACCGTAGTACTCAGGGTAAATTCGCTAAAGTTTGACATTTGTATAAGCGCTTTGTCGCCAGTTTCATTTTCAGAAACATTTATTTTTATTCAACCGATTTTTCCGAAACGGAAAATAGTTTACCAAAAAAACCTTTACGAACTTATTTCAAAACCTAGGTATAGCCGAGTCATCATCGATTAAGTTTCACAAACAAAAAAGATCTATCTTTGTTGAAAATGCTCCTAAATGTGAAAAAACGACAAAAAAACTCATTTGGTTTTTTTTTCGGTTTTTGCGTTGAATGTTTCAGACCTGATATATCAGTTTGCCGTTTTATTTTTGTAATAATATCAATTTGTGGTTTTCAAGTTAAAAAATTACTGTTTTAACGTTTTAATGCGCCGTGAAGAGCAACAGCAAAGAATAAATCTCAAAGTTAATCTTAAAAAAAGCTATTTTTGCCGGATGCGTTAGAACTTAAACAGATGCGTTTTTGTTAAAAAAAAAAAAAGCAGTTTTGTGGATTTTTTTCCAATATTCAGGTCACACTTCTTGAATTTCGCTATATTGCGTATGTTGAGTTTTCAAAAAAATTTTGAAAACTTCTTCATTTTTAAAGTTTTCAGATTACCAACGACGGAAAAACTGTGAAATACACGGATTTCTGCGCAATGGATGTAGATCAACCAGATCGTCAAAGCACTTTGATCTACTTTGCTTTCTTCGCCTTTTTCTTGATTCCCGGTATAGCAATTTATGTTTCAAATCAAGTTTTTATCTTTTTAGGAATGGTAATTACAATTATGTATAGTCAAATTGGATTGAAACTGAAGAACGCTGGAAATTTATTAGAGCAGGAGAAAAGTATGACGGCGAAGAGAGGCAAATCTACGAGAAATGTTATGAAAATGTTGGGTGAGTCCGACTGAGTCCGACGACTCGGGTTGCACCGTTGTTTGATGAATTTTCGACAAATGCAAATACCGTGAAACTATGATGTAATTTTAAAATCAAAAATAAAAAACACAAATAAACATGAAAATGACAATCTTCAAAATTTTCACGAAAAATTCGTTTTATTTACTTTTGATATATTTCGTTTTGTAAATAAAAAAAAAAAATCAGAGGTGAACCCGATTTTTAAAAGAAAAGTGAGATACCGTAACGCAGCCCTTTGCCACAGTAATCCCATTTCCTTGGCAATGAAAAGCAAAAATTGTTTTGAATTATTCAAAATTTATTTGTCAATAGTAAACTTCCCAGCGATGAACTAGAAAAACCGGAATGAAGAAAAATTAGAATTTTATTAAAACAAACAATTGAAGTCAAATTTGTTTTATAGCAATTTTTTAACAATATATTTGCGATTAGGAAACAAAGCAGAATTGTTTATAAAACTTTTAATAAAAATTTAAAGTTAAATGCTTAAAAACATTGTAAAATCAATTGTTTCAAATACTTTTTTTTGCGAAAAAGAATTGGTAAATTTGTTGAAAACTAAGGTGTATGCCGAAGTCGTTATTTTTTTTTGTTATTTTATACAACTGTTGGAGGTAGATCAATTTATTTACAAATTGGTTGTTTTAATCAGTTTTAACGAAAATTCTTAAAATTGACCAAGTCAGGATATATGCCTGGCAAAAATAGGAAAATATGACATACTCTCTGTAAAATTTTGAAAAAAGTTTTCCGAAAACTTTCTTTCCAGCAGAAATGGGTGCATAGTTCTCACGGGCCGGGCCGACTTGAAAAAAATCCTCGGCCCGGCCCGGCCCGGTCCGGCCCGCTTCGGCCCGTCCACTCGGACCACCCAGCCAAATTGTCACCCACACGACCAAGGTTCGATCCCGGTCCGCACACTTTATTTTTGCTAACACAAAAACAACCTAAATCGTTCTATCTTAGTATTTAAAGTTTTTTTTTCAAAATTAACAAACTTTCATTCTGGGCGCTGTGTATCGCAATTCGCCGACGTTAAAAAACTTAACTTTTTGGTAAAACATACGACGGAATTTAAACTTTTTTATTTGCCAAAAATCACTAAAAAAACACCCTTTTGTTGTAATTTCCAAGCTTTCCAATTTTTAAATTTTTCAGTATCTGTGGTTGTGACTTTCTTTTTATGTTGGTTACCTTTCCACCTTCAACGCCTCCTCTCCCTCTTTATGAATTATCAACAGGGAAATGTTTCCCCCGCCGTGCAATTTGTCTTCACTTGTGTGTTTTACATATCTGGTAAGTTTTCCAATTTTAGGTCAAACAATGTTCACACGACTTGATGTTTTACCCAAATGAATATTTTTTTTGAATTTCACCTCAAAAACCTATAAAAATTCTTTTTTCTTCTAATATTAATGTTTTTTCAGAATGGCTTTTTTAGTTTAGCTGCAGAAAATGTAAAAATATGCGCTTTATACACATTTCGTATTTTATAAAATTGCGTTTTTTTCCATTTTTTTCACAATGGCTGATTTTTTATGATGGGGTAAAAACGGATATTTTTATGAAAACGTTCGCTGTACGCAAAACTGCGTGTGACCGGAAATGTTTTTTTTTTAAAAATATGATAGTTAAATTAAACCATTGTGCTTTTAATGAAAAAGTAATGAAAAAGTAAATTTTTTTTTTAAAAAGAAAGCCTTTTCGGCATTTTCGAATAGAAAGTGATTTTATTTAATTTGTAATTTTCTAATACATATTGCTTTTTAATTATTTTTTGTGATTTGTGTATCAAGCGTAGTTTTAAGAAATCAACAGTTGCACGCAATACAGCGTGCGAATTAAAATGTATTGCTTTCATCTGTTTTTTTCAGGAGAAAAACTGATTTTCAAACCTAAATTTTATTATATTTTCAGGCTACTGCTACTATTCAAATTCCGCTTGTAACCCCATTCTGTACAACATTTTGTCGGTGAAATTCCGCCGAGCCTTCTGTAGAACAATTCTTGGAGAAAAATGGACGAGGAGGATTTTTCCGAAGTGGCACGAGAAACAACAAGGAAACTTGTGGACGTGAGTTATAAATTTTTTATCACTTTTAACAGATTTACAAATTGTGATTTTATTTTCATTTGGGTGTGATTTTATAACAAAAACACTTGCAGATAGCGTACAATTCTGGAGACATTTTTACTGAAAAAAATTCAACAAAAAAGAAAAAAGGAACAGATTTAATTTTTTGAGTTTGCGTGTTTTTTTTTTAAAGAACAAATATCAATTCAGTTAAACCCCTTCATCCAATTTTTTAATTATCCCCCCTCCCCCTTTCATTTTTCTCAACTCAATTTAAGAAGCTATTTTGTAAGAACTTAGCATTTTGGTATCGTGGTATTGTTCAAAAACTGTTTTTTTATTAGTTAGTATTTTCAGTAGAATTTAAAAAAACTTGTTTTTTTTAAATTCTACTGAAAATACTAACTAAATTAAATTCTATTTTAAATTTCTGTTAGAATTCAATGAAAACGTGCTTTAAACTAAGCTGAAAAAATCAAAAAAGTCAATTGTATGTGTGTATTAATCGTTTTTGGCAGGATGCTCGTTTGGCGACGGCTATATTTGTTGACATCCATGTTTCGGGCTACTTTAGTTCACAAAGCGTTATATTATTTAATGCAATGTTTTCTTCGAGAAGTTTCAATTAGACCTAATTCGGTATATTACGCGTCATTAAGCTGATTTTCAAAAGTCACGAAAAAACAGATATTGCATTTGAAACGTTTCTTTGGTCCAAAAATCTGAATTGTTTTGTGGGCATCGAGTTATAAATCTTAGTTTAAAACAAATTAAGATGAAGCTTAAACGCTAAAATAAAATTCAAAGTTGTCCAGTTAGTAAAATTATTTAATACTTACGATATTTTCCTTGCTTAGGGTATAATTCTTTATAAAAATCTGTCTCTCATAAAATTCTCTGACATGACGTCATAAATACGTAGTGATTGGGGGCTTGGCTACAATTTCCTCATTGTTATTTTTTATACAATATTTTATAGATATTAAAAACTTGAGTTTTAAAACCCGTTAAAAAATTTCAGTAACGGTCTATGGAAGACCAAAGTGGAAATATACTGAAAATTGTTAATTTTTTGATGAAACATGGAAACGACAAAAAATTATAAATTCACCCAAGTTTTAGCTAATGCAACCATATTTTGCAAAAAAAGGCAAAACATAGTTATTTCTTAAAACATTCGGCCACCGAAAAATAAAAATTGAATAAGTTCAGTGAGGCCGCCCCGAAAAGCCAAGTTGTGCGAGAAACGCCGGATTACGGTAATTGTTTAAGGTATACGGTAGAATTACAGTAGTCATTTTTCACATTACCAAATAATTTGCATGAAGCTAACAACTCGCATGATCGCTTTTTCACAAAATAGGCAGCACGGAGTGAAATAGAGCTTCAAATTTCTTATTAGCTAGAGTTTTTTTTACACATTGCTTCTATTTATTTTATATTTTCACTTTGTAAACTTTGATTTTCAGAAAAACCAACTTGGACATGTCTTCTTTGACGAAAAATGGATCTATGAAGCGAGCGGAATCGCCTTCTCCAGCCATGTTCCGATGCGAAACGCCGAAACCGATTTTCGTGTGAATTTAAGTTTGAAAATTTATGTTTGTAATTGTATTAATGTTTATGTGCTGATAAAAAATTGGAAAAAAATTGTTTAAAAGGTCAGAAAATGGTTTTTTTAATATATCACTTTTTTTTTTATAGAAAACTTTTAAAGAGGTTTTTTATGAAACTTTGTGTTTATAATTTTGTAGTTTTAATCAACCTATGAAGTTACAAAAATTTTACAAAAATAACAAACTGTAGCACAAAAAATTAAATTTCGACCTGAAATGTTGCGAGAGAAAACGTCACCAAAAAATCTTTTTAAACAAAAAAAAACTTTACTTGCAAACTAAAAAGTAACAAACAAAAGGCAAAAAAAGAAAACCATTTTTTCCAATTTTAGAAAAATTGCATGTTTTATGAAAAACTTATGTTTCTTCTCTATGAATAATATCCAATTTCTTGTTTTCTATGGCGCCATGATGTTGTTTTTCCAAGCAGTAGAAAATTTTTCCGAAGTATGTGTTGTCACTATTTTTGTTTATAAAAAACCTAACAGAAATTTTACAATTTTTTTCAAAATCGATTGGATCTCATTTTAGAGAACAAAAGAAAAAAGATGTTTCGGTTTCTTTTAATTTCATTTCGGCTGTTAATTTTTATGAGAAAAGAAGAAAAATATGAAAATTCTGAATTTCAAAATAAAAAAAACGCTTTCTCAATTGGAAAACATTTTGTTAAAACTGAAAACGGGGAATCCAAACAAAAATATCGTTTGCTTTAAAAAAAAAGTAAAAATTATCAATGAACCTTCAAAGCTCGGGAAAAATTTAAAGATATAAACAAAATAACAGGAAAACAAATTCGACAAAATATTGAAACTGCAAAAAAAAATCCTTTGATTTTTAAACTTTTATCTTATATCGGCATATAATTTTAAAATATGTTTTCGAGCCATCATTTGCATAGAAAACAGTCGCCGTAATTTTTTTTCATATTCTTTGAATGTTTTATAAAAAAAATGTATATTTCTCTCTTTTGCATAATCTCCAATTTTTTGTGTTGAGTGAGTGGTATTTATGCAATTACGGACATCAAAGAAAAATTACGAGTACGAAATTTCAGTTTTCAATTTCAGTAACGGCCTTTGGAAATCATATTTTCAAGTTCACGTAACAAATTAATATTTGATTTTGAAATTGAAATTGTCTGAGTCTTAAAGGAGAATAAAAAACAAAATGAAATTGTAAACCAATCAAATTCAAAATGATAAATTGTTTTGGAGAAGAAGTTTACGGAAACTGAAAAGGAAAAATAAATAGACATACAACAATTTCCTAAAACATTGTAGTAAAGTCAATTGTTTTTGATTTTGTTTGTTTCGTTTTTCACAAATTTGGATTATATAAATATAAAAATTAACATCTGAACGTGAAAACCTCATTATTTCGTGATACAGCGCGGAACCGACAAAATATGTTTTAAATCCATAAAAACAGATTTCGAAAACATTAGAAAAGCAGTTAGATATGGAATTTTAGTAATGTTAAAAGTAAAAACAAAGGTTTACATAGAAATGAGTTGCCTTGAAGTAAAGCAACCGTGAAAAATAAAAAATTGTCTGCGAAAGAAACCTTAAATTTTTATTTCTAAATTCCTATTTCTTCGACATGTGTGGAAAACCCGACGAAAAGAAGAAAACCAGTAATTCGAAACAAAGCAAACATTTTAAATAGTTTTTTCCTCACGTTTTGGTAAATTGAATGTTTCACCAACAATTTGTGTTCTTCCCTTTTCCGAATCCCCATTAGCCAGGTCCCCGCAAGCATAATTCAATTGGAACTTTTTTTTTAAAGTGAATTTTTTGAATAGAACACAATTCAAATAGAAGCAGTGGTGCTCATTGAAAATCTTTTTTTTTGTTGAAAGACTAAGCTTGAATAATTTTTTCCATATTTTTTTTGGAAAAATTGTTTTAATGAAACATTCGATGGTAAAAGTTTAAAAAAAAAAACATTACAAAAACCAATATATAGCGAAACTTGTTTTTATTTATAGTTTTTTTTTTTCCAATGAAAGAATAAATATAAGAGGAGTATCGTATGTTTAAAATTTGCAATTTTATGTTAACATAAAACGATAAAACAAGGAATCGAATTTTCGATGCTTTGTTTTTGTTTCCGTTTTTTTTATATACAAAGACAAAGATGTAAAAAATTCCTTTTTTAAAAATTTTTGTTTATTTTTGCTTGTTTGAATGTTTTATCGATTTATTAAGTTTTTCCCAGTTTCAGTTTTCAATGCTCGTCCATCAAAAAGGTCTTGTTAAGTAATAGCAACCATATGAAGACCGTAAAATATAGTGTGTTTCCGAAAATCGGCACCGGATTTAGCCAAAAACCTTAAAGGATGGTACATTAGGTCCCGCTGCGATCGCTTATTTGTCTGCGCACTCCTCTTTTATTGTACTATTTCGCTAAATTTCTTTCTATTCACATCAATGTTTCAAACCGTCAGGTTAAGAATGATGAAAACGTCAAGGCCGCTCAAAAGTCGTGGACCTTCTTTGGAAACAGACTATATTTTAAGGTCATCATAAAAACATATTAAAAAGGTTAAATAAAAAAAGATATAGTCAAGTAAATTGTGATACAGTCCTAACTGAGTTTTTTTGTTGCAAAAATAAATGAGCCGAGAACAGTTTCGAAATCAAAATGTCAATTTTTGCAGGTTATCTTCTATGTTTCAAAATGCATTTTTTGATATTTACGCAATTTTTCCAAAACGTTGCACCGAATTTCATTTCTTAAAATAATTTGAAAGTAACATTAAAAAATTTTATTGCCAATAAAAAAAGCAAGACCCCAATAGCGAAGAAGAAACTGATGACACCAAATTGAGAAAAAAACTTCATAATTTGATAAAACATGCCAACAACCCAATAAGAAAAAACAGAAAATGTTATTGAAAAGTATTACATTTGTTTCTAAATTTCCAACAATTTTCAGACCTCACAATATCAAATACAGTAGAGAGAAAACCATATTGTTTTGACAAAACATTGAATTAACCTAAATTTAAAAAAAATCTACTATTTTCTTTTTCGCAGGCTGAGTTAATGTGCTTCTCTTTGTAAAAAAAAAAATTACGAAGAAAATTGGAAAAAACAATTTTGGTATTTCAGGTTCACTGTATCCAAGATACTGTAGTGAAGTTTTTTTTGTGAAGCATGCAGTTAACAAAAAATGAAAGTGAACGATACTTTTTGAATGTTCGGCAAATGAAAACTTTCATTTTGTTTTTTGTTTGTATTTTATGGGCTTTTTTCTCTATAAGTGGCAAGGAAAAAAAATTAAAGTTCTATTGTCCTACTATCTCAAAAGCAGGCTTACATATTTATTTTTTTAATTTGCACGAATGCAAGATTTGAAAATATTAAAACCTTAATGTGAAAAAACTTCAGTTTACAAATCAGAAAACAGAAAGAAATCTTTTACTATTACTCTTCTCTATGAATTTTGAGGTTAAACATGAAATAAAACAAAACTTTTTTGTAAATCAGACGTTGTAAATAAGTCGGACTATTTAAAAAAAAAAACACACAAAATTATTTATAGTCTGATAAAAACAACAAAAAAAATTAAACGTTTTGTGTAAATAATTCATTTGATTATGTTTTTCTAAAGTTTTATATGAATAGAAGACATCGTAAAAAAGGAGTACCGAATGTCAAAGGAAAAAAATAAACATACAGAAAAATCTCGAAACAGTACGATGACGACCTTCATCTGATATTTTTATTCTTTCCACTTTTTTCAAAAAATAGACTTTTTCTCAAGAAAATTCGATAAGTCAATCAAATTTTCATTATTAATAATTATAAATAAGGCAAAATTTTAACACTGAAGTAAGATAAATTATCGCTTTCGTGGATAAAACAACCGAAAAAAATCCAACTACTTCATTTATTTGAAATTTTTGTGAGATACAGTAGAAACAACACAAAAATTGCAAACCATGCAAAGAGCAAAACTATATTTTTTGATAGAACATTGTAATTCCGCAGTTTCCACAAAAGTTCCAATAAATATAGTGCGTTTCCAAAAAAGAGTCGAGGAAAAGTCGGGGATTTTCCTAAAGGACAGGTACATTTGGTCCCGCCGCGATCACTGAAATATCTGCGCACTCCTCATTTACAGCGCTATTTCGCTTATTTTTCAGAAATTCACTTGAACGTTTCAAATCGAGAGTAGATAAATACGATTGGTTATCAAAGTCGATGAAAAGTCAAAATCCTTCCGTTGGAAATAGACTATACCTATACTACAAGTTGAAATATACAAAAATTCTCTACCAATTTTTTCGAATTTGACTACACAACACTTTTATTTTTGGGAAGATTAAATAACATAACTTAAATGTTTTGAGCTTATTATAGAATGCGATGAAAATTGTAAAACACGATTTTGTCATTGTAGTAAGGGTTTTCAACGTTTACTCGATCATGTTAAGCAAACTACGAAAACTTTTTCTAACCTAAAAGTGAAAAAAAGCCTTGAAAAAACAATTGAAAACATGGGGAAAAAGTTGTAAAAATTTTAATAAGCCGTTTTTCACAAAGAGAGATCACAACATGAATCACAACTTTTGAGTGAAGGTTTTTGAAATAGCACCTTTTTCTGAAAAGCCGAAATAACTTTTCTCCTTTTGCAACAAGTTATGTAAAAAATCCAAATTGTAGCTAACGTTAGAGTTATTCCAATTTCTATCATCCACACAGCTGAGGGTCCAAATGAAACGTAGGAATTTCTGAAAATTTCGGTTTAAAAAAAACTTCAATAAATAATAATTGACGGTTTTCAATCACGCGCCGTTTTGCGTACTGATAACGATTGTTAAAAAATACAATTTTCGGTCTCACGCCGAATTGCGTACTCCAAAAGAGGGTGTCAAAACGCCATTTTCAAAAACCACGCCGTTTTGCGTACTGCTAAGAAAAGGAGTGTTGAATATAATCGCAAAAATGTAGAAAAAAACGTTTTTTCAAAAAAAAAGTTTTTATTTTCAAAAAAATTGTTGCTTTCAGAAAGCACAGAATGTTTTGCAAACAACGAATAATGAAAGTAGAAAATCGCGTGCCGCCAAAAATGAAAATTGCCGCCAATATCACGCCATTTTGCGTACTTCAAAAACTCTATTTTTAATCTCACGCTGAATTGCGTACCTTTGAACAGTGTTTCTAAACGCCATTTTAGACGAGCGCCGTATCACGTGTTACAAAGGAGAGTGACAAAATGCTGTTTTCAAAACCACGCCTTTTTTCGTATTGTGAAACGGTATCTTGAAAAGCCATTTTTAGACTAACGCCGTTTTGCGTACTACGATAAAGTACTTTAAAAATGGCATTTGCAATCAGACGCCGTTTTGAGCGAAGGAAGGGAGTGTTAAAGTATAGACCCTAAAAATCAGAATGGGACAATAAATGTTGGGCTTTTCAAATAATTTTAGCTTTTAGAGAGTTTTGCCCATTAAAAGAACAATGAAAGTGGAAAATGGAGTGCCGCCAAGAACATCAACTGCTTATGTTTCACCCCTTTTTGTGAACTGCGGAATAGTTTCAAAAATGTCATTTTCAATCTCACGCTGAATTGCGTACCTCAAAAGCTTCAACACGCCATTTTCAATCTCACGCCATTTTACGTACTGGCTGAGCGTTTGAAACTTTTCAGTCATATGCGAAAGGAGATTCAGGCGTGTAACATAAAATACCAATTGCGTATAAATCTTCTGCGGAAACTCAATAAAAATAGAAAAGCTCACGCAAGGACAACAGAAGCTGTGAAGCTTCCGGAGTAGGAAGAAACTTGTATTAGGCCTTGGGCTATTCCCTGAAATTGAATTTTCAATGTGCAGTTTCAAAAAAATACCTGATAGGTTCTTCCGGCAAACTGAGTAAGGCAGTAGGAATTTGAAATACTAATAATATTGAAAGAAAGGGTTATAAAAATATAGTAAGGTAGATAAAATCGAATCAGGGAGACAGAAGATGAGGAAAGACACCAGGTGTAAGTGGAATTCAAACAATCGAAAGAATCTGAAGAAAATGAAGTTTTTGTTGCTTAATACGTAGAATTACGCTAGATGGTTGAACCGGTACGTAAAATTACGTTAGATCCAAATTGTTTTTGTCAAGGAAGGCAAGGTTGATATATTTATATTTTAAACTATTTTTTTCTGCGTTTTTTTTTGAATTTATGAAAACTTTTGAAATCACCCAAATGTTTAAACAAATATTTTTGCAATAGTTGTACAGCTAAAATGCATTCAGAGAAACTCAAACACTTGTCACTCAAAAAATTTTATTTTCAACGATAAAGTGGAGTAAGCCGAGTTTTTTTTAGTGAGACGCGTTTTTTTTTGTTTTTTTTTGTAGCAACTAACCGTCTGCGAGCAAAAATCACTTTGATCAATTTGTTAAAAATATTAAAGTAAAATGAATTATATTCTTTTTTTTCTTCAAATTGGCGGCTTCCGAATTGTTTAAGCTTTCAAATGTTTCAAAGGATTTTTAAACAAGTGTTATTAGGAAAAAAGGCAATTAATGGTCGCCTCGCAACATAAAGTTTTTTCTTTAAAAAATGTACAAATACAATCAAGGGCAAATTGCAATGATTTTTTTTGTTAAAAAATGAAACGCAAGTGTGAAGAAATCAATCCAAAACCTATGAAAAATTGTTTTTCAAAAAACAAATATTCACTCAATGCAAGCTTTTAACACGTATTTTATCGATATTTGAGACCATGATGTCGAATATTTTAATAGGTTTTAATAGAGTTTTGAAAATGCGAGTTCCATTTTTTTTAATTTCGCGAATTTCTCTTTTTGCTGTTTAAAATTGCTTAAGTTTTGCAAATGTTTCACCTCGTTTTAAAAAAAAATAAAGTGAGAAGGCATTTAATCTCTTGTTTAGCCATAAATTGCTGAATTTTTAAAGTTTTACACACGCATTTAAAAAAAATTGAAAATGATCCAGCTATTGCTCCTAATAAAATAAACTATTTTTATTGGCAACATAATTTTTGTTATTGACTTGATATTTCAAACTTATTGTGTAAAACAGTTTAGTGAGTTTCTTTTCATTTTTAAACCAAATAAATTTATGCAAATGTTTTATCAGATATTCAATTCCCACTCTAATGTATATAAATAAAAGATTGTTAATACACTCCTTTAAGTTTTTGACAATCTTACCTTTTTGCCCATCGCCAATAAGACTCCATGGAAAGGAAATCAGAAAATAGGCGGAAAACGACAAAAGCGAGAAAACACAAGCGAAGCCGTAGTTTTTCCTAAATTTAATAAATTTTACAACTCCCGGCCTTTAAAAAAATTACCATCGAATTTGAGGAAAAAGTGTATAAATCACTTGAAACGTTAGAGCGACTAATCCAACGATTAGATAATGACGAGATCCGTACAACAAAGCTTCGGAGTTGTTCCAATTGAAGAGGAACATTGTGTAGGAGGAACCGATTCTGAATTTTTGGTTTGGAAAAAGAAAAAAATGTTTTAAAGCATACTATACCCTCTTTTTTTGTTCAAAATTTAGTAACGAAAAAAGAGTTGATTGACATTCGAGGTATTCAAAACATTTTTGCATAATTAAATTTGCAAATAGTTTATTTGAGCTCAATTTTTTGGGGAAACTAAAAGGCCCAAAAATCAAGGAAAAGAAAAAGTGTCTGAGAAATCGATTTTGGGATAAGGGCTATAATTTACCCAACTGAAGTATTATCCACCTTGCTTTTAAAGGGACCGTCAGGAACCATTTGCAACTTTGGCTCATGTGAAAGACAAAAATCAGCTGATCAAAAAACCCTATACAACATAGGGTTCAAAATTCTCCGTTTTTGAGAAATCTGGCTTCAAAGTGCCCAAAACCGGCCAACCGTCTGTAGATTCTGCGGATGGCCGCAACGCCTGTGTGCACAATGTTTACAAGCTAGTCTAATTTTGAAGTTGTCATTCTAATGGGACGAAATTACGAGGAAAATGAGGAGTGTTCCGGACAATTTAGCATATAATTTTAGTATAATTTTGCACAGTACTCGATGAAAATGGAAATGAAAATGTCCCTGACGGTCCCTTTAAGTAGAAAAAAATACAAGAATCAAGAACACAAATGAGAATGCAGCTAACATATAGCCTTTGCTAATTTTACTTTTGGGTCGAGTCGGAAATGTAACCCTGACGCAGTATTGCGTACGTATCCTGAAACACAGGATTTTCGAATGCAAATTCTCGTCTGTGGTCATTTGCACAGAGCTAAGAGCGAAAATGGCCGAAGTAGCATAGGCGAAGACTATATATACATTAATATTTGAAGATTTTTTGTTTTATTATATCATCTTTATGGCTTTTTCGGTACTAAAGTGTACATTTACCAACAGTAAACCAGCACTACTTGAAACGTTCAAAACTTGATTTTTTAAAAGCCGGTTAAATATATTGTTTTAGAAGATAGCGAAAAAAAATTTGGGAAATTGTTTTCACGCGGTTTCCCCATTAAAGATTTTTTGCGCAATATAGCTGTCGCCACAATGAAATCATATGCTAATAGCGGAAATGTGCAAAGCATGCTCTGTCGTCTACTGATTAGACTACGAACTTCAATGTCAACAGAGGATCACTAGAACATTCTAATTTTATTGGAATGATTCCAATTTGGCGACAGCTATAAATTGTAAACAAATTAAAAAATTTTCTCATGTCGGAATTAAATTAGAATGACAAATTTAGATCGAACATTAATTGGTAACTAAAAAATGAATTTCATAATGTTGAAACATTTGTTCGTTGTCAGTTTAACTTCTTAAAACTTCTGTTTGAATCTTCGTAAACCAGATTTCAATGTAAAAGTCGAATTTAATTTATAAATCAATCCGATTCTCGAATTATTCTAAAAAAAAAAAAAAAATGAACTTTCCCGCCAGAAAACGTGCTCGAAAACAACAAAATTCAACATTCTTTCGCGAATCGAAAAAGTGCATCGCAGTTTTTTGATATGTTGTTAAGCTTACTTTTTAGTACAAAATATAATTTTTTTTAAAATTTTTAAATCTATTTCACTCACGTATCCATCATGCTCAAAACTGCCATTTGAACGAATCTCGTAGCCAAGCAAAGTGGAATTCCCCTATATCCAAAAACTCGAAATAAGTCGTTAGTTTCATCATCCAATCCTTGTTTTTCAAATTCCTGAAATAATTCAATAATTATTTTGGGTGTAATTTTAAAACAACCTCGTTTTCCATAAATTCCTCAAGTTAATGTGAAGGTTTCAAAAATGAAACTACGAAAAGGCCCAGAAAATTCATAAGTGCCGCTGCCAAAGCAGGAGTGTTGTATTGATTTATGCTAATGTTGAGAATTTTAATTCCAGGGTAGCCAAGGCTTGTGAAAATGTTTTGAAAAGCTGAAAAATTGAAATCGATTGAAAAAATAAGAAAAAGAACATTTTCGGTCTCACGCGGCATTGCGTACTGGTAGCGAAAAAGTGTGAAAAACATTGAAAAACACGCAAAAAAAAATATTTTCAAAAAATTCTAATAAAAGTAAGTAGATATAACACATCAAGACTGATTCAGTTGCAAAAAGGAATTTAATGAAGTTTTGCTAAAACATTGGATTCATTTACAAACCTGGTCCCAATAAAATCCCCATTGTTGTACCACAAGAAGTCAATGCAATCGCTCGAGACAATTGACTTTTTGATGCAGCTAGAGCAACAAAAGTGTTTATCAGGCATGAATTTCCTAAAAAAAAAAAAACAGTTAGAAAAATTTTAAGTTGAAGTTACCTGCACTCATTCCCGATAAAAACCTAGAAAACATTGCAAAATAACGAATATTTCCATTGAAGAAATGCAAATTGAAATATAATAGGTTGCCTTGGATCATAAGGATAATTCCAGTTGAGAGAGGGATTCTGATCTGTAAATTCAAAAAATTTATTATAAAACACACACGTACACAAGCGGCACATACACACACATACATACACAAAAAAACTTAGAATTGTCAGCAATTTCAAAAATTCATTTGACATTTTAACTTAGGACAATTGAAAGAATACCATCAGTCAACATTCGACGTTTCACTCAATTGGTTCTCACGAAACAGTCAAACTATATTTAGTACTTTTTAAAAATTCAATAATAATTTTATTAAATTAATTTCTTTTTGCATTTTATATTGCCACTGTAAAAACGTGCAGCATCTTTTTACGTGAAAAATCGCTATAAAGATTTTAGCGGTCATCAGAAAACGAGAAAACAGAAAACACACTCACACACTCACACACTCCCACACTCACACACTCACACACTCACACACTCACACACTCACACACTCACACACATTAAAACTCACATCTCTACACTTTGTGGCAATGATTCCACAAACTATGCTAGAAAGAAGACCGGATATACTAGCCGCTCCAACTACAAAACCGAGGAATGATTCAGTGATTGAGGGGTCTAACTGAAATGTGTCGTTCAATAAATGTTAGTTTCGGAAACTTACCAATTTCAAATAAAGCCACAGTGAATTTGTGAGAACACCATTGGAGAAATTCTGTACGAAGCAATAAGAAGCAGCTATGTAGAATTCTAGTCGAAAGGGTTTCTGCTTCATACTGAAAAGTTTATGTTTACAAAACTTTTTTGAAAATTTAAAAAAAATTTTTTTTTTGGTAACTTTTAAAGACGCCTTTTCAGAATATTTTCCAAACATTTTAAATCAATGGTTCACAGCTTTGTATTCAAATTCATAAATTTAATGTTTCAAAATGATTTCCTTGCCGCGTACAGAGAAAGAAAGATGAGCGAACCAAGAAAACTTCTGGATTATTTCCATTTCTTCCTTTAAATGAGATAATCCAGCTATTCATCACTTTTCACGATGAATTTGGCGAATACAGTCGTTCTTTCTAAATTAATCACGGGGGCGTCTCACTGAATGACGTGTCAAGCGATCGAAGTCACAAATCAACGTGGTCTTGATGATCTGTGAACGGCCGATCTTGTGACGGCTTCAAAAACGGTCCAAATCGTTAATTTAGTTGAAAAATTGGTAAAAACGAAAAAAGAAAGTTTTTTTATAGAAATGTTTCAATTGTTTGTAAAACTCGCAAAATTTTCTAGTTTCCAATTAATCGAAGTGTTAATCAAGGTCTTGTGGCGGCTGTTAAATTTAGCTTCCTGGTTTCGTTGTTAAAATGTCGCTTTAAAATGGGAAACATTGTTGGAAATTTGGAGAAAAACAAAACAAGTTTCCAACAAAATAGAAAGAAAATGAATGTTTTAAATGTTTGTCAAACTTGCAAGATTGGTTATTTTCCAATTAATCAATGTGATAACAACAACAAAAGTTGAACTTTTTTAGGCATAACAATGCTTAAAAATTTTCTGAGGCATAAATATTTTTTTAACTTTCGGGCAGATATCCAATTTTTTACCTGAGTTTTTTCCCATGCACTTCAAAATTTATAAAATTTCATAATCACAAAGTTTGAAATTGTTTGCAAGTTAAGTTAAGACAACAATTTTGTTTTTTTTAGAATACTACGTTTTCTTTCATGCTAAAGGAACAAATTGTCTGAATAACGGCTTTTGCGTTTATATTTTTATATTTTTAAAATTCTCCAATAAAATTTGTTAATAAAGTGGTAGAAATAAAATCATCTAGAAACATGTGAATATCGGTATTTATAAAAAAGAACAACTTATAGTTTGGTAAAAAAAATAATCAAACAGTTTTTTTGAGCAGATATCTTTTTCTTGCAGGAAATCGTAGTTCGAGAAAAAATACCTTTTTTTTGAAATAAAAGTTTGTTTAACAAGACAATTTGAAAATTTACAACGTCACACCCAGGGCACGCGTTCAAATTTTTTAAAAATGTTATTTTCGTAATTGCTTTCACGTTTCAAATTGAGCACTTCATTTTAGCACCAAGTGTTGGGCGTTCATTATCGGTTAACGATGAATTTTCAAATTGAAAAAAATTGCTACACTTCGACTAAAACGAAGTTTTTATTTTTTAAAAAATTACGAAAATAACATTTTAAATCGTATTTTTTCCCCTTAAAAAACCATTTTTGAAAAAAACCAAATTTGTGTTAAAATCGTTTTTTGATCCACTGTTAGAAGCTCAATTTTTTGTTCTAAAATTACAATGTTTCCATGCGCTTTATGTAGCAAATAAAATGTCAAAAACAATGTTATATCTTTTTGTTTTTCTATTCTTGCCCGATAAAGCGATAAATTAAAAAACTGAATAAGGAATTTTTTTGTCGAGATTTCTTGAGTGGAACAAAAAAACAAAACGAGTCTAGAAAAAGTCGACTTTTTGCAAATACAACAAAAAAATGTTTCAATAAAATGATAAAATGAAACCATTTCATGAAATACTACTTTGCCAAGATTCTTCAGAATACGAAAAAAAAATATAGAAACACATATTTTCAGCGTGTTAGCTACTTTACAATAACGAAAACTCCATATATTTTTGGACTTTAGATTTTAAACAAATTCACAGTCCCAATGTTCCAAATATTTCAAAAAAAAAAAAAAAAAAAAAAAATTTTGAAACATATACAGTCTTCGCCAATTTTACTTCTTAGCGGATTCGCAACTGTAACCCTGACGCAGTATTGCGTACGTATCCTAAAACACAGGATTTTGGTACGCAAATTCGCGTCTGGTTTTATTTGCACAGAGCTAAGAGCAAAATTTGGCGAAGTAGCATTGACGACGACTATATATTTTTTTATGAACAGCAATAATTTTACTTATTTTGCTTTCAAACCTATAGTTCACAAATTTTTACTTACCAAGACATGGCCTACAGAAGAGTTAACTAGATCTGACCCTCCTCTTTTTAAAGGTTCCCTTAAGGCCGATTATCCTAAATCAGCTTATGCTGATAGAACTCAAACTGTATTCGGAACTGTTTGGGAATCATTGAACCAGTCACTAAACCGCGATTTTAAAGAATCGCACGTCGAGGAGTTTTGACTCACAGAGTGATTCAGTTTGAAGGGAATCAATGTTTCAACAGTAACCAATAGGAACAAAGATTTATTGACACATAATAGACTTTGAGTATTCCCCCACATAATGTTAACACATCGTTTTGTTTTTAGTATTGGAGATAATTAGGACCCTCCAAATCGAGCATCAAATTTTGAAGAAAAAAATTCTGTAATTGAACCTCTGGGATACTGTAACAATCCGCTGACAAAGATTTTAAATCATTTGGCGTGATATGCATTTTGGAAATATTGTAGAAATCTTTTTATTATGGTTTTGCCTTTTTCTTATGGACTGTAACTTTTCCCAAGTGAGAAATTGAGTATGACCATAATTACAATCTTTTTCTGTGTTAAATGCTGTATCAATTTGAACCCTAACAAGTAAAGGATTCTCAAAATTGAGCGAGTTACACTAACTCTTCTCGATAATCTAAAAACTCGTTAATCGATTTTCAATATTTTTTCGTATTAGGTGAAATTGTGGGTATCAATTGGACCACTTTCAATTTTTCTGAAAAAGAGTATTTTGAGAAATCCTTGTTTTCGGGATTCCCCCCAATTTCCTCTGCGTCCCTAACAATTGTAGGATTGTGCGCTCGTCGTCTATGGCGGTATTAAATGCTCGTCATACACCCATAGCACATCGATTGTGAGTTTTCGTTAGGTTTTGTTAGTATTCCTAGAATATGTTTTAGTTTTTTCCGAGTTTCATAGAAATTACATAAAAGGTGAACCCTTTGTGATCTTGCGATCAGCTTACAAACGAACGTGCCGTGTTCCTCTTTTGCATTTTTTTTTCAAACGATTACAGATCGCGGTGGTTTTTGTGACGTTGTTGGTTTCTCTAATGTTGCAATTCGCATGAAAACGGAAGTTGACTCACGGGATTTTCCAAATACACCAATAGTAAGTGCCTGGTATTCCAGTTTGGCATGGGATCGGCACGGACCAGCCCGTCTCAAACATTTTTAATCGCACAACTACAATTAACGCGACACAATTGCAATGATTTGAGCTGCAACGTATGTCAAAATTCACTAAAACATTGACTTCAAAATTAAATTTCAGTGCCAAAAAGGTTGCAAACAAGTTTTCCAAATGGTGCCAGACACTGTCTATGTTTTTAATTTTTGAAAAAAAAAAGTTACATATAAAAAAGTAGATTATTTTTGCCGTTTTTGTGATATTATGTGTTTTATTTGTATTACAAAATGTGGTTGTTCCTCGAACCACTAATATTAACAGTAATTGAGAAGAATAAATTTTAAAAAAAATTGTAAAATCAGCTTATAAATGTATTTTGTGACTGTTTTTTTGTTTTAGATTGTTTTTCAATTTGTTGATAGTTGAATTATTAAAAAGAAGAAGAGCAGTGAAGCAGTTGAGTTTGTGCTGAAACTAGGTACTTCAAATTTCGTCTAAGAATAATGTTTGTTTAACGCAATTTTTCTGTGGTTACGCATTTATTTAAAGCACGGATTTCTAAATATACTGTATTTATTTACTTGGGGGTAAGTGGTCCAGGGAATCTTGGGATCGGCCGGGCCAGCCCGACTCACAAAATGTTTTCCACTGCACTACCGCAGGATTTTTCCAATCAACGAATCTATTTGATTTGCGGCGTGCTTCAAAATTCAGTAAAACCATGGCCTCAAAATGAAAGTTCAATTTCCAAAAGGTTTCAAAGCTTTCTAAATCTGGGCAGGCTTTGTCTGTAATTTGAAATGTTTTGGCTGCAGTTCGTTCTGTAAAAATAGCTTATAAATGTATTTTGTGACAGATTGTCTTTCATTTAGTCAGTAGTTGAGTTTTTTAACAGAAAGACGACTAGTGATGCAGTTGAGTTTGTGCTGAAACTAGATGCCGTGCCAACAAAACACACTACTGCGTTTCAAACTTTTTTTTAAATTTTTGTATAATTTGGAATTATAAAAAGAAGTTTGTAGAATTACATTGTTTTATGAGATGAAATTCTTCTAAGAATTATGTTTTTTTGTCTAAAGCAGATTTTCTGGGGTAACGCATTTACTTTTACGCACGGTTTTTAACTTAAACAGTAAACATTTATTTAGGGTAGGAGGGTCCAGGGAAGCGTGGGATCGGCCCGGGCCAGCCCGGTTCACATAAATTTTTCACTGCACTATCACATGGGTTTTCTAATAATCGAAATTATTAGATTTGCCACTTATTTCAAAATTCAGTAAAACCTTGGCATGAACCAAAAAAAACAAAAATGTCAACAAAAAAAGTTTGCAAGCTGTCTAAATCTTGGCAGATTTTGTCTGTGACTTCATGTGTTCACAATTGTTTTTGGTTTTTTATGAAAACATTAATGATTTATGCAATGAAAAAAAAACAAAAAAAAACCATACAGAACATTTTTTTATGATAATTAGTTTGTGTTGTTTGTGTCACTAGCCTTAAAATTCCGATAATGTGGTTGTTCTACGAAAAAGTAACTTTGCATTGAATGAGGTAAAAGAAATTTTAAAATTTTAAAAATTGTATAGCAAAATCTTTGTTTTGTTTTGTGCTTTGGGACAAAAGTGTTTTTTTTTAAAGTTGGTTTGTGGTTCAGTATGAAATCGAAAAACGCTTAAAAACTAAAAACAATTTGATAACCTTGCTGACGAAAGAAATATTTAAGAATTTGTGGTATGATGCCGTTTAAAAAAAAACACACAACTGAATATCATGGATTTCGTTATTTTCAAAATAGATATTTATGAGAAAAAGTTTTCTAAAATAGTACATGTTTGTCTAATATTTTTTATGGATCAGCTTTGAGTGTGATTCTCGATCTTCATTTTTACTCTTTTTTTTTGATGATTGAAAACGAAATTTTTTTGTTTTTTTTTGGAACTATCTTTGTCATCTGAACAAATTCTTTAGCCTTCTCGTTGCCTTCAGCTTTTTCAGGAAACATTGCTTTTATCACCAAATTTTGTAAAATCGGAAAAATGTGTGAATTTTCGTGGATATTTCGTTTTACTGATTTGTTGTATTTAAAAAAATTGTGGCATCAAAAAAAGTTTTGTGATTTTTTTTCCTTCACAAAAGGATTTTATTTTCCAAAACCCCTTTTTCAAAAATTTCAAAAACAGAGCTTGTTGGGTTAATCCAAATGATTACCCTGAAACACAAGTTCTTGTGACTTTATTGAATCATTAAAATTGAAACACCATTTTTGGCAGGTTGCGGCTCTGGCGACTGCAATGTTTTTGTAATCAAATGTTGTATTTTGAACTTAAAACGCACTTAAAACTTTTTTTTAAATTCAAAGAATTTCGTATCAAAACGCGAGTAAGTTCCGACCACTCCATCTGAATTGTTTTGAGCTTGCGCTTTTTAAAGCAGAGAAACGGAAAATTTTGCCTTTAAAACCGGTTCACCAATTATCATGCTCTCACCAATTATAATGCTTACACTCCGGTCTCCTTGAAACTTTCCAGAAAACATTGACTTGAACACATAAATTTGAAATTTCAAGTAAAATACAAAAATGAAAGTGAGAAGCAGAATTGACTAGAGTTATGGCTTTGTTTTGTTTTATTAGGATAAAAATCTAAAAACAACTAGTATTTAGGAGAAGAAAATAAAAATATATAAACAGATAAAAATAACAAAACACAACGATAAAACATTGTACTCCGATGGAAATTGTTTTAAAAATTGTTTTGCTTATGTAAATGCGCTTATAAACGTTTCTCAAACGCTTCAACGAATTTATATCATAAAACAAGTAAATTTTCATTACTGCATATCATTTGTAACGAGCTGATTGAGTTAAATAACTCACTTAAGAAAATATCTCGGTAGCATCCTGATAGGAAACACGTATTATTGCATTCCCCTTCTGCTTGTCTTTAATTTTTTAAGGAAACATTGACTTGAACATTGAAACTGTAATTTTATGGGAAACACAATTTCCATCCCAGTGGATATTTCGTCTCAGCGATTGTAACATTATTAAAAAAGGTGTTGCAAAAAACAACTAAGATTAAAACAAGATGCCATGTGTTGGTGTTTAAACCCAGTTTTGAAACTAACAATCTTGCATTTTGCCTTAAAGGGAACGTCAGGGACCTTCTCATTTCCGTTTTCATCAGGTACATTCGAAAAATATGCTAATTATATATGCTAAACTGTCTGGAACGCTCCTCATTTTCCGAGTAATCTCGTCCAATTAGAATGACAGCTCCAAAATTGGACTGGCTTGTAAACATCGTGCACGCAGGCGTTGCGGCCATCCGCAGAATCTGCAGACGGTTGGCCGATTTTGGATACTTTGAAGCCAGAAATCCCGAAAATGGGGCATTATGAACCCTATGTTGTATAGAATTATTTTTATCAGCTGATTTTTTTCTTTCACATGAGCCAAAGTTTGAAAGGTCCCTAACGGTCCCTTTAATCGATTCGTTAGGGTTACATCAATTCTAAACTTGATTACGAAATCGTTTTTCCATGATCCGCCGGTTTTTTCCTCTGACTGTGCCAGCCGGTGGATGTCACAAGTCGACTCTGCGTCTCGTCGTCAGACACACTCTCTTCGTCACCCCTCCTTCTTCTCCCCTAACCGAACTGAATCACTCAAGATATCCTCTTCTGATCGGGATATCATATCCTCAAGAAAGTGATCGTCAAGAAAGTGTTTTCATCACGATTCAGACCATTTTATCTATTTCCTAACAACGTATTTTGATTTTGCTTCGAGTGTTGCCTGCGTATCCTATATTTTTCACATTACATTTCACATGTTTTTATTAATTCACTAAAAAAAATTGTCGCCTTTTCTCCATGGCCAAAACTACTTATATAAAAAACTAGAATATTTGGTTCTATATAAAATATATAAAACTAGAATATTTGGTTCTTAAAATGCGCAAGTAATTTTTTCTTCCAAAACAACGATCGTGCCAATATTTCGATGTTGTTCTCAGGTTTGCTATATTTGTAGGTTACTCAGGCAATGTAAACAGACAAGTTCACCGAGGTTGCATTATATGGAAATTAACCTGAAAAATAAAAATGACCTATCATCCAAGCATGGTTTCGATTGACCTTCGTTGTTTTCTGAAGCATTGACTTGAACATCTTAATTTCCAAAGTTTCAAACAGTTCATTTTTTCATAGTTGATACTATTTTGTCTTTTTTGTTGTTAAAAAACGACTAAAAATATTCAAAATCAGCGTTGTTTTTGGTTTCAATGTGAGCAGCCAAATTGACAAAAGATATGTTTTTGTCTTGTTTAAATCGAGATAATAACAATATAATGCAGTATACAACGATAATACATTGTCTTCGAAAACTAACAAGTTTTTGTTATTTTTTTAAAAGTACTTTTTATATTTGTTTCAATGAAGTGTTACCATAAAATAAAAAAGCTTTGTTGCAAGCTTGAGTTTAAAATCGTATGAAAAAATTTTAGAAGAATCCTGATCATTTGCCCGATTATTGTATTCACATTCTGATAGTCTTTAATTTTTCAATGTATCATTGACTTCAACACTAAATTTGTAATGTCAAGGAAAATTGCACATTCCATCCTTCGATATTCATAGTGGATTTCGCAGTTTTTATAAATATTAAAATAAAGTCTCGTAAAAAAAACTAAACTCAGGCGTTTTTCCACAAAAAGTAGATCTTTTTGCTCAGAATACGGTGTGCTCAGTCAAAAAAAACCAAGTATAAATAGCGATGCAAAGCTTTAATGAAACATCTCGTGCACAATGTGTTTATCGATTCATTAGGGTGACTGCAGTTCTAAACTTGATTACCAAATCCCTATCCCATGATCCGCCGTTTTTTCCTCTGACTGTGCCAGCCGGCGGATGCCACAAGTCGACTCTGCGTCTCTTCGCCAGACACACTCTCTTCGTCACCCCTCCTTCTTCACCCCTAACTGAACCACTCGTGACATCCTCTCTTCTTTTCGTTGGGCTATCGCATCCTACCTACCCGAATGTTTCCATCCCGACGAAGACCATTTTGTCCATTTCTCTAACTTCGGTATCTGATTTGGGGATTCCTTTTACGCAACCTGAAGCAGTAAAAACCTTTTAAAGCAAAGAGGGACGTATAGATAAAATCGCATTATGCAATAGTTAACTACAACTATTGCTACGATTGAGTGTTTAATTTTTTTCAAGTTATTTCAGAATTAGTGTTTCCTAAAAATTACAAATACAGTTTTTTTATAAAGCGTCGTTCGGGCCCCCGTTTCGATGTATTTCGAACTCTACTAGGCTAATTTTACCAAAGTTTCTCTTTTTCGCGAGTACAGGGTAAAAATTCACGATCGTCCAGCTATGATTTCATGTAACATTGGCAAATTTCTGAAACATTGACGTCATGCTACAATTTTAAATTTTTAGGCGTTTTACTGCTTTTATGTTGAAGCCGTTTGTTTGTTTAAAAAAAAACTAAAGATTATTTTTTTGTGATTTCGCCTAGAAAATTTGATTCGTCCTGCACCAAAAGCGGCTGGCTGGATAACGGCTGCCTTTGGACTGCTGCCGCCAGCCGCAGCTGGCTCACTGCCAGAGGGCACGTCATTTTCTTATTACGCTTTAAGTGCACAGTCCCAAAAGTGCATCTCGTTTTTTTCCGGTTTAGGTCAGTAAAATGATTGAAAAGGGCCGTATATAGCTGTCGCCAAATTGGAATCATGCCAATAACATTAGAATGTCCCATTGATATTCTGTTGATATTGAAATTCGTAGTCTAATCAGTCGTCGACAGAGCATGCTTTGCATGTTTTCGCAATTAGCATATGATTTCATTTTGGCGACAGCTATAGGTAATTTTTGAAATGAAAGTTACCCAGATTCTGAACTCAAAAATATATTTTCTGAGTGGTCGGAATTTCAAGACGTTATCGTAAGTCTTGAAATTTTGAGCACTCAGAAAATGGAAATGTATTTAGCAAACGAAACAATTTGTTTTAGTCCTTCAGCTAATTTTTTAGTGTGCAAGGATGAAAGTGTGAAAATGTCACACAAAGTATTACAATCACGGTTTGAAACATTCGTACAATCAACTAAAAAAAATTTTTCCCAGAAGTTGGATTTTTCATAGTTGATACCAAAACTACTTCGCTGCGATGTGCCAATGTTTTGATTTTGTACGTAGAGTTTAGCGTTGTAAATAGGATACTCAGGCTGTGTACGCAGCCAAATCGGCCGAAGGAGCTTTGGCGAGGCGTATAATTTGTTTTGCATTATTTTTGCTCATGTTTTAACGTAATGATTTTTAGGTCTTGTTCCAATCATGGTTTGCTAAAATAATGTTTTGCAAATCAGTCACTTTGAAAATAGTTAGTTTAAACAGTTTGTGACATGCCCGAAATGTTTCATTTTTAAATCTGCTGAAAATCCTTGCTGTGGTTAGGTTGTGAAGTTTATTTTGAAATCCTCAAATTGTTGCAATCCTAAGGTGGGTTCCTTAATTTAAATCTCTTAAATGTTTTGCGGCAACTTAAAAAAGTGTATTTTTCACAAAACGTTTTGTAACTAGGCTTCTACCAACCCGATCGGTTCATCAAGAAGCTATCGGCCCAAAATTCAATCGATGCAAAAATTTATTGATTAAATCTTCGAATTAAATCAAACTTCTCAGTTCCTTCTCAAGCGAGTTGCTCTACCATTCATATTGTAGTCTAAAAACATGCGGTATCCATCAATCGATCGTTCTATCGATTTTTTAGCCCCATCTTCGCACGAAATCTGTCTTTTTCTCCTCACCGGAAGTAGGGTGCGAATGTTTCTACTCAGCCTCTATCTTCTTGTTTTCTCTTATATTTTCTAAAAAAAAAAAGATGTGTTGAAGGTTTCAATATGACTGGAAAGAGAAAGGCTCTTCCGACCGAAAACGAGGAGCCGCCGGCGAAAAAAGCTTGCACCTGCTGCGAACAGGTGAGAAAATTATAATACACTCGCATCGTTTAAATTTGTCATTTCAGCTCACTGATCGTATTAAGAATCTGGAAGAGGTCGTTAAGCAGCACCAGCAGCAATTGAATAACATGAAGGTACAACCGATCCGCCAAGGGTCAAAACGAACAGACATCCAACAAAACTCCCCACGCGATGTGGATGTGTTTTTTTTATTATAATTTGTTTACGATTTTTCAGACAAACGGCAATAATTTCTCCTGGTCATGTGTGCTGAAAATTGGGGCTCTTTTTGCAGCTGCACAAGCGGCAACAATTTACATCTGCTATAAAAAATTTACGAAACCGGATACACAATAAACTTTTCATCGTTGTAAATAAATGTTGTTTTATTATTTTAATGTATGATTCAGAGGTTAATTAAAAATGCATAAGAATCGCTGAAAGAGTTTGAAAAAAATTAGCCTTGTTTTATTTTCCTTCTGAATGTAAAAGTACTGGTTTTTCGCAAATTTAACTATCAAATGTTTAAAAAAAAAACAAAAGTCTGGATGTTATTGAGTAGGACCCCTTCTAAAAAATTGGTTCCTTTTAAAAAGTAATTACTCTTGATGCAGCTAAAATGAAGAAAAACAGGTCGTTTTCGCTAACATTTTTGATTGTAACGGACGGAAAACTGTATTGTGAAAAAACCGGAACCACATTGAAAAATATTTGTTATCAGTACAGTAAAAACGCCTGTAAAGTTGAGTCTATAAAACATGGCTGATTTTATTGTTTAAATTAAAATTTTCAATGAGAAATTCTGTACGTATCTGTTTTGCAAATGCTTTGAGCGTTCCATCATTGTTTACGTGTTGTTTGAAGAATCGGCCGTTATCAGTGAAAACAAGCCGTAAACGCGCATCTACACCTGAAAGCAGCTCAGAAGTGAATGTTTTGCAAGATTTCTCACCATGAAATTTTAAACGATTAGGTGCAGTGAAAAATTAAGCAAATCCGTATTTCAAACCAACCCAGCAAAAAACTTGATATAGAGTGTTTATAAATAAAAAAAAAGATAACTAACGATAAGATTTTTCTACTTTGCAAAATATAAATAGATTTGTGGGTCGCGAAAATGAATGTTTCGCTTAGACGATAAACCAAATGAACATTTTAAGAACTTCGTGGATGACACTACCGTTATTCGAATCGTTTTACAAATCAAGTTTTATCCGTCATTGAATCCAAAATAATGATACAGGATTCGAAGAAGCAATTTGAAACTACTTACTGAAAATGGTCAGAACAAACTTATAGTCCATTTCCAACAAAGAATCGACGACTTTTCAACGACCTTGATGTCTACCCTTATTTAAGCACTGCCAGTTTGAAACATTGAAGTGAAAAGTAAATTAATAAGCGAAATAGCACTGAAAAAGAGGAGTGCGCAGACAAGTAAGCAATCGCGGCGGGACCAAATGTACCAAGTCCTTTAGGAAAATCCCTTTTTCCTTGACTCTTTTTTGGAAACGCACTATATAAAAACATTTATTGCAAACATGTGGGTGAACAAAAGATCAAAAATTAATTTCACGAGTTCCAGGACAACGCTAAATTGTGAAAATATTGATCCGTCTCGTTCATAAAAGGTAGTGGTTGAACAAGTGAGGTATTTTTGATGTTCAACCAAGATTTCACCTTTGCTCTCCATTTCGGTGTCATCAGGATCGCAGAAATCATCACAACGGAAGGGCAACTAAAAAAAAAGTTTAAAAAATCGTTTAAATAAACTTTAAATTTTAAAAAAAAGTTTTAGTTTGGACAAGAAATTCAATAAATGTACCTTGATTTCGTAATTTCAAAGAACATAATTCCCAAAGCCGTTCGGTCGTTTGTAACCAGAGTTATAAGAGATGTACTTACAAGAATTATCAAAATTCCAACAACGCCAAGTAGTTTTTTACACAGCTGAAAGCGAAAAAAGTTTTTTTTTTAAATTTAAATCTTAAAAAATTTCCTAGAATGGTGTTTAACACATTTAACGTTTTTAACATAACCAGTGTGTTTCACTTTCACTTTGTTTTTGTTTTGATCGAGGTTTCTCAATTTTTCCAAATGTATTGTTAGAGTAGTGATCTAATATTTTTTGCCTAAAACTATGATTTTTTTCTAAAATCTTAAGTAGTTTTTGATTCGGTCGACTGTGCAGTGTTTTTTTTTTTAATCAAAATATTAGAATAGTCGGCGAGAACCTTGGGTTAATTGTAGATTAAAGACAAAAAAGTTGTTTTTTAAAACCCTGCGTTTGATCAAGACTCTTAATGAATCTTTTCTATTTGTAATTATAAAAGCTAAATTTATGTAGTATTTGTCATCTTTCTATTTGAAAATTGATAAAAATTTACAAAAAAAAATTAACTTTTTTATCGAACATATTATTACTTGCCTGTTTCACAAAGAAAGCAATATGTCTTATGGTCAACTATTTTGTTCACCATGTGTTCAGGTTTCGATTTTGAAACGGTTCTTTTAGTTTGACACAATGTTTTTTTTGTGAAAACAAAGCAGCTGTTGCAAAATTTGAAGGTTTGTGCACGTCGTTGATCTTGCAACAAATGGTGATAAGTTTTGAAAAATTGCTAAATTATTGGAGAAAGTACACCATGCGTGTCGTGCGTTAAAAAATCTGTCAAAATTTGTGTTTAATTACAAATCGGGTGAGGAAACATAGGAAAAATGTGACTTAGTTTGGTATAGATTTTGATTTTTTCTATAAATGAAGCTGAATTAGTTTCGCAGTTTGCATTCTTTGATAATTTACGAAAAGCACGAATCGGTTTGTTAATCATACATTTAATGGCACGATTTGTTTTGTTACGTTACAAATACATAGTCAGTTTTTAAACACCCTTTTGCGGTTGAGTATATAACCATAAAACTATACAAGCTTGTTCTAGCGTGTCTGTGGGAAGTATTAAAAGACGAAAGACCAATAAAACATTTGTCTGAATATTTTACTTTTACATTTAAAAAAATTCATGACAAACACGCAAAAAAAATTCTGCGTAACTGGGAAAAGTTAATAATTGCGGCCCATTTACACAAAACTCAGTGAAAATCCGTTTTTTTTCCTACACGAGAACTTTAACGACAAACCTGTAAAACCTTCATGTTCTCCTGAAGTTGAAACCGTTTACTGAGGGTGTACTCATCCGGCTTTTTACAAGCTTCTAATGTCTTTGTAAGTTTTCGATTCCACCAAATCATTGAAACTCCAATTACGGCTTCAGCGATAACTAAGAAAATGGCATAAAATGCAAAGTGATGTATTTCCATGGCTGAGGCAATGTTGAGATAGGAAAATATAATTGCTGTAATTATCATTGTGCAGATAATTAATATTGGAATCAGCGATCTTCGACGTTTTTCGTAGTCCTGAATTTATATACTTAAAAAAATTAGATAAATATAACTTTTCGTAAAAACATTTCTTCTATAACAAATCAAAATTCTTTATTAAGTACGTTTTTTTCAAACAAACCAGCAAAATTTCTGGTTTTCAATTGAATGAATTTTGAAGGTTAAAATTTCAACATAACATTTTTTGTAACGCAAAAGTTCAATTTTTTAATACAATGCTTCTGGTAATCGTAAATTTGAACTTTTTAAAAATATTTTGTCACTAGGTCGTTTCATAATTGTTTTGAAGCTGTAATTATTTTCTCAGGGGGTTAAAGATCTTTTTGTGCCGAAGAAATTGAAAAAAAAATCTATTTCTTTGCAAATAGGCTTTTTTTTTTAAAATCAAGAATTTTGCTTTGCTATTATGAGAAAACCGAATACCCAAAAAACTAGTGCACACAGAACCGGTTTTTTACAAAGAGGTTTACAAAAAAAAACGTTTTAACTAAAAAAAAACTTATTTTTGTCTTTTTATATTACCTCAATAAAATAAAGAGCCAACAGACGTTCGACACAACAGCCGAGGATAGAGTGAGCGATGGAATGAATATAAACAAGTTGAAAAAATGTAGCAGTGATGAGGTAGATGTTACAATCCCCTTAAGAGATGGATTATCCCATTTCCCATTGTTTTTATGTAATGGAAAAGTGATTTAAACTTAAGAAAATTGTTTTTCAGAACGTTCAAATTACTGATTTTTTATTAAAAAACGGTTGTGTTAAAAAAACTATTTATCAGATATTTAGAAAGTATTTTGAACTTGGAAATATCAGCGTACCATCTTCACAATTTTTTTTTAAAACATTTCAATTGAAAGAAAGAAAAAACCTTGTTTTTTTCTGAAAGAAATTTATTTATGCATTTAAGAAGCACTTTGTTTTTTTTTGTTGCTCTTTTTGTGCAATTTAATGGCAAAATTTTTTTCCACAAAGTTAAAAAGCAAATTTATTGGAAATTTGTAGTTTTAATGTTTTATGTTTTTCTTAAAAAGTAAAACTAGGCTATACAATAGTTTCTCGTGCTTCCGATTGTCATGTCATCTAAAAAAATGAAAACAGAAATTAAAGAAACAATTTTTTCTTATCTTTGCAAAATTTCTTTCAAAAATTATTGTAACTAGTTTTTTTTTCCATTTTTAAATGCCTGCGTGAGCCAAAAGACCAAAAAACGGAAAACAAACCATTGTTCAGCCCATAAACAAACTCATAAATAATAAAGTACATCCTTCCAAAATGTCCGGGAATTTGTACAGAAATGAGGAAAATTACGACTGAATTCAGATTTGAATGCCAGACGGAGGTTTTAAAAAGAAGAATAATTCCAACAATTGCCAAGCAGCAATCCAATAACAGAATTGATATTTCCAATGAGTAGAGAAGACAAATATACCACACATGGGGGTTTTCCAAAGTCGCTTTGTACATAAAATCCAGAAGATGAACTTCGAAGCCTGAGCAGTTTCCGAGCATTTTCTGAAAAATTTATTTTAAATAAAAAAACATGACAAAAAAATGAATAGAGAATATCAAAAGTTTAAAAAAAAAAAAACGAATTTCCTATTCTTGACGTTTCATCTTTTTAAGGAGTCGATTGGCAAGTTTTTTTCTTGTTTTTAAAAAAAAGTTTGATTTTTTTTAATCATTGGAAGTTTATGAAAGCGAAAAAAAATTACAACCTATTTCGCTTTGATGTTTCACTTTCCGTAGTTGCAAAATGCACTTTTTTAAAACTAATTTTAACAATCGGATATAGTGCGTTTCCTAAAAAGAGTCAAGGAAAAGGGATTTTTCTAAAAAACTTGGTACATTTGGTCCCGCCGCGATTGCTTATTTGTCTGCGCACTCCTCTTTTACAGTGCTCTTTCGCACGTTAAATTTATTTCCACTTAAATGTTTCAAACTGCTGATGGTTAAATACCGCTAGACAAGGTCGCTGAAAAGTCGTCGACTCTCTGTTGGAAATGGACTATAAAAAGCAAAGGCATCCTTTCTAGAAAAAAAAAGTTAACAATTTTTTAGTTTTTGTAACTCTTTTGAACATTGCAAGGCCGACAAATTTGTTCATTTAAATGGTGAACTTTAAAAGATGGAAAAATGTAAACCCAAAAACTTTAATACTTTAATAATTAGATTGTCAAGAGATACGGAAATAAAAATCGTATTATACATTTTTATTAGACCGTAAATTGTTGCAATGTTTAGTTTTTGGGATCTGAAAAATGCACTTTTTAAAAAATAGTTACTTCAAATTTGGTTGTTTCACAATTTTATCAAAAACAAGTTTCCAAAAAATGTAAGAAAAAAACAATAAGAAAACAATAAGAAATCGCGGCGGGACCAAATGTACCTAGTCCTTTAAAAAATCCCGTTTTCCTTGACTCTTTTTTGGAAACGCACTATATCCAAAAGCAAAGGTGAATCGAAATTTTGCAGCTAGTTTTGATAATTTTGTTTTTAAAAACATTTATTTTTCGTTGAAAACCCCTATTTTTAGCCTTAATTCTCAAGGTCCCCCAAAAGAAATCACCAGTTTGGTTGGGATTCGAAGGTCGATTGGGGCCGGTTGCCTTCTGTTACGGAGACCATGCAATGGCGCATGCAAATGAGGCACAAACATTGTGAGAGACCGGACTATACGGAATCATTGCAAATTTTTACAAAAATTGACATTTTTTCAAAGTTCATGTGTGACCTATTTCGGTTCCAAACAAAATCTATTAAAAAGTACTTTTCTTACAAAGAGTTCATTTTTTTTATAAAGGGCTTTATATTCAAGAGAAAGTTGCTCATCTTTAAAAAAAACAGATTTTAATCGGAAAACGTTTCAATAAATCTAATGTTCATATGATAATTCCATCGTTACGGCTAAGAAAGTATCGTTTGACAAAATCAATCGAGAGATTAAAAAATACATTGAAACACACAGTTTATTTACATCTATACAATCGAAATTGAAGCAAAAACCTAACTTGTTTTGAAAAGTTAAAAAGTTTATCGATTTTCTTAAACCAGTAAGAAATTTAAGGTGCAGTTTTTTTAAAATGTTTTTTTTACATTTTAAACAAGGAAAAACACAAACAATAAAAGATTACAAACTTATAGTCTACAAATGAGCGAAAAACCTAAAAAGTGGTTTACGTGTGGAAGGTATATATTTCCATGAAAGATATTTTTCCAAATCACTATAATTTTACGGTATGACGATCGAAGCCGCCACGACAACATTAATTTTACATTGTTTTGCCAAAGATTCGAATGATAAGCGAAAATCGGTGAAAAGTTGAAATGTCTTTATGAAGTGAAAAAAAAAGTTTTATAGATTTATGCCATTTTTGTTAAGTTAATAGAATCCTGAAAGTTGTAACAATCATAAGAAAATTTGGTTTGAGTAAATGTCAGATTAAAATAGTTAAGAAAGTTTTTTATGTATCTTATTTTTGCTAAATGTTTCAACAACTCATTTATACAATTGAAAGTGTACCAAATTATTGTTGCTTCGCGTGAAAAAATCTCAGAAATCAAGATTATTCCGTAAATGACTTAACTGTTTTTTTTTATAAAAAAAAGTAGTTACGAAATAAAGTCTTTATTGTCTATTTCCAATGAATGATCGCCTACTTTCAACCAACCTTGATTAACACTGGTATTAAACCACAGTTGATTTGAAACATTGGAGTAAATAGAAAAAAAAGTGAATGAGCGTTGTAAAAGAGGAGTGCGCAGGCAATTAAACGTTTCGCGATGGGATCCAATGACCACAGTCCTTTAAAAAATGGCCAAATCATGTTCCGTTTTTCGGAATCAAACCATAAGAATAATTCGTTCTGCCAATCAGAATTTCAATTTGACGAACACACGGTTAGCACTGATGCACTGATATTTCGTCTTCTAATGGAAATTGTGAGCAGCCAAGTTAGCTTTACCTACTTCGACACCGTTTTTAAATACCTCAGGGTAAAGTTTCACAGAGACGGACGTCCTCTTTTCAACGGAGTTGGGTAAGGGAATCAGTCGTCAATCTTATAGTGTTTCTGAAAAACGGCACAGATTTTCGGCCAAATCCTTAAAGGATGGCACATTAGGCCCCGCCGCAATTTTTCTTGATAACTTTTATTCACTCCAATGTTTCAAGTCGACTGTGGTTAAATATGGGAAAATCGAAGGTAGCTGAAAAGTCTCCGGTCTTTCTGTCGGAAACAGACTATATCTCAAGTTATATTGTCCCCGTTTTCAAGAAGGTTCTGTCGCAAATGTAAACCTTGTTGTGTACGTTAATGTACCGTGAATCAGCACATCTTGTCCTGTGTTTACGGACGATTTTCTTATACGAGAAAAGTTACAGGTCCGACGCACTGAAAGCTCTTTGGATCGCTCTGTCTGCAAAATAATTTTGCGGCAATCAACGTCACCGTCTCCGTATTTGAGACAGACAGTGACGGATTCATGCGTAAGAAAACATATACCGCATATATTTCACTGTCCGCCTCGATATCGAAAATCGCTTCAACGCGACAACAGAATGCGATCTTTCCTACTGATGTTTGCCTTTTTTATGGCTTTGCTGATTGTCGTCGAGTCTGTGAGTTCACAAAAAACACCAAAAACTGATCTGAAATATTGTCAAGGAAAACACCCCAAGCTGCCAGATTCCGAAACAGCTTATTGGCAATAGGGCGTACATCAAAGTCTGCTCTGCGTGTAAAAAGATTTGTCAATTTGGTACTCATGTACCCGCCTGCCGCTACCGCTTGTAAGAAAATTGTGAATATTTCAGATATATTTATTTTAGGACGAAAAATTGCAAATGTAGTACTACTACCGTGGAGTGATCCCAGTGGTTTCAATAAAGTTTTCTGCTTGAAAAAGACGTAAAGAGAGATGAGAGAATCTTGTGTCAAAAAAATCTACCATTTCGAGGTTTTTTCTTCAATGATGTACGATGATGTGGAAGAATATTTCTACCTGATTCGAATTTTTCCTGAGAGAAAAAATTTACCTAAATCATTGACGGCTTCTCTTTTGCTGTTGGCCGCGAGCAAGGCGTGAAAATAAATACAAACATCAAGGTTATGCTTATTGATACCTAGTCGATTTTTTTAAAGCCGTGTTGCAGACGGCCCCACTGAAACCGGTATCCTGTCGACGGCTTTTAGTACCCTATAATCTCTCTAAAGTGGAAGAGACGCAAATTTAAAATGACCACAGCGTTGGTGAACTTGCTATCTTTTCAAGAGAATATCCAGCCTTAGTCAGACCGTCTGCAACTCTCTGATTTTAAATGCGTTGCAGATCGTGGCACTAATGATTGCAGCACTTGCAGTTTTTGCTTGCCCACAGTAGTCATCTAAAACAGACGACACAAAGTAGGTGTTAAAATATTGATACACGTGTATCAACTACAGTGCGGGAAAAAAGTATAGTTCCACTTTTGTTGCTGTTTTAAAAGTCATTCAAGGACTTCAGGAGTGACATGGTCTAACTCATTCGATTGACCAAAGTCTTAGAAACCGATTACGGTGTTGAAAACGAAATTTCATTAGCATACGACACAGAAAGGCGCCGTTTGCCAAAATAGGCAAAATCAGGATACCGGTAAGAATTTTTTGATGCACCGAGACCCACACCATTGGAAAGCCCTTGAAAAGTTGTCTCGGAAAATGTTTTTGTTGCAGTTCAGAAACAAATTTGTTTTCGAACAGACAAGCATTTAAAACCAAAATTACACCCTGTATTCCAATGGAAAATTAAAAAATTGCGAATTTTCTTGCAGAAAAACAGAAAATTTTCTTGTTTCATCGCTTGTCTAATCGAAGAGGAAATTTTTCTGAACTGCAATAAAAATATTTTCCGAGAAAACCTTTCAAGGGCTTTCCAATGGTGTAGGTCTCGGTGCTCCAAAAAATTCTTACCGGTATCCTGATTTTGCACATTTTGGCAAACGGCGCCTGTCTGTATCGTATTCAACGGATGATTCTAGCAAAGTTTTCCCTCTCACAATAATTAAGGGTGCTTTGGGGCTCAATGTGACTCTAAACTTTCTCATGATGTGACATGAGGAGGCTGAAGCCAAAGGAAACGAGCAGTTTTGCAACCTCGATCATCTTAATAAGACCAAAAAACAAAAGTGGGCTACGTTGATGCCTTCGATGCTTCGCAAACTGTCTCATTCCCTTCTTAGACGTTCCTAAGACTGTCACCGTCTTGTTTAAGGACCTGTTGACTAATGATGTTCTTTGAATCTCGAGAAATTATCTGTGTTTTGAGTGTAGAATTATACTTTTTTCCCACCTGAATTTTGCATTTTTCGATAAAGTTAGCGTAAAATTTGAATATGCAAATATGAAGACCTTGTTTGTTGCACCAAAGGGTATTCGACCATGACAAAAACGATGGTACATAGGGTTGACCAAGATTCTAAACGAGTTACGTAAAAATCCAAGTTTTGAAGTGGAACTATACTTTTTTCCCGCACTGTATTGTGTATCATGAATACCAATAATGGGGCGACCGAAGGCAAAGCGGCTCGTTTAGATCAATGATGGGCCCGTGGATTAAACGCGTGGAGCCTGTACGCTTTTATATCGAAAAAAATCGTCTTTAGTCTTTTGGAGCAAAGACAAGGTATGTTGTTTATAAACGACGTTTGGTTTACCACTGCTTCTTATTTGCCAAAGAAGGTTCCCCTAAATACGGCAAGAGGTAAGACGAGGTACGGGAACGACAGAGTTCATTACATCCCATTTCGGTAAAAAGAAAATTTTTGCCCGTCCAACTTTAACGCGAGGCAATTGATTGGACGCTATCTTGAAGAAAGTGTAGCTAACTCTGCTGAAACTTTTTCTTAAAGGGCTTGTCAGGGGCCTTTTTAGAATCGTACGCTAATCAGGACTTGGCAAGCCTTTTGCGCACGGCCGTTGTCTGGAGCGGTGTTCGAAAAAATAATTCCAATTCAAATGGCTCGATTAGCATAGATTCCATTTCCAATCAGAAAAGGCCCTTACGGGTCCTTTAACTGACCTAAAATTTAGATCTTCTGCTAATTAAGCTAAATAACTGTACAAACACCAGCTTGTACTGTACACTTTTATAGCTCTCGCCAAATTGGAATCATGCCAATAAAATTAGAATGTTCTAGTGATCCTCTGTTGACATTAAAGTTAGTAGTCTAATCAGTAGACGACAGAGCATGATTTGCACATTTCCATAATTAGCATATGATTTCATTTTGGCGATAGCTATACACTCTTTGACCAACGTACCGACGGCCCTACCATGCGGTCCCGAGTTACAGGTTCTATACGTTTAATTCACTTTTTCCCTATCATAGTTTTTGGACCTGTTGGTCGTCAGTTATATGTCACCGTTTTAATATTCATGAACGACTGTGACAGATACACGTGTAACAAAATGTGTGACACGTTTATCCAACCCCCCGATAGCTTCATTTAGAGCTATTGCTTCAACGCAACACTAGCATGCGTTGTTTTCTTTTATTGTCTGCCCTTTTCCTGGTGTTGCTGGTTGTCGTCGAGGCTGTGAGTTTAAACATAACACCACAGATCTAATCCTTTTTTTAAGGGAAACAGTAAATCCTCATTGAAGGGCAAGACTGTGAACCGTTCAAGTAGAAAACAGCCAACGGATGGCTTGCAATCCTACATTAAAGTCTGCTCTGCGTGCAAAAAGATTTGTCAATTTGGTACTCATGTACCCACCTGCCGCTACTGTTTGTAAGACAATTGTTATTATTTTAGGACGAAAAAATGCAAATGAAGTACTACTACCGTGCAGTGATCCCAGTGGTTTCAATAAAGTTTTTTTGCTTTAAAATAGAAAAAAGACTAGACAGTGAGACGTAGTTGGCTACATCTTGTCTTGGTCATCTTGGGGACGTCTACTTATGATAAGTGTACGATGCCGTTGAAAAAAAATTATACTTTACTCGTAAATTTGACATGCAGTCGCGCGATACGCTGGCAAAAATGTATACTCCTCGCCCAGCGAGCATTCCGAAGCGGCTGACAATTTTTCTATGTGTCTTTCAATTACGTGACCTATTTCGTTAATTAGATGCGCAGGTTGTTCAAAAAAGACCCTTTTTGTAGCCATGCTCGGTGGACAGCGACTATATGTAAATCAGACGCAGAGAAAAAGCAACTTTTCACTGCAGATGCTTTTTTGCAAAACACTTGTTTCATCGCCAGATTTTCTGCCACAAAAGACAAATATGGCATGAAAGAAAAATCAAACATCAGTGACATGAAATACCTCATGCTCCAAGGGGTGTCCACTTACTTAGGGTCTTTGCGTTCAAGTAACAATTTACGAACTCTTTAAGGCGCACTGTCTTCAGTATAAGATAGTCCAAGATCACCGCAATCAATGTCGCCGTTGACATATTCATGACCGACAGTGTCAGATACACGTGGACAAAATAAACGCCACGTATTTTCGGCCAGGATTTAAGTTATTGCTTTAAAGCGATGTGGTATAATCCTGTTGATTAGCAAGTCAGGCTAGGCCAAAAATCTTTAAGGAGCTTTTTTGAAAATTTTGTAGATAATACCACCCTTGGTCCGAGGTTTTTCTGACTCTACTGCTTGAAGTGGAATCTGTGGGCTTTAAAATATCACGAAAGGCTTAGTTTATCTTTTTAATTCAAGCATTATAGAGTAAACAGTTCAAAACAGCCAAAGGGCAAACATTTGCAGTCCTAGATTTGCTTCTGCTCTGTATGCCGTAATATTAGTAAATCGGCAGCATATAATGCTCCTGCCGCTAGTGTATATAAAAAAATTCCCAATTTTTATACTCGTTGCCACTTTGGCCATTTTGGCTGCGTATACTGCCAAAGTGTATTATAGTTTGTTTCCAAATAAAGGTCGGCCACTTTTAGCGACCTTGACGTTTTGCTCCTTTTTAGCCAAAGAGAAAGTGATGTGAATATAAATAAAATAAGCGAAAAAGCGCAGTAAAAGAGTTGGACACAGACAATTAGAATATCGCGGCGGGACCTAATGTACCATCCTTTAAAGTTTTTGGCCAAAACCTGTGCCGTTTTTTGAAAACACACTATACTCCTCGCCCACGGACCTTTTTGGAAATTTCGATGACCTGCGAATCTAAGCTAATTAGAATGAATAATGACATAGCTACACATTCACATTCTTGCATTTTCAATTATTTCTTACTCAAAGTTATGCTAATGTCACAGATTTGTGAGAAAGGTCGTTGGGCGACGAGTATATATATTGCATGAGTTACTTTATGAACTACATCAAAGCATTGGCACATTGTTCCAAAGTATTTTTTTGGCACGAACTATATTTACAATTAATTGTTTTAAGAGACAAAAGTGTCAATGTACTACAAAACTGCAGTGATTCCAGTGGTTTCAAAAAAAGTTTTTGATTAAGATGGATTTTGTTATTTGTAGCATTTACATGTAAAACAACCTGATTTTAAAATACGCCAGTTTTTCTCAAAATTGCTTTGTCAGTCAAATAGAGAAAACCTTTCCAAACAACGGTATTCAAAAACTCAAGGTTTCGGTTACGTTTTCAATTTTCCGTTGATTGCAATCACCCTTTGACCTTCTGCCGTCTGATTGGACCCTTGTCGACCTCGCTTTTTCCCTCCGCCCTTCCCTCTTCTAACGCCCTTGTCCAGCAGGTTTTGCCCCCTTCGCCGTCTTTTTACGGGTATGCAAATGTCGCCTCACCGCCTATAAAAGGCCGTGAGGCGCCTCACTATCACCTCTCCCTCCCTCCTCCCAAATGACGGAACATTCCCTGGTTGTGGGATTGGCCTCCCTCGCTGCCTCAATGGCTCTCCTCTCCTCCCTGGTCATCCTACCTCGTCTCTACTGGGAGTTGGCCGATCTTCAACTGGAGGTTGTTAGCGCGGTGGAGCAGTTCAAGGTTAACCAAGAAGGTTAAGGCCTTAACTTAGGGGTTTTAGGCAGAAACGGACAATTCTTGGATGGCTTTGATGGATGTTCAAATCGCCCATACTCCCCCGTCGCGACCTAGGGAGAATCCCCTGACAAGGAGGGAAAAGAGGTGAATAACCATTTTTCGGGTTTTTCATGTTACGACTAAATCCAAAATGTACCCAAATCAGCCGAAATATTCAGTTTTCGCCTTTAACAAGGAGTAAAATTGCTTTTTGAGTCAAACATTTAAAAAAAAAGACTTAGTACGCAGTACACCGTGAGATGAAAAATGGTTTTCGCTTTATCTTTCGTGTTGTGGACAACATACCATTGTTACCCCGAATACTCCCCAATGCTATTTTTTCAAAATAAAAAAACTTGAACTGAAGTAAATTTGACCAAAAAAATACAACGCAATTATATTTTTCATGTTAACTGTTATTTATTTTTTTAAACTTTTTATTTGTAACGGTTTTCTCTTTTAAAAGTTTTGTTGCTAAAATAACTCCTTTTGAATTTTTTAACAGTTTCAACATATGTTTCCATGCGACATTGTGGGAATTTCACCATTTTCACTAATATTGTCGGCTGCGAATTGCTTTGAAAATTACAAGCAACTTTAATGACGCACGAAAACAGAGAATAAATTTTGGTGTGGTATGTTTCATGTATCTTCTAGATTTCATGTGAATTCCAATTGTTGAGGAGCATAAAATTGTAATGAAAATTCTTCTTTTTTTTAAAATTTTAAAACAGCATCAATTCAAAAATAAAAGAATTAATCGAACGGCCGTAAGTGGTTTAGATTGGCTTATCTCGCTTTCTCTTTGTTGAAGTTTGAGCCATTTTTGTAAATATCGCACTAACATTTTTGTTACTTGAATGTTTTCTCAATGTCACGTTAGAAGAAGAACAACTTGTTTCTGTTCACGACGGCTTCCATCGCTCTTCATATTAAAATGATATTTAATGAAATTTCATTGGATAAAAAATAGATACAGAAGGCAATTTTTGTGAAATATAAGAATATTTTTAATAATATTTAATGAACTGCCACCAAAGATATATAACTCTGTTTATGAGACAAGTAATGTTTTTCTAAACTTAAAAACAGTTATTTTTTTCCCTGAAATTAGCGTTAGAATGTTTGGTTTTTAACTTCTAATGGCTGTTGTTGATTAGTTTCGTTCGGTCGCAAATGTGACTTTGAAATGCCAATAATTCAAAATTCATTTCAGATTCGCTCCACTACCAGACTGGTGCCAATGTGATTCAATGCCTCATTGCCCTCCTGGACCTCCTGGCCCTCCCGGAGCTGCTGGAGAGCCCGGAAGTGAGTAAGAGCAAACAGAAGCATAGAGGCAGAGACACAGAGATAAAGAGAAACAGAGAGACACAGAGACACAGAGACAAAGAGACCCAGAGACACAGAGACACAGAGACACAGAGACACAGAGACACAGAGACACAGAGACACAGAGACACAGAGACACAGAGACACAGGGCTTTCATTTCTTTCCATTGAAGCTCCTGGAACTCCCGGTCCCAAGGGAATGGATCTCGAAGGCACCTACCAAGTCAAAGTCGCTTGTGACTACTACATTCCCAAAACGTGCATCGAATGCCCAGCTGGTGCTCCCGGAGCCCCAGGACCTGATGGTCCCCCGGGTCCCGCTGGCCCTGACGGAAAGCCTGGAGCGGCTGGAACCCCAGGATCCGGTCAGGGTACCCCTGGTCAACCAGGCCCTGTGGGAGAAGCTGGAGAACCGGGCCAGCCCGGAAAGGATGGAGCCCCCGGAGCCCCTGGAAAAGACCACGAGAAGGTTCTTTCCAAACCAGGGCCACCAGGTCCCCCTGGAGCTGTGGGAGAACCTGGTGCGGAAGGACCTCAAGGACCGGAAGGACCTTCAGGAGCGCTTGGTCCAGTGGGGCCGGAAGGTTATCCGGGCCAGCCCGGAAATAATGGTACCAATGGAGCTCAGGGAGTACCTGGAGGCCAAGGAATTCCAGGTAAGACCCAATTTTTAGGGGGAAGAGTATATTATTTTTAGGCCATGATGCTGAGTACTGCCCCTGTCCTCCTCGTTCTCTGCTCTACGTGCGTCGTCAAAGGGCTTAAAGTGACTTTCAAATCAATAAATAGTTGGGTAGAAAAAAAGTGTTTGTTCAGTGTAAAAAAAATAAAATGTAAAAAAAATAATACAATTAGTCGAAATTAAGTAAAACGCATCAAAGCTAAAAGACTGTTAGAACACAAAGAATTTGTTTTGTAAATCAATTGTTTGTTTCACAAAAATCGTTAAGGATTATCACATATGTGAAAATCTTAGAGACCTTTTGAATTATGGCGAAAAAAATTTTGCAACTTTCTGGTAACGTATGATCGAGTAACTAGTTTTGTTCATCTATAAACAAAAAATCCTGGAGCGAATTGGTTGCAAAAAAAAATTGTGGATGCTAGCAAAATTATTTCCGCAGTAATGTTAGCAAAAAATTGGGTAGAATAGAAAAACAACATTTTTTCTCTGTTGTAAAAAAGAAAGCAGTCGAAATTGTTCAAAACGCGTTAAATTACAAAAGCGGTTTTTACTATAGTCGATTTCCAACAAAGAATCGACGACTTTTCAATTTCCTTGATATCTACCCTTATTTAACCATTGCCAGTTTGAAACATTGAAAGGAAAAGAATTTTGACGAGCGAAACAGCACAGTAAAAGAGGAGTGCGCAGACAATTAAAAAAATCGCGGCGGGACCAAATGTACCTGTCCTTTAGGAAAATCCCTTTTTCCTTGACTCTTTTTTGGAAACGTACTATAAAAACAGTCGCCTTAGGAATCCCAAATGCAAACTTTTCCCAACGAATTTTCCCAATCTGGATCAAGAGCATTTTTTACTTTTGAAAACTCGTTTATATAAATGAAAAAACGGCTTAACAAACAATACTTTAAAAACAAAAACAATACCTTTAAAAGTGTAAAAAAAACTTTTTTTGTTGTTAAAAGAACAAATGTTTCATGTTAAATAAGTAGGGGAAAACAGTTTTGCATTTTGCTACGTCGTCGCCGGTCAATGGGAGAAAACAAAATTACTATTCTCCAAAATATATTCTTCGCTGTTTATCATCTCTAAAAATATCTATAAATTCATTTAAACGTAAAAACCAAAATTCTGTGCCATTAGCGTAAGCTAGCATTTTAACATTTTCATGTTTCACTCACAACTGAATACATCAACTGCAAAGCTTTGCTTTTGGTTCCCTTTGTGGTGCTACAAAAAATTCTAGTCTTTTTTATTTTTGCTTTAATACAAGTTGAATAAACATCGTAAATAGTAATATAACCTTTGTTTCAAAAAGTATTGGAAACTTTCAAGAAAAACGAAATTAAAAAAACCTTTTTTCTTTTTGCTAATCTGTCAAAGTACAAATTCCAAGTTTTCTAATTGTATTTCCTTTGAAAACCAAATTGAATAAAAAAAAAAACTTGCGTTCTTAAGGGAACAGGTGCTAGAAAAAGGATTTTTGAAGCAAATACCGGCAAAGTGGAATCACGATTCACAAATGAGAGGTGTAAAAAGTGTACAGATCACGTGCTGAGGGAAAATATATGTTAACTTGAAATTATGGGCCAAACACTGCAAAGTGAACACATTATTGCATCTGAAGAGTAAATTATGCCCGAAGTATTTACTTTTTCCAGTTCATATTTGGACAAACTACGAATAAACTTGTCCAAACTTGGATAAACTTCAAAATTCTTTACTTGTTCAAATTTGGGCAAACAACAAAATCTTTTATTTTTCCAAAATTGGACAAAATACAAAATATTGTCCAATTTTTGACAAAATACAAATTCTTTTGATTGTGTAAATTTGAACAAACTACAAAATTATTTAAATGCCAATTTTAACAAACTACAGAATTTTGTCCAAATTTGAACAAACTACAAAATACTTTTACTTGTTCAAAATTGGGCAAGCTTCAAAATCTTTTACCTGTTAAAATTTGGGCAAACTACAGCACATTACACTTTGTCCAAAGTTGGACAAACTACACTTCTTCAAATGTCCAAATTTTGGCAAACTACAGAATTTTGTGCAACTTTAGATAAACAGCAAATTTACTTTTCCAAATTTATGCAAACTAAAGAAAATTTAACTTTTCCGAAATTGGCCAAGCTACAGAATCTTTTCCATCTTTTGACAAACTACAAAATGTTTACTTCTCCAAGTTAGGACAAACTACGAAAATTCTCACTTGTCCAAAATTGGCCAAACTACAAAATCTTTAACTTTTCCAAATTTGGGGAAACTTCAAAATCTTTTACTTGTCCAAAAAGACCAAACTTCAAAATTCTTTAACTAAATTTGGGCAGACTGCAGAATCTTGTCCAGCTTTGGATCCAACCTTGGACAAACTGCAAATTCTTTCAATTGTCCAAATTTGGACAAACTACAAAGTTTTTTACCTTATCCAAATTTGGAAAAACAACAGATTATTTCATTCTGTCCAACAAGCATCGAACAACAATTACAAAAGTGTTTTCAAAACAAAGGTTTATTATGCCAAGTAAAGCGGGAACTACCACCCGTCCAGTATCCTTGTAAATGTCAAAAAACAAGTAAAAATGAGAGAAAATGATTACAGATCAGTCAGTGGAACTGCGTTTCCGTTATTTCTTGTCGCCTTCTTTTCCGTGAAGAAAATGCTCTTCTCGGGAGTTACGTTGCGGAACAACATGAAACAGATCAGGGTGAGCTCGAAGGTCATCGCTACGTTGTGCCAGACTGAAAAAAATATTGTTTGTTTCTTTTAACTTTCACAGTTCTTTAGACATTTTTGATACCAAAATTACAATTTTCTCTTCGTAACCACTTTGACGTTGCTATTTTTATTATAGAAGAATTTTTACCCCCTATAAGGAATTTCATAATTTTTCAAGCAACATCCTTTTTAATTACCCTGCTTATTTTATTCTAATGTGAAACTGACAGAAACTCGTTTTATGTTCTGCAAATCTCGAATCGCATTTGGATAAATTGTCATTTTCCCAAGTATATTTACGACCGAACAAAATTAATCCTCAAAGCAGTTATAAGTTGCAAACGAAACATTTGAAAATGGAAAAAATGTTTTAAAACATTTCAAAGTTTTGCAATATCAAGAGAATTTGAGCCATCCATCATAGTTTATTTGCCGAAATTTGATTTCAAAAAAATATTTCGACTTTTAAAAAACGAATTTTTGAGCTCAAATATAGTCGAAAATGAATGTTATTGCAGCTGAAAATGTTAGTGAAAACAGTGCTTTCAATTTTTCTTGAAAAAATATGTCGATACTAAAGCAAAAAATTCCAAAGGAGTTTATTTTGCGCAACAAATTAAAAAAAAAAGAAAACCTTTACAAAAAAATCTTTGAATAAATAGCAGATAACATAAAAATGTGTTCTTCTGTCTCTCTGTCTCTCTGTCTCTCTGTACCCGTGTGTATGTATCTCTGTGTCTCTGTGTATTTTTGCCTCTCTGTCTGAGTCTCTCTTTCTGTTTCTATATCCCTCGTTTTCTCTTTGCTCATTTTGCGAAATGGTCGGAATCCTTGAATTACAAAAAATTGCAGGCAAATGATTAATAATTATATTTAAACGTGTGAAACACCATAAAACTTTTCTTTCGCGCAATTTCACAGCTAGAAATGCACACAAATTTACTCTAAAAACGCTTGTTTTTGGATTTTGATAGGTTTATTTTGCAGCTTTGAAATATTCCCCTGTAAGTTTTTTTTTTATAAAAGTTGGACTCACCCTGTCGTAAATTAAAACAAAAATTGTCGTTTAACAAAGTTTTTAGAAATTCTTCTTTGATTAACACGGATAAGCTACACCTCCGTCAAGCCATGTTATTGAAACAGTGACAAAATATTTTTTATGATTAAAAATCATATCCGAAGTTAATCATTTTTTTCACCGCTGTGTTCCAACAACGTTTTCTGTCAGTATTGCTTAAATAAATTAACTCAATTTCACTTACATCGGCTGACCATAGAGGGAGAAGCCATGCTGAGACCGCCCATTCCTCCGTTCTTCGCGATCAGGTCAAGGATAAACTTTTGGAAAGTGAAGAGAACTTGGGCCAGATCTACGCAGCGGAAGATCACGTTCATGTTGTAAGGTTCCAGTTGCTCCTAAATAATTGATTTTTGAAAATCATGTTTATTTTGAAAGTCGTTAAACCATATCTAACCACAACTATATCGGGTATTTTTAACCATAGGGTTTTTTTTAGAGTTTTCAGGGCACACGTTAATTTGATTTTTTCGGTTTTTAAACACACTTGCCGGAAGTGAACTGATTTTTGTTGTACAACATTTATGTGTTTAACTTGGAACATTCAGTTGAAATTAAAAAAAAACTCTGAAAAATGAAAATGGAAAATGGATCTAAAAAATATATTTCCCTTTTTTTATGTTTTTTGATAGCTGCGAGGTTTTTGGCTCACCCTAACAGCAGTAACAATGACGTGGCACATATATACAGCAATCAACGTTGATGCGACTCCAACACCGTTGATGATTTGAACAGCCCTGAAACAATTTTGCTATGTATGTGTAGCTTTTTCATTTGTTAAAATTTTGGCAAGCTTTGCTATGGCGTATTTCCAAAAAAAACAGTAAAGGAAAACAGGAATTCTTAAAGGACTAGGTGCTTTTGGTCACGATGCGATTCTTTTATTGTCTACACACTCCTATTTTACAATGATAGTTTTGCTTTTTCAAATTTTATTCACTTCAATTTTATTCACTTCAATTATTGGTTAAAAATGAGTGAATGTAAAGGTTGGCTAAAAGTCATCCACCTTTTTTGGTTGCTGCGAAAAACTACTTCGGAACAGTGTGCTAATGTTTTGATGTTGTTCTTAGAGTAAAACGTGAAATATTGAATACTCAGGCCGTGTACGCAGTCAAATTGGCCAAAGTAGATTTGGCGAGGACTATAGTTGAAAATACACTATAAAATTCTTCCCACTAACGTAAACATTAACGGTTCCATTGCAAATAACTGCTTAAAAAAACTTACGGTCCGGAATCCCAAACGCCTTCCAATGAGATAATGACCAGAACAAGTTGAAGGAAGATCCTGACCATTGGAGATTGCTTGACGAGGTAGGATAAGTAGCGAACTCGTTTTCTAAAAAAAAAATAATTCAATTGCAACTAGTTTCAAAGAAACTGAGTCTCGTGAAAGAATTGGAAGAAAAAGGTTTTGTGAAAAAATTTTTTGGAAAACGGTATTGTTCTTAATATGTAACGAATAAATATGTATATATGTATAAAAAGTATGTCAATAAGGACGACAAATTTCCGAACCCTGAGGTGCACCTACCGTAAGTGCCCAAAATTAACTTGACGTGAAAAATACTTTAAAGGCAGAGGCCCAGGAAAATGAAAAAGGGCCTGTCCATGACGTAACGTAGGCGAGAGAGTGTCATTTTCAATGATGAAATGCAGAGAGTTTTACGATTAGCATGGACAGGTCCCCCTCTTCATTTTACGTGGGCCTCTGCCTTTAAGCGGATTCAAAAAAGCGTTTTTTTATGTACCAGTCGGGTATGCGCGCCTACAGCGCGCAACCTCCTGGCTTGCGGCCTGCGGCCGCAACATTCGTGGCCTACGCTCACTCATTAATCGGCCTTCGGCCGTGAAAGTGACGTGAAGTAAGTTTAACTCGGCCTACGGCCGACCTCCCCTTCCCCTCGGGGGAAATGAAGGCGTGTACCTACGCTGATAGACAACACACACACACCATAGCGTTTTGTTATAAAAGAGGATTGTGTTTTCGAAAAATTCACCGGTTTTGGCAAAAAACCTGATGGGACATCTAGTCCCGCCGCGATATCTTAATTGTCTGCGCACTGCTTTTTTACAGTGCTGTTTCGCGTATTTTTTTTTCTATTCACTTCACTATTTCAAATCGTCAGTGGTTAAAAAGGAGCAAAGAAAGTAGCCGACCTTACTTTGGAAACAGACTATATAGAAAAATTGGTCAAATTTAAAAATTATCTCTCGTTTTTTCTCTATCTGGAGCTCTTCGTGTTTTACATACGAAAATCAAATTATTGAGGCAATAGGGCAGGTAACCGAATTACATTGTATGCTGTATCAGTTGTATGCAAATTATAACTGATTTGAAAAACATTTTCGTAACATTTTTTTTAAAAATAAAACGCCGAAACTCTTTTGGGGTAAGTTTATGGAGAAATGTTTGTACATTGGTTTTTTGAAAAAATTCTAGTTTTATCAGATTGGTTAAATTAAAGCATCAACGACTTGTTTACCGTGATTTGCAATTTTGCAATTAAAAATCGAACAATCTGTAAAACTGGGTTTGAATAATTGTTGGTCTACTTGACAATATTTCTGAATAAAATATTAATCTTGAATCAGTTTAGAAGTGGTAAAACTTTGAAAAAATTAGAAATTTCATAATCGCCTGAAATGGCTTGACGCCAAAAGTTTCAGGAAAGAGTCTTTTACTTATAGGACCAATATACATAAACCCAACTGACTCAATTCTAACAAAAAAATTTTTTTATTTTCCACAGACCGCACTTATTTTTTTCGAAGACCAAACTGAGTTTTTTCAATGGAAATTGATTGATTTTTTTAGTTTCAAAAAGTTGAGCCAGGCAGGTGAGGGCAGTATAAATAGCGATTTCGAATTTCTGAGAATAAGAATTCATTCGTAAAACATTTATTTAAAGCAGTTTTTCTAATATCTTTTCAAACGTGTGAAAAGACACGACGATTAATTTTGGCATTGAGGGCTAAATTCAGTTTAAACGTGAATTTTTCAAATCATATAAATAAGAAAGAAAAACTGACGCTGTGGGCTTCATTGGAGGCAGACAGTGACAGCAACAGCACCAAGGTCGCACGTCAAAGTGGAATTCCTAAAAAGTAGAGGATTGAAAATTTAGCATTTTTGTCTAAACCGTAATCAAACAATCTATGGTGCTAACAAAAAAACACACCTTCTTTTGGGCAATTAACCAATTAGTCATTTCTTTCCGGGTTCCGAAGAGTCGAACGATTAGAACGATTGTAATGTGGAGACACATCATAAGATACCTAAAAAAATGTTGTTTTTTCTAAAAATTAATGAAAAATAATTGTAAAAACAAATTATATATAAAAAAATAACATACACCAGACCGACGGCGTACATAATGGCAGATGCTCTTGGAATGATGTTGCCAATGAGGCAGATTGTCGAAACAAACTGAAAAAAATACCTTTTTTCACACAAGATTATAAATTAAGAATAAAAAAAACTTTTCTTCAACATGATTGAAAATAACTGAAAATAATTACAAAATTTCGAGATTTTTTATTGATTGGGTTGACTGTTTCAAAACTAGATCGTAAAAGTTGTTAAAATCTGCAGGCAATTTAGTCAAGGTTGTTGCTCTGGATAAATTCATTTTTCAAATGACTTTTCAAAATTCGAATTTTAAAACCGTTGAACATTTTCCGATTACAGATTTCTGCCAAGCGGATATAAGATTTTTTTTTAAATGCTAAAATTGGCAATAGGGCATTAGGTTACTTTAATTCCAAGAACGAACTGTAAAATAAGTTAGCAAAAACTGCAATAACCCATTTTTTTAGTTGCAATTAATGTTAAAATACATATGAAATCTTATTTTGAACAGTTTCACACTTTTGAAGTTAAAAGGCAGTTAGCTTTAAAAAAAATCCAACTGCATTTAAATTGAATCATTTTTATCGCAGACATATCAATAAATGTTTAAGTCAAAATCAATTTTTCAGACTGTTCTTGAAGCAACCATTTCTTGTTATGCACCTCCCTTGTTTCATTTAAAACTAACAATGCCAAACCAACAAAAAATCTGTTTTTCTAATGCCAACGATATTTTTATAATAGCAGAAAGAAAAATTGTGAATATTTCGTAGTTTTACGCAAGCTTTAATTTTTTTTTAGTTTAATGTTCTGCCGCAAAAAGTACTTTTGTGAGTAAGTGAAATATAAAAAAAAACTGGAAACAAATGTAAGCAGGCAAATCGAAAAATCGCTGTTTTGGAACTGCTTTTTTTTAAATAATACAAAAAAAGTTATCGATAAAAAACGCCACCCGAAAACTAGATTATTTTTTAAATTTTTTTATAAAAATTAAATGGTTCTAGGTACTACGGAGTTGACTTTTCTGCAATTTTGGAAGTAAAATTTCTCTATATAGTCTTCGCCAATTTTACTTCTTGGCCGATTTGCAAATGTAACCCTGACGCAGGATTGCGTACATATCCTGAAACACAGCATTTTCGTACGCAAATTCGCGTCTGATGTCACTTGCACAGAGCTAAGACTGTATATATATTTTTGTTCTAAAATTTCAAATTAATCCCAGTTTTCACCAATGAAAGTCTCTGTTTCAGACGCAACCAATAATTTATTTGTGAGTTATACTGGGTTAAAACATTAAAAAAACTCACAAGTGGCATCCAAATGATGAAATAGAGATCTCCTTGGTAATATTCATTTGGAACACAGTAGTGCACATACCAAACCATTCTCAGCGTCATAACACAGATGGCTATGACGAGGGCGCAACATATTGCCACGAAAACGATGTAAACGGCGGGAAGAGCTGAAAAAAGTCGAATTTAAATTGTGAAAGAAAATTTTAAATCGAATTTCGAAACCCCACCGATGAAAGATTCCGCTTCTTCCTGCATGAACGGCTGCTACTGTTTACTTTTAGCCATGGGCAGCGCCAAATCGCATTTTGATAATGTTTGCGTATGAAAAGAGGGGGCAAAGGACGCGTCAACGCGATCACTTGGACGTTTGAACTTCAAAGTACTGTAGCTTTTCTTTAAAAAAAACACTTAAAAACACTTAATTTTACATTCAGCTCAGCGTCTCCTCGTCCGAAAATACCAGGGCTGATTTAAAAAAAAAACACACACACACACACTTAAACTGTTTTTCTCCAATACATTATAATTTTGAACTACATACTGTCCTGAGGCTCGACTAAGTAAAAACCGCGTTTAAACGCAATTATTGGAAACAATTGCAAGGCATTTAAATATTTAATTAATGACAATTCAGATTTTTGTGTTTTGTTTTTCAAATACTCGAAAGTTTATATTTAAATGGTAATCGAGTTTTTGTCATATCTTTTTCAAGTTTTCAATTGAGCAGCCCCATCTAATTGACAACCCCATTCAAATGCAAATATTTACGCTGCTTGCAACGGTAAGGTGAAATTACAAATGCAACAAAAAAATAGAAAAATTGAGCTTATTGGAAAAGAAATTTTTTTTTTTGCGGAAAGAATGCGGAACATTTGAGATACAATATCTGATGGTGAAACATCAAGAATCACCAAACTTTTCATAATCAAATAAAAATAATGCATTTCACTGAAATGTTGATATAATTATAGTCGTCGCCAATGATTTCCCCCAAATTCGCCCTTAGCTCTGTGCAAATGACACCAGACGCGAATTTGCGTACGAAAATAGTGCGTTTTAGGATGCGTACGCAATACTGCGTCAGGGTTTCATTTGCGAATCAGTCAAGAAGTAAAATATGCGAAGACTATAGCAACGGTTCTATGTTTGCATTTGTATCCATTGAGTCAGCCAAAAAATGAAAAAAAAAACTTTTTGTAATAGTTTTTCATTGAGCTGAAATCGACATTTATATGGAAAAGTTACTTTTTCGATAAAAAGCGCATTCGAAGTCAAATATATCAAGTTGCTTGTATCCTTAAGGTAAAGTGAAAATCGCCACCAAAACATCAGTATGTAAATATGTATAACAATTTTTTAAAAAAAACCAAATGAAAAAAGATTCTGTTGTGAATAAAATGTAGTTTCTTGCAAGTTTTTGATGTTGATCTGCACCAAAAAAAGAAAAGAGAAGTTGCGTTTCAATTTGGATTTTTGTTTGTGGTTGTTAAAACAAAAGTTCGGAAATGTAAAAATTAAGGAAAAAGTGTGACTATTAGTTGAAGACCAAACTCGAAAAAGTGGTTTCAAAAAATTATGCGCCCCCGAAAGTGAAATGCAGTATGAATTGATTAAAATACAATTCTAGAAGCTTCACGAGTAATTCATGTTTGACTACTCGCGAATAAACATCACATTCAGACAAAATTATCCAAACTACGTGCAACAGTGTGGTAAAGTCAAAATTGCCACAACAAAACTGCATAATAAAGTTGATTCTACTTTTCAACTTAATTTTTTTTTGTGGACTCTCAAAGTTTTAGATTATCAACGAAAGATTTATTTCGAAACATTAACTGTTTGTAAAAATGTTGGAGAAAACCAAAAAAAGTTATTTTGAAGGAAAAAACTGCGAAATTTTAAGCTTGTAACATCAAAGTTGTCAAAAAGATTGCTTGAAAATTAATGTATGCGCTCAATTGAATCAGTACTAGAAGCACCACATAGCAATCATTATTGAGAAAAATAATCAAAATTTTATAAGGATGTTCTGAAACAAACAAACAAACTATTTTGTCAATTTTTTATTAACAAGAAAAGAAGGCTCTGCCCTTTTGTAAATAGAAAACCGCAACTTCTTTGATTCACAAGCTTTCAGGCAAACTTGTTTCTTCGGCGTGTTTTTTTTAAAATTTGGTTGGTTGTATTTTTGTTTCAAAAAAAAAGCGTAAAAATGTAAAATTGTTCAAACAAACAAATCTTTCTCCAAAAATTCAGAAACACATTTAAGGTGTATGTAGGTCAAAAAGATCTGAAAATAAAAGCCTAAAAAATCTTCTTTTGTCTCGGACAGCAGGAAATTTCGAGTAAAAAACACCAAACTCCAACTTAATCATTTGAAGGATAGTTGAGAATTTGTAAACTTGTGTTGTCACACCAAAAGTTTGATAATGTAAAAGAGAAAATACATCAAAAGAAGTGTAATATTTTTTTAAACAATTTAAAGAAGAACCAGTAATAGTGAAAATATTTGCCAAACCTTAATGATATTCTGAAACAGACAAAAACTGTGTAATTTTTAGATGAGAAAAAGAAATTCACCAATCAGCCAAATGTTAAAGCCACAGAACTTTAGTCCATTTCCAACAGAGAGTCGACGACTTTTCATTTGTTTAGCGATGTTTAAGCATCGTCAGTTTGAAACATTTAAGTGAAAATAAATTTAACAAGCGAAAGAGCATTGTAAAAGAGGAGTGCGCAGACAAATAAGCAATCGCGGCGGGACCAAATGTACCTAGTCCTTTAGAAAAAACCCTTTTCCTTGACTCTTTTTAGGAAACGCACTATATATAATTCTGTGAAACACCCACTTGTAAAATTTTCATAGAGCATGACGAGGAACGCTAATGAAAGTGAGCCCCGTGATACAGGCGGCCATTTAATCTGTTTGCCCTGGTAGCCACAAAAAAGACACCTTTAGGTACTCGAACGCCGCCATCAGACGTTTGCAGAGTGTCAGCCAGGTGATTGCACTTTTTCTGTTAAGAAAATTGATTGGAACAAGGGACTTTTTGTCAATTTTAGACAAACTATGCTCTCGTCTGTTGGTACAAAGGAGAGAAAAGCTTTTTTTTCGCAAAAGAATGAAAGCAGTCACGCCAAAATTTTTTTTTTTTTAATTTGCCGATCTGCTTTCATTTCTTAGTATGAAATTTATTTTTACAATATTTTTTTTTAAACTTTTCGATTGCATTTTACGTACATTTTTACACATTTTTTTACACACATTTTCATTCTCACGCTGTTTTGCACAAAGTCATTGTGAAACCTTCAAAAAACATTTTGGCATTTTTTCACATCAAATGAATACCTCAATCTGGTAAGTTTAAAAGTTTTTTTATGATATCGTTGATAATTTGGCAAAACTATTTTGTTTTTAATTCATGCGTTTTTTAATGAGTCAAGCACGTGATTTACGTTTGCTTAATGACCGAAAAATAATTATGAGCCAATCTAAGAAAAACATCATAGAACAGAAAATCTTAGCGATTCTACCTAATTGAAAAATTCAATAAATAATTTTCAAGTTTTTTTTGCTTATAAACGCCATGGTGATCTTAACAATAAAAACAAAAGTATTCCGTCTTGTAAACTGGAAGAAACATAGAAGTGAACATTTTGAAAACGTTTCAAGTGTTTTGTACAAATTCTTCAAATTTAAAAATATTAGTTTCCCAAGAAAATTTTTGAAAGTAGAAAACATCATTAAAAATTTTAATAAAAATAAACAACTACTCACTGCCGAAACGAAAACGCTCATTTTGGTAAATTTCCCTTCACAACAATTTCCAAAAAATCATCTTTCGTGAGGAAACTTAAATTTAAACTTCTTTAAGTGATTCAATGCACAACAAATTCTAATTTGTATGATAAAACGTTTTTTGAGCCAATGCGTAATTTTAAAAAAATTATTTAAAAAAAAAAATGACTTACCTTCGAACCAGTCGGTAATATTCGGTACCATCTCCTTGTCAGGAAGAATCCAACGATTCTGAAAAAAAACAGCTCAATTTAAAAATACACCTTAAAAACAAATATATATCAAAATGATTCACAAAACAATTTAGTGAAAAGAATAAATTAGTTTCTAAAGGTAAAATCTGTGGCGATTTTGAATAGGCGAATTTCATTTGCTCTTGAAAATGTGAAATTTGTTAAGATTACTGTATGCATTTTCATAAAGAACCAGAAATGTTGCTTTATATATAGTCGTCGCCAATGCTACTTTGTGCATTTTCGCTATTAGCTCAGTGCAAATAACACCAGACGCGAATTTACGTATGAATATCCTGTGTTTCAGGATACGTACGCAATACTGCGTCAGGGTTACATTTGCAAATAGGCCAAGAAGTAAAATTGGCAAAGACTATATATAGTTTGTAATAAACTATTTTATTTGTAATTTTCAATCTCTAAAACGGTACATTTAAAAAAAATATGCTAATGATTTTTTCATCCTGTAAATGTTTCTTATATATTTTGTATGAAGTGTTCACGAACTGATTTATTTTTCTCTCGTCTCGTCGGCCGTAAAATCAAAACCTTTACTGAATTGTTTATTAAAAACGATTCAAAAGGGTGCATGTTTTATGTAAAATACAAAACAAAACTAAAAAATTTGGTTTCAAAGATCACGAACTCACGTGCTGACTCATTTCTCGGCGGGGGCGCTACATAACACAGAGGGAAGGCCGGCTCTCTGACAAAAACGAGACCGATCGCCATTATTTGCGAATCGTTACACAGCCACGAGTGAGCCAAAATCAAAGGCGAACGCTTCGATGTGTCACTGATACCACGCTCTTATCAAAGGAGGTTCAAGGTCACACTTGGATAAATATACAAATTGTTTGTTTTATAATGTTGTTAGAAAAATATGTTGTATGTTTTTTTTTTACGAATGTTTCAGATTCATTGTATATGCAGCAATTAGCACGCAATTTGCTTTTTTTCTTCAGCGATTTGCTCGGCTCATATGGTGAACAAAAAAAACCAAAATTTATTTTTTATGTAAACGTTTCATACTAATGTTCTATGAAGTTTAAAAATTACGCCTTAATTAAGCCTTTAACAACTACTCCTTTCTTTCTGAAATTCTGAAGTGTTTCTGAAAAGCTTGGTAAACAAAAAAGCTTTGTAAACAATAAGAATACAAATCCTTTTTTTTTCGAAAAAAAAACCCCATTACAGTCAAATAATGTGAAATTACTAAAAAAAAAGTGAGTGTGCAATTGAAAGAGTAAACGGCATTTCACGGAATTCAAAATAATCGGATTACTATTAAAAAGTGTAAATATTACTTATTCTACTTCTTTTACTCATCTTTAACTTTTTTTTTCGGAATTTGAAATTCAATAGAAAACAATGCGTTCAAATCAGTTTTTTAAACACAAAATTAATTCCCGTATTTTATCGTTTCATAAAAATAAACTTTTAGTTTTATAATTTAAATCTCACATTGTCGTTTTTTTGGCAAAATAAATGAACAAGGGTGCGGAAAGAATCAAAATTTGGATGTGAGTGTTTTCTATTATTGTTGTATTTAGTTTGATTTTTTTTAAACAATACGACATAAAAAAGTCAAAAAAAAGTAATGAAAGAAATCAAATTTTTTTAATCAAAAGTATGTGTAAATTACTGAAACATTTCCTTTGTACAAACAAACATTTCTTTTTTTTTTTCAAAAAGTGAAGTGATTGCTATCAATGAGTTCAAGGTCTCACTACGATAAATATACAAATTTTAATTTTCTAATGCTGTTTAAAAATGTGTTTTTTTCACGAATCTTTCAAATTGTTTTTATGCGGAGCAATAAGCATTAGTTCAACTGATTTGTTCCATTTAAGAGAATAAAAAAGGAATAAAACAATATACAAGGTTTTTTTTCATTTTTATGTAAACGTTTCATAGTAATGTTCTATGAAGTTAACATTCACGCCTTAGTTATCCTATTCAAGTGACACCGAAAACAAATTTTAAAAAAATGGGAATATGTGTTTCTGCATCAAAAAAGTTTGGTAAACATTTTTTAAGAAATCCAATTCGTTTTTTTTAAACCTCATGGTGAAGGCCATGAAAAAAATAACCGAATAATGCGCGCATTTGTGAAAAAGGTGTTTCCGAAAAATTGCAATTGGAGGAATAAACTGTATTTCCGATATTCGAAAACATTCGATTGCTATAAAAAAGTATTAATAATGTTGTGGAAGGAATTAACATTTGCATGTTAACGTTTAATTGTTTTATATATTATTATTGTATTCCGTTACAAAAAACGAATTTCTGTGCAATAGAAACTTTTTTGCTTATTGAAATAGGAGAAACCATAGAAAACGCGTTCTGTTCAGATTATTTTTACTTCAATTATTCACTGCCTTTTTTCTTTTTTGAAAAAAAAACAGCCTTGCGCAAATGACACCAGATGCGATTTTGCGTACGAAAATCCTGTATTTTAGGATACGTACGCAGTTCTGCGTCAGGGTTACTTTTGCAAATCGGCCAAGAAGTAAAATTGGCGAAAACTATATGTTCTCTTTTCTTGTCTATTAAAGTATAGTATAAAAACTTTGTATTTTCTTGTAAACTTTTCATTTTTCTTTATTAAGTTCGGCTTTTTTTTATTTATCCCAGCTTTAACCAGCGATTTCATTTCTTCTATTTTTCGTTCTAGGTTGGAAAAGCAATTGCAATATGTGTGAAAAGACTAACGTAGAAAAAGTAAACGATTTGTTTGAAATGTAGAAAGGACCTTCAATAAAAAGTCTCTATTTCTCTTAATATTTCCAGATCTTAAATAAACAGCAAAAAGAACTTGAGTTTTTATCATGGAAAACGAATCTCCGCCTGTTTTTTCTCATCTAAATCGCCCATGAGATCTATATTTTTTGTTGTTTTCATTACGATACGTATTTATTTTACGGGTTTTGTTTGTTGAGGCCGTTAAAACAAAACAGGTTGAAGAAGAAAAAAACCGAATTGTCAAAATTCTCACAAATAGATCACTAACTTTAAAATTGACAAGATTTCTATTTGCGCTAACAACCACAATGATTCAACTTTTATCAAATTGTTTTTTGAGGAATTCTTTTAAAAAGGCGGAGATTTGTTTTCCATGATAAAAACTCAAGTTCTTTTTGCTGTTTATTTAAGATCTGGAAATATTAAGAGAAATAGAGACTTTTTATTGAAGGTCCTTTCTACATTTCAAACAAATCGTTTACTTTTTCTACGTTAGTCTTTTCACACATATTGTATCTCCTTTCTATCTTTTATTTAAAAAGACAAATGAAAATGACCGTTTAAGCGGCCGCAAGCCGCATATTTGAACTGTTAGCTTTTTGAGCACCCGGACGTCTGAGAGATGTGGGGTTTACTGGCCGTTTCAACAAAATCTACCCTAACTAGTGAAATAAATGGAGAAAAAGTAAAAAAGTTGGCAGAAGCAGGAATAGAACCCCTGACCTTCTCTGATATGAGACCGGCAACAGGGTCAGTTAAGTATATATACTCGAGAATCACTGGAATAGGCACCAAATGCGCCAAAAGTTCACAAAAACTGCTTGTTTCATTAGGTAGATGGAGCATTTCTTGAAATATTATTGCATTTCCAGAATGTACGCAAAATTGCACCGGTATGTAAAATTTTTGTGCCGTTTCTACAACGTTGAACACCCAAAAACCGTTACCGAAAAATTGCTTACGGCGGCGGCTAAATTTAAGATCACAGGGGCCGAAAACCTTCGAAAAAAGCTTGCAAACGGGAAATTTGAAAACAAATCTACCCAGCGCTTCGCGCTGGGTATAATTGAAGAAATAAACAGAACTTTACGAAATATTGAAACGGTGGATTGGTTGCTCCTTCAAAATTCTGATCGAAACATTGAAAAATGATAAAAATCTTAAAAAAAAATCACTATTTAAATGTTTCACTGAATGTCGTAATAAAAGGTAGATACTGTTTTACAATGCTCAAATCTCCATTTAGTGGTTTTTTGAAAAGAATTGGTTTCAGTTTTTCCAATGTTACACAGTTATTGAAAAGGCATTTCTGCTTTTGGGCAGCCAATGACGAATCCAGCACCTATTGTGTCTAGGCTGAGTCATTCACAACGGGCGCAAAACTAGCGCAGTTGAACAAATAAGCAGTTGAGCCTAGGGCAAAAGCGATTACAAACATTTCCACTTTTTTTTGTATCAAGATGCGAAAAATTAACAAAAAATAAGCAAGGTAAATCTTAAAAATTCACGGTTGGGAATATTTTTTGAGTGCGAACTTCTCAACATTCGAAATTTAAAATGCTTCTCAAACTACAGTTTCAAGAAATCGTTCAAAAACAAGCTCAAGGGAAACAGAAAAAAACTCTTTGGACAATTTATATAATATTACATAGTCAGCTACAATGAACCAATGATTTAAGACAAAAGTTTCATCAAAGTAACTACGAAACGTTGAAATTAACATAAAAAAGTTTGTGTTTGGATCAATTTGGTAAGTAGTTTTCCTTGAAAAGAACAATTCAAATTGAAACAATGAATATGCAACATTTAACAGAGTGGCTTTCTACAACAAATTGTATTTTGTTCAAATGTAAAAAGCGAATAAAAATGAAAACTTTGAACCGAAGGAAAACGTTTTACTGTCAAAATATTCACAACAGGTCGTGCCGACCACTGAACTTTCGTCTTATTTGTTTAGAAGAGGTACATCTTGAAAATGCACTGTTGGGGCGATTTTGGAGCGAAAATTACCCAAAATTTTAAATTTAAATCGATAACCGAACTACAGTTTTAAGAAATGTGTCGTTCAAACATCTTTGACAGTTTAGCGCAGAAAAATGGAATTCAGACATGCAATTAATATTTGAAAACTAAAATTAGATCAAACAGTGATAAAACGTTGAGCTAAAACTCTTTTCTTAATTTTTTTTTAAAGTTACACATGCCGTCCAGAAACTGTCATTACGCGAACTGCAGTCACGTAAAAGATACAATAAAACATTGGGTTGATGAATCATAAATTTATTCTACATGTTTGGTGAATACTTATCTTTTAGTAGAAACCAAAATCAAGGTCGACACTTTTTGTCCCTAAAAGTATATGTTTGAGTTGAATTAATGTGTCCATTTTCATAAAAACAACAGCTCACATTAATACAATAAAAAAATTATAAATATGCAAAGTTCATGAGACATCACTACATGTAAAACCCAGAAGCAAATGTTCTTTTTTTGTGTCGAATTGTATTTTTTTAAATATAAAAATGCGAATGAAAGTTTAAACTTCGAAGTCGAAGGAAAATCGAAGGAAAATGTTCAACCGCTAGAATATTCACACTACGGAAATTTCGTCTTGTTTAGAGGAGGTAAATCTTGAAAAATCACGGTTGAGAACTATTCTCGCAAAGGCAAAACCATAAAATGCAAATGTCGAACATTTGTATCTATAGCTGTCGCCAAACGAGCATCGGCTCTTAAAAGCCGCTTTTTCTCTGCGTCTGCGTTGCTCGCACACTATTTCCGCCTGAGTATCGCACGACTGCTGTATTAAGGCCGTTTTTGGCAGGGTGCTCGTTTGGCGACAGCTATAATGTGTAAACATTTGAAATGAAAACTTAAAAAAACAAGTTTGAGATAATTTTAAAAGAAACATCCTGTTTTGAAAAATAAACACATCAAAAACTTGAGAAACAGTAATGCCTCGAAACAAAAATTCTATCAAAACGACGTTGAAACGTTGAGATAGACAGGATTTCATTTCGAGGCGCGCCTGTGTAAAGTGTGATTTGCGACCGTTGTGTGACATGGTCCCGCGCGGAAATTGGCGAAAACTGTTGACAAAATGTAGAGTCGACGTGATTTTTTTAAACTTTTTACTTTCTTAATCATATTAATTTATTAACTGCCAAGAAAAGGCCAATAAAGGGCAGTTGTTCGATTGAGTGTTTGATTTCAGACAAAGAAATTTTTTTAAAAATATCTCAGAAAGACGCCTTAACATTTTCTTGAAATTGAAACCTTTTTTATTCAAGGGACGTCATACTATTTTACACTGCAAATGTTTAATTTCAAATAATTCAATCTAATTTTTATTCCCTTAGAAAAATGCAAATTGAAAAAATTTTATAATAGCAAAAATATATTTTCTCAATTGTGAAATTTCTCAATGCATTAATTTTTCCTAATGTTTTTTGTCTGCATGTTGTTTACAAGGCTCAGGCGGCCTAAACCCACTATTTATTCAAAAGGGCATGGTAGAAAAAGGCGTTGGTAAATTGGAACTCAATATTTTACAAAAAGAAACAAAAAAGATATTTCATTACTTCTAGAAAAAGACCAGTTGTAAAATAGTTTTTTTAAAATTATTTGTCACACTAATGTTATATTTGAACCACAAAAATCAAAAAAATTCATCGAAATGTCAGGTTAAGGATTTTATCTTCCACTTTATAAACTAAAATCCTGTTTCTTACAATTCACTTAAACAATTCACTTGAATAAAGTTTTGTAACAACTGATTTCAAGGAATTATAGTGCATTTCCACAAAAGAGTCGAGGAAAAAGGGATTTTCCTAAAGGACAGGTACATTTGGTCCCGCCGCGAATACTTTATTGTCAGCGCACTACTCTTTTACAGTGCTCTTTCGCTTGTTAAATTTCTTTTCACTTCAATGTTTCAAACTGGCAGTGGTTAAATAAGGGTAGACATCAAGGTCGTAGAAAAGTCATCGATTCTTTGTTGGACATGGACTATATTTTGCTTTTTGCATAAAATAATGGTTTTTTTCTTTTACTAAGGGAATCTCGAGTTTAAAAAAAGAACGGAAGCATAGTTTCAATAAATTATAATCAAAAAAATCACGGTAATCGTTTATTTTCTTTGCCTCTTCGCAAAATTTTTTGTTGCCTTACTATTTTTGTTTTAATGATTTTTCACATGAATGTTTACTTTTGCTTTATTGGGTATTAAAAACACCAACTCTTTAAAAGGACGGCTGAACTATGATACAAAATGAAATTCCGCATTTAAAAATTGCATTTGAAAAATTGAAACATCCAAACAATCCTCTTTGAAACACAGATCTCATATTATTATTTGAGTGTAACTTTAGACTCAACAATAATCATTCTTAAGTAAAATTTTAAAATCACTTACATCCGAAAAATTCGATGCTGTCATTACTTTACAAAATAAATATATTTTGGTTTTGTAACAAGAACCTTAAAAAAATGTGTTTGTACCTTGGTAACTTCCTATAGTTTTGAATACAAGAAGAGATTTCACGGAACGGTAAGTAATTATAGTTGCGTACTAAAAACAAAATTCAATTTGGAGATGGAAGGGAGGAGAAAAGGGGAAACATGTAGAACTCAAAAACAATTATCAAAATAATTGTATATACTGAACAATTTAATTTTAATTAAAAAGTGTAGGAATGGAAAACGATAAAACAGGTGGTAGTCATAGTGCATAGACAATTGTCTGAACCATTTGGATGTAGTACTTTTAAAACAGAAAAATACAAAGAAAAAGTATTACAAAAAAACTTTTTTTGCATTAGCAACGTTGCATTCATCATATTATCCTTAGTGAACACATAAGATCGGATTTATGTAACATTCAAAAAAACTTTTTTTTCTTGAAAAATAAAACCTCTTTAAAATAAAAACAAAGATGAAAACTATATTTTTTCTCAAAGTGTATTTGATTTTAAAATATAAATGAATTTAAAATATTAAAGTTCCGTCATGACGGAAAAGTTTGAACAAACAATATTTTCTTTAAAAAATGTAACTAACAGTGTTGAAAGAATTTCTCTGTTTGCCAAAATTGATCAAATAGCCCGTTAAAAGAATTTGGTAATCCAAAAAATGAAAAGTTTTCCCTAGAAAACGGTAAACCAGCTGAGACAATGGAAACCCCCAGAAATCGCATAATTTTGATATTGCGTGAAAGCGAATAAAAAAAATAAATCTAGTTTGTTTCGTTTAGAAACATCATATTTTATCATGTTGTATAACAGAAATATTGGCTTTATAACAATCACCGTTAAAATATCAGTTGAGTGAAAACTTGAACACTACTATCCTTTTTTACTTTGTGAGAATGTCATTACTTTAAAAAAATGTCATTTTCCTCTTTATTTTTATAACGCAAAATTTTAAAAAACCAGATGGTAGTCATAGTGCATGGACAATTGTCTGAACCATTTGGATGTAGTACTTTTAGGATGAGGAGTCAGATAGAAAAAATATTACTATAGACAATTTTTTACACCCACAGGTCCATATCACTAACATTTTGGGAAGCGAAGTGATAATGATCGGATACATGCAACGTTCAAACAAAAAACATTTTCGTAAAAAAATCCTGTTTAAAATAAAAACAAAGATGGACAACTTTTTTCTCAAGGTGTATTTAACTATTTAAAAAAAAATTACTTTTAAATGTCCTCTTCCAACGTCAAATTCGCAAGAAAAAAATTTAAATTGGATTTTTCTTTAAAATGTTGAATGTAAGGTCATAATGAAAACGTATTGCCGAACATTCTAGCGTTTTTTTGTGTTGAAAGAATTCTTCTGCGTTGAATTTCCAAAAAAAAAGAAAATAAAACGCCTGTTTATAAAAATTCAAAAAAGCTAGAAAATAGTCAATCGGTTGAGACACTGGAAACCCCAAGAAATCGTATGATTGCATGAAGCGGATAAAAAAGAAAATAAAAATAGTTTGTTTCGTTTAAAAAAAAATATTTTATCATGTTCTAAGACAAAAATATTGGCATTAAAACAATCCGGATTATAATATCAGTTGAGTGAAAACTTTAACTTTTGGCAAACACCACTTACATCTTTTTAACTTTTGGCAAACACCACTTACATCTGGAGTTTGTGAGGTTGTCATTACTTAAAAAAATGTTATTTTCCGTTTTGTTTTTATAACAACATTTTAAAAATTGTAGTGTTTGTACTTTACAAAAACTTCCTACAATTATTAATGAAACATGAAAAGTCTTCGAGCGGTAATTTATAGTGTCGTACTAAAAACAAATTTCAATTTTGGCGACTCGAAAAAACGAAAGAAACGTGTAGAACTGAAAAAATACAATTATCAAAATAAGTGTATATGCTGAATAATTTAGTTTTGATACAAAAACAGGTGGTAGTCATAGTGCAATGACAATTGTCTGAAAAATTTGGATGTAGTACTTTTAGGACATGGAAAGGAATATATGAGCGAAACACTACAAACAGAATTATGGGTCACAACGGAAAAGCCCACTTTGCTCGATCATCAAGAGATTTAAAGAGCTCAAACAGTTTAGAGGGCGTCGAACAGTGTTTCATGCCAGAAATCATTCAATAAAAACAATATATCAACCAATTTTACATATTTAATGGTTTGCGATGATTAATTAATCAGATTAGAATTGAATTGAGTGTTCATGTCAGGAGAAAATCAACGTACCTGAATAATCGATTCATTTTAAGTTCATTAATTTATTTAGCTAGAAGAAAGAAATTTTTGAAATATGAGCTCATGTTGTTCACGAGCCGTTTTGTTTCGCGCCGAGAACCAATCAATAAAACCTGTTTATCAATTAATTTTTATCTGCAAAGTTACGTGCCCGTGTTATTAAAGTACAACAAACTGTTCCGTAATTGTATGCTCGATAAAACATGCGTAAATGCTAAAAATTAAAGAAAGAAAAATGATTTTTTCTGACCGAAAAGAGGTTCATTAGGAAAAAGATAGCAAACTTTTCTGACAATCTGTAAAGATTTCGTTCTTTGAATTGTGTTCGCAGTTTTATTCTGTTTTCTTTGTAAAATGAAAACTTTCTTTCACAAACATTGTTTTTTTAATGTAAGTTTTATATACGCTTTTTTCAAGATACGTATTCCGAGGCGTAGCAAAAAAACGATGTATTATGAATTACTTTCTTTAGAAAAAAAATTTAATTAAAATTACCTAAAACTAAAATACAGAAACGTAAAAATGTAAATAACCATCTGAATATTCCTTGTAAAAACGGTTTAAAACCGGATAATATTCATCTGAAACTGAAACTAAAGATAAATAAAAAAGCATTATTATTTTTTTGAAAACGCCTGAACCAACTGAAATATGTAGAAGTTTTTAAAGTAGAAAAATATAAAACACAATGCTGATTATTTGAAAACTAAACTTGTCAATTCATAACAACGAAAGCAATTTGCAAAAAAGCGAATTACGTTCTACATCTAAAAAAAAGCAAAAAAAAAAACGCTTTTCTTGTGAAATAATCGATTGCAAAATAGTAAATGTTTATCCCGTATGATAGCATGTCAAAGTTTTTTTAAACTTTAAAATATATGAAAAAAATTCGTTTCACAAATCACTTCTCGCTCATCTCTCAATAATTTCAAGAAACGAATTTGAGCAACCAACACTACTAAAATATTTTTACTCTGTGCGATGAATTTTGTGGGGTATAATATCTGAAGTTACGTTTTTTTTTCGATTTGTTTTTAAAGATGGATTTAGAGAACCAATGTTACCGGAAACTCTAATGACATTCGACATCACATTGTAACATTGTACTTGTATTGTAACATTGGAGAAGAACAGAAATAAATCTTAAAAATTCTTTATAACGAAAATAATTTTAAAATTTAAAATTTAAAAAAGCAAACTTTTATGTATAATCGAAGAAAAATGTCACCATGTGTTTTTTCAATAGGCGGAGTCCAGTACGAAAAACCTGCGGACCGCGGCTCGCGACCGCACCGCGCCCAGCGCGTCTGAATTTTACTTTTCTTATATTTGCGTTCAAAATCATTTTTTTAATACAATTGATGAAGAAGAATATAAAAAACAGTTCTGAATTGGGTTTAAAACATAAAATCATTCAACTGTTAGAAACATCAGAAAACTTTTAAACCTTACTAGCTCTAATTTTGTCAAACATAAGTAATAGTTTGTCTTTTTCATAATTTGAAAATTCGAACTGTCTTATTCTACCGGATTATTTTCAAATAGAAAAAAAACAGAAAACAACGCAGTTTTTTTTGAAAACCAAACTATTTCAAAATCATTTTCACAAGAGGGGTTTTGCGACGTCGATTGTTGATAACCACCCTAAGGGTATTCCCCACTACATTGAAACGTTGTACAGAATTAAATTTTTATGGTTTTTTTCAATAACTAATTTTGCATTAAAAGAATCTCCTTTTATAACCAAAATACATTCTTCAACTAAAGCAGTCTAATACGAGAAAGCTGCGAGCCGCGGCGCGCGACCGCACCGCGTCCGGCGCCTTTGACATTGCCTTTTTTGGCTTAAATTTGTGGTAAAAATCATAAATTTGTATGTAATTGGTAACAATTTAAACAGAAAAATTAGCTTTCTTAGTTTTCTTAATAACAAAATTAATCTTTATTGGTTCAAAATATCAAAAAAAGGTTAACGGTTCATATTTAGGCAAGAAAAAAATGTAACATTTTTCTTAATTTCTAATAATGTGAAATGCCTAACTGTTTTGTATTCTTCACCAAATGTATCAAAACAAAAAAAATTACTTAACAAAAAATTAAGCCAGAAAATTTCTTTAGCGCCGAACGCGTTGCTTCTCGCGTCGCGGTTCGAAAGATTTTTCGTTTTATATGCAAATAAAATAATCCTGTTAAACGCTTTAAAAAAATCCAGTTGCAATAAATGTACGTGTAATACAGAAATATAAATTTAAAAATTATTTTCAGAACAAAAATTTCAAGAAACGAATTTAAGTAACCAACGCGACTGTAAAATAGTTTTTTATCTGTTCAACAAGTTTGTGTGATTTAAATTTTCAAGAAAACACTTTTATTTTGTATTTTTACAGGTGAAGTTGCGAGGTCTATTGTTGATAAGCACCCTAAGGATATTCCGCACTACAATGAAACGTTGTACAGAATTATATTTTTATTATTTTATTAACAATGAAAAAAGCTTGTTTTGTAGTAAAAAAGAAAAATCATTGTATAACCTAAATGCATTCTTCAACGAACGGAGTCCAATACGAGCAAGCTACGAACCGCGGCGCGCGACCGCACCGCGTCCGGTGCCTCTGACCATTACTTTTTTTGGCTTGAATTTGTGTAAAAAAATCGTAATTTTGTTTGTAATTGGTGGCATTCAAACAGAAAATAGCTTTCTTAAATGGCTTACAAAACAAAATCAACCGTTTGTAAAAACAAAATTAACCAATTGTCTGCGCACTCCTCTTTTACAATGCTTTTTCGCCTATTATATCTTTGTTCACTTCAATATTTCAAATCCTAGTTGGTTAAATACCAGACTTTTTTTCAACATTGCCTGAAAGCCGAAGACCTTCCCTTGGAAACAGACCATAAAGGTTTGATTTTTTTTTTCTTAAGTTCTAGTATAGTCTGTTTCCAAGGGACGGTGTTCGACTGTCGGGCAATCTTGAAAAATGGCACGTATTTAACCAAAAATGATTTGAAACATTGAAGTGAAGAGTGATATAATACGCGAGAGCACTGTAAAAGCGGAGTGCGCAGACAATTAACAATTATCGTTGCAGGACCAAAGGTACCTAGTCCTTTAAAATTTGTGAAAATCCTGGCCCATTCGTTGGAAATAGAGTATAATTGGAAAACATAACGGAAATTTACTTAAGCCATAAAATTTCTTTAGCACCGAACGCGTTGCGGTCGCGCGTCGCGGTCTGAAAGATTTTTCGTTTTTATACAACTAAAATAACTCTTTTAACGCTTTAAATGCTAATGTAAATGCAATAAAAGTACGTTAAATACAGAAATTTAAAGAGGCTTGCATTTCCAGACGGAACAATCAGAGGGCGGAAATGACGCCCCGCCGAGTCCAAGGTCAACAAAAAGAGAGGTTGGGTGTACACAACTCGGCGACTGATCTGATTAAAGCGTTCTGACACCCTGAAAGTGGGCAAAGATGTTTGTTTTTCGGTGGGGAGATGGCGAAAATAGGGTCAGAAGTTCGAAGAGAGACTTATAGTGATTGGACAAACATTTGACTGATAAATGAATTCCTTTGAAGGTCTGGAATAAGTTTTTTTTTTTAAATAGGAAGATAGCATTTTTAAAATGAGATTAAATTGAAATTGGATTTCAATGAGCGCCTATTTTTTATTGTAATACTTTAACAATTGTTTTGAAACCTTTAAAAAATCTAAAGTTTTAAAAAATATTGCTAGAAATAGTTCTCAATTAGAATTTTTTTCTTGTCTGAAACGTTTAAAAATCTTGAGTTTTTCAAAACTTCACGAAATTTTAATGGATTCTTTTTATTTTCAATTCGCTGTTAAAGCTTTTTTGTTTGTGCACTTTTATTTTTGTTTTGTTCATAAAGTAAAATGACATGCAAAATCGAATTTTAAAAAATCATTATCAAGCTATCTTAAAGTTTTTCCTTTTCTTTATTAATATTATACTTTTTAATATTGAATTCGTTGCCAATGAATTGAATTTTCGTTCGTGGTAGAATATTTAAATTCCTTTGGAAGTCAAAGAATTCGTTTCTGTATGAATTTGAGAAATATGTTTAACATATGAATACATTGAAAAATCAAAACTCGAATTTTACTAGTTTACTAGATTTACAAAAAAAACCTAGATTTAAAGAAAACTATATAATTTGAACTTTGAATTTTTTTTTTGAAGAGTTTTTTCCTTCCAGTGAAACTTCTAGTTTTTTCCGTCAATCATAAAACTTGAAATGGTTTTTTCCCGAAAACTTTAAGTAAAACTACATGCGACATCGAATTAGTTTTTTTTAAACTTTCGAAAGTCTTTCTTGATAGACGAATTCCTTGAAGGTCAGAATTACTTTTTTACCAAGACCGCATTTAATTAGTGGATTGGTTTAAAAATGCTTAAAGAAAAGTTTTGAAACATTACAACATCGTTGACAGTTTTAGAAAAAACCTATTTCTTGAAGTTGCAAACAGTTTAAAAACATTTTTTTCAAGGTTTAAAAAAAACCTTTGAAAAACTCCAGAATTTTAACCAATATCTACTAATTATTAATTCGCTGCCATCAAATTTTTGTTCGTTGTAGAATTCGAGAAGAATGTGAAGCATACAATTATATAAATCTTTGATATAGATTTTCATTTCTTTTTTTTATAAAATTCGATGTTTTATTAAAATTGTATTTGTTCAGATGTGATACTTCCCTAAATTTATTCTTTTTGAAGTCACTTTAGTGTCAAGTAAAGTCAAACGGAATATTTGATCATACAACATTTTTTTGACTATCTAATTAATCAATAAACATAGACATGAATTATCATCTAAAAATTTTTCAAAAGTAAAAATACTGTTAATATTTATTATTCAGCAGTTTAAGTGATTTTTCATGCGGGAAATAGCGAGTTCGAAACAATTGGTTTTTTTTATACCGGGTTAAAAGAAACTAACAATCCTAAAAAGTAAAATTAAAAGGTCGAAATATTCCACAAAGGGAATCCGAGATTATTTAACATTTAGTTTTTTTGTTATTGTGAAATTTGAATGTTTCGATACTCTCAGTGAAATTTTTCAGTACTCTAAGAGCACAATGGTTTTAGTAAATTACTGAAGAATTTAAAGCGAAACTGACAAGCAAAATATAAAAAAAGCAACCAATTATATTTTTTTTCAAATATTCGCCAACATTTGATTTTTGTAACTTGTTTACTTTTCATTGATTTATTGGGAAATTTAAATTAGTTGAATTTCGGCTTCTTGATAAAAAGAAAATCAATGAAAATCGTTCAATGAAGCCTGTCTACTTGACACTCTGCAGTGTAAACACAAACGAACAAAGCAGGGATTTCCAGTTTTTCGTCGTTTTTTTCTAAGTCGTGTTAGAGTTGTTTTATTAAAAAATCAACTTTTAGGCAATTCTAGAAGAACAAAAAAAGATCAAATGAAACATGAGAAAAATTCTTGTTAAAAATGCTTTTTAAAAAAATTTAAAAAAAAAACAGTTTTTCACTGAAACCTCGATTTCATAGCTCCAAAAATATTTATTGAGAAACATTGTGTTGAAATATAACATTAGATCAAAAAAAAAGATTGGTGTGTTTTATTTTAAAAAAAGGACGTAATTTAGAATTTGAATTATGTGTTTCAGCAAACAATCGGTAATCGAATTTTTTGGTTAAACCACTTTGAAATTTTATGAACAAGGTTAATTTAACAAGATTTTTGGTGGTTATCGAAGAAGTCGGTGAGGAAATGCAAAAAAAAGCACTTAGAACAAAAAAAAATTTCCCGAGCAGAACCAGCCTAATCCTTTTGCGCGGGAGTATTTAAACGACGCTTGGAGGGAAACCGGTTGAATTTGAATGAAAGTCAATGTCGCAGACTACATGCAGGGTAAAATAATTTGAAAATGTTTTTATTCCAACTCTTTTTTTTATTTGTTTGTTTTGTTGACTAATTTAATATATAAAAATTTACAAAGTACGACTGACGTTGTTAAAAATGACGTTGTTAAAAAAACAGATTTTCTGATGAAGTTTTTTTTAAAGTAGATAAACCCACATATTTCCAATATTCAACAAAGCAAAATGGATAGTTAATTTGTAAAAAAAACAAACGTTTTATGTTTTTTAGGCGAATTTTAAAGGTAAATAGGAAACAAAGTTGGTTTATCAGAGATTAACCTTTTTGCCAGAAACGGTTCTAAGGTAAGTTTGTGCAACATTGAAAAACATTTTCGCTTTGAGAAAAAAAACATTTAAAAAAGTCTACAAATAAATTTGAAAAAAGCCAATTTAATTACTTTTTAATAAAAAACAAATTACTAAAGTATGGTTAATCGGATTTGTTAAGTTTGCCTTTAAACTTCTTTGAAAATTCGGGGTTTCTCAAACGTTTAAAACGTGCACATAAAATTGTATTCTGAAGTGTCCATTAAAGTTTGCATTGCCATACTTCTAAACAAATTAATGAAGCCTTGAAAAGTTTTTGTCAGTTTTGAAAAAAAAAACTTACAAAACAAAAATCCACAGTTAAATAATTAATCATGATAATGTATTTTTTCTGTTAGTATGTTAATTGACTTCTTTACATTAATTCATTTACTCAACATTTACTACAAGAGAAACGACAAAACAACAAACCAAAAGAAAAACGCTTTTAGAGGGTTCATCTTTTGCATCATTTTTTATAGCTTCGTAAAGTTTGAATTTATTGGAAAGAATATAAATATTCCTTATCTGTCTGATTATTTGTTGTCATTAAAACTGGAATTTTGTAAATATTTAAAAAAAATTTAAATGTTTCAATTTCATGCCATGAATTTGTAATATCCAAAACAACAATTGTGTTCTTCCAAGTAAAACAAAAATGGTTCACATTTTGGTCCACTTCTACATAAATCTTGAAAAATCATACTTCATTTTTGTTTCTTTTTTTAGCTAAGTACATCAGTAGTTTATTGACACGAGATAGAATATCGCTAGATCGGACAAAAAAGCTTTTATAGAACACATATATGTTTTTGAAGAAAAAACTCAACTAAATCAGCGTGCGAAGTGCAAGTGGTGGGTAAATTAATTAAAATCCGATAACTGAAAAAAACAACTTTCTTCAAAACAAACAAATAGAATGGAATTTATGATTTTCTTTTCGGTTTTCATTGTGGTTAAATATTCAATATTCCCAATGTATAAGCTCTCAAGACATAAAAAAAGTTCCAATTGGATAAAGGATTTCATTTGACTTAAACTAAACGTGTGAAACATTCGAAAACAAAACTTTCTTCTAGGAAAAGCAAACGAAATACTAAAACCTAGTGACTTAAAAATCAAAGCATAAGTTTAACTGTTTTTTTTAGAAATCCCTATTATTTTATCGTAAGGATAGATGAAGCCACAAAACTACAAAAACCATTAAGAGAAAAAAACAAAAGATAGCTGATAAGCTTAATTTTGTTATTTGCGTAACGCTAAATTTGCTCGGGCAATTTCCGCATTATAAAACAGCCAAATTTTTTTTAATCCTTTGAACTTTGTAAAAATAAAGTGCTAACTATACAAAAAAGTTATCAGTCGATCTGTTTATTAAAACATTAATCTGTAGAGAAAAGACTTTGTTTCGCAAAATGATTTTCCTTATAAAAACTTAAAACGCGTTTTATAAAATTTCATAATTTGGTTATTTTCTATTTTTAAATGTTAAATTCATTCAATGTTTCACTGCGATGTCAAAATGAAAGCAAATCACACAATGGTTAATTTTTTTTTATTATAGTCTGTTTCCAAATAAATGCCGGCAACTTTTGAGCGGCCTTGATATTTTGCTCCCTTTTAACCACTGACTATTTGAAGCATTGATCTGAATAGAAACAAAATAAGCGAAACAGCACAGTAAAAGAGGAGTGCGCAGACAATTCAGATATCGCGGCGGGACCTAATGTACCATCCTTTAAGGTTTCCGGTTCCGTTTTTGGGAAACACACTATATTAACTATTTATACATAAATAAATCCCATGAAAAGAAAAAATAAACCGAACGAAGGATTAGAGGGCAAAAAGTAGCCATTTTCCGTGTTTTCCCATAGTTTTCGTCTGGTTTCTAGGCAACTGAATAATTACAGGAACCCATATTTTCAATAATGCGAATACAGGAAAGTGCAACTGATCATTTCCGCTCCCATTGCGCCCGCGTTCCCGTTTGTTTTGTGTGAAAGTGAGCACACACTGGCGCCGAAATCCCCTATCAATTGACGATTGACTCAGCGGGAAGGGGACAGAAGGGAGGGATTTTCACAAAGTTGAACCAAATGTTATACAAAAAATTGTTTTATAAAACGTGAACACTTCACAAGATTTATTTATCATAAACACCCCAAGTAGACAAAAAAACAGTTTCTTCACTTTTGGCGTGAAGTGTAGTGTAGATACTTCAGCGTTCACGAAATATCAATTTGCAAATTGCTTTTTATAGCAAACTTCATTTTCACAGCTTCTAACTTGACTTCTCATCTGTTAAATTCAAAAATCGTCTGCGATAGTAGTTGTTCTGGCTTTTCTTTTGGAGAAACCATTTTTTAAGAAGTCAAAAAATTGTAGGATAAAAAAAGTGTGTAAGAAAAAATACAAATTTTTGAAACAATTTTAAACTTCCTCAACGTTTTTTTCCGTAAATGGAACTTAAGAATTTAGCAAATAAAACATTACATTCTTAGATGTGGTATTGTAAATAACTCCCCTTGTATTACCAAAATACAGTGAAAAAGAGGTACAACAAAAAAATTTTTTAAAGCTTGATTAATTTTGGTTTTATTTTTTGCGAAGAAAAAATATTGATTTGAAGGTTGAAAAAAACTAAAGTTGTAGTTGAAAAAAATACATAAATGTTTTACACTAAAAATTTTCACAAACCAAAAATTCTCGTTTGAATAATTTTTTAATTGTGTATCAATGTTTCGTATCAATGGTAAAAGTTGGTTTTGATTTAGTTAAATAATGGTTCAGGTATAGTTGCATCATGAAAAAATTAGCCACGTAAAAAACTACTACTTTTTGACTATTTATGCGTCGACGCTAACTTGATTTCTCATCTGTTAAATTCAAAAATCGTCTGCGATAGTAGTTGTTCTGGCTTTTCTTTTGGAGAAACTATTTTTTAAATGATGTCAAAAATGGTAGGATAAATAATAGTGCGTATAAAGTGTATGTAAAAAAAGGATTTTGAAAATTGGGAGTTGAACGTTAAAGCCGAAAATGTTTCACAAGACGCAGATACATTATAAGAATTAGTTATAACACACTCAAACACATTGTTAGAGAGAAACCCGTGAAACCCAAAAAAAATCGTATTGACATTATTAAAATCGAACAGTTTTTAAAATTTAAATATTTAATAAATCCGCTTAGGAAAATTTTTAACAAATTTAAAATTCATTTCTAAGAAATAAACAAAAAAACATCGATAACTTTTTTGTGGTTGTTTGTATGTGTGTGATAAATGTTTCAAGCGCTTAACAACAGTTTTCTTTCTTAAGACAAGCACTTGTGCCTTTTCCTCATACGCAAATTTTACAAAAACCACGCAAAGTTCCAGCAATACGATGATAAAAAACGCCCCCAGTTTTTATTTAAAAAAAAAGAGTTGGCATAATGTAGTTATCAGTATAATCGCATTTTTGACACAATTGCTAAACCACCGGAAAACAAAAAAATAACGGTGATATAAAAATAATTTGATGTGTTTTGAAATAACTAATAGAACCATTTTAGATTTCAGGTAATTTACATTTATACATGGCTTGCTTGTAAAACTGTCTTTTTGTCAACTGTATATAAATGTTTTGTGTAAATAAGGAAATAGGTTGTGGTTTTGGTGAACAATTTTTCGAAGTTGAACCATTGTCATATTTTAAATCATGTATACCGTCAATTATGTAACGGCACTCACTGAATTTTTCGCTTTCACAAGGTCTGGAGTCGTTTCAGAGCAACATGAATTTTTTCATGCGTTTTCCAAATATTTTATAAAAGCTGTAAACAATTTTTCATAGGGATGATTTGCTTTGTCGTATCGTGGACTTAAAAGAACCAAAACTAATGAAAATATAAAAACACAATTCTTAGTTGCGTTTAAATGTTGGCCTTTTTGGCAAGTAACCAGGTTACACTGTAACCAGCTAGTCGGTTACACTGTAACCACATAACTGGTTACAGTCTAACCAACCAGCTGACTGGTAACCGACTAGCTGGTTACAGTGTAACCGGCCTGCCGGTTATGTTGTAACCGTTAGGCCGGTTACACTATAATCCCCAAAAGGTTATAGTGCAAACGACACCCGGTTGCACTTCTACAACTTGAACTAAAGGAGAAAACGAATAACACACGAGAATGCTTAGAAAATGATGGGTTTAAATGTTCAGTGCGTTTGTGGCCGATTTCACTAAACCGCTAGAGGGAGGGGAGTGAATGCAGGTAAATGAGAAAGGGGCTAGTCATCAAAACACCCAATTAAAAAATTTCAAAAAGGCAATGCAAAACGAAAGGAGAAATATAAAGTTGTACTGTCGTACTATTGGTTGTTGCAACGAATAGGTGCCTACGCTAGATCAAGAAAAGTCACGCTTAAAAAGCAACTCACGCTCAAGAAATAAATTGAATTTCAAAAATACGATTTGAAAAAAGTATTTTTTCACAAAATCAAAATGCTTACGACAATAAACAAAGGTTAAAAATAATTAGTGACTAAACTAGAGACAGAAATCTCGTACGAAATGTTGCGAAATGTCTTACGTAAGCGGTTTTAACCCTTACGTAAGAAAATTGGTCGCATTACGCACGGGACCATTTGCCATATCATTTCATTTGTTATGTTGTGTTCTTATATTGTTCTTCCCCTCCCAATTTATAGACCAAAATTATTCTACTATGCCCTCGTTTATGCGCTGGGTAAAGTGTAGTACACCCTTCTAAAGGGGTAACCGTTTCTAATAAGGAAGGGATGTGTGTTCGTACTGGCGGGGCCCCCACCCCCCCCCTCGCGTTTCTGGGGTGCCCCGAAAAGTCCTTGTTGTACAGAAACCAGGGAACCGGGCGTCGCACCTGTGAGAATTGTCGTGAGCGGGTCGGAGGAATTGTCGTGGGCAGGGCTAGGCGGAGGAATTGTCGCGGTTGCATATTTTAGGGTGTAATCCACACTGGTTACCAATAGTCACCTATAGTGTAACCACGAGGTTGCTTACAGTGTAACCGGGAAGTTGGTTACTATGTAACGTAAGAGTTGGTTACACTGTAACCGGGCTACTGGTTACACTGTAACCGAGTGGCTGGTTACAGTGTAACCAGTAACCCGGTTACAGTGTAACCGGGTTACTTGCACAATTTGCCTTAAATGTTACAGTCGGAAATGTTTCATTTGATTTTTCAACCGAGAGTATACTCCGTTTCCAACGAATGGGCATGGATTTTCCCAAGTTTTAAAGGACTAGGTACCTTTGATCCGGCAACGCTACCAGTAATTTTTCAACATTGCCCCAAAGACGAAGACCTTCCCTTGGAAACAGATTATAGTTGTGCTGGCCTTTCCATTGGAGAAATTATGAACAACAAAAAAACATTCAAAAGTTAAAGTAAAGTAAAGTTTCCCCCGTATCAAGGTTTGTAGTACCTGCGGGAACCAACGGCTAAGCCCGGTGGCGGGGTTGAGGCTCTCTTCCTGGTGTGCCCACGTTTCTCCAGGCGTATATACTTTCGTAGACTCGTCTACTACCCACTGTACCTTCGCCGAAGCGTAGTAGGCTGGGTTGACCCGGGGCGGGATCGAACTTGTGACCCTTCGAGTGGTAGCCGCGCCTTAGACCGCTAGACCACCAACCCCCTTTCAAAAATTCAAAATTTGTAAGATAAAAAAGTGTGCAAGAAAAACTGAGGATTTTTGAAACAAATTTAAACGATTTTTCGAGTTCGCAAGATTTTGTTAAACCGCGTTATTAACACAAATAATAAAACCACTAAGAATGAAAATCCGGCATTTCTACATTCTACCATTTCTACATCTTAATGCAATTTTAATTATTTTGAAAAGAAAAACCAGTAAAACAAATTAAGAACTACGATTGTTTAAAAATTAAGTTTGAATAAAATTCTCTTTATGAAGGTTTTATCAATGTTTCTCATATTTGGGAAAACAGATTGCGGTAACGGTTTTTGTTTTTTTAACAACAACTCACTTTGAATGTTTACGTTTAGTGTTGTTTCTGTGGAATTAAAATTTGATTTTATTTGTGTACGATTAAAGTATAAAATAAATCTAATAACACTGTTACAATTGCCTAGAATGATATCAATTGTCGCATCTTGTACATACATTTTTTTTAAATAAGTAGAAAACATCACAAATCAACGTTGCGCGTGTTACGGGCGTATTTCTTTAACTGTTTTTTGAAGGGCTAGTGCTTGCTCTTGAGTTTCTTTTGCAGAAGTTAAAAGAAAACTGTCAAAAATGTAGCACATTAGTAAAACGCTCAGCGTGTTCCCGAAAATTTCCGAGGAAATGCTGTAGAATTGTGAGAAACTTTTAAATCATCTCAGTGTTTTCCCAAAAATGTAACTTAAAAATCTATCAACAGAAGCGATACGTTTTTGGACATCGTATTGGAAATAATTCTCCTTATATAACTACGATACAAAATGACGCCTAGCAGCCAAAAGAAATCGAACCAAAAAATTGTCAGCTAATTGTACAACAAAACATTTTTTAATAGCTTGAATAATAAATTTGCGAAGCATATTTCGTTTTTGAAGGTAAACAAAAACAAAAAATGTAGTTAGAAAAATATTGCAAAAGTGTTTTAAACTTGTTTATTAAAACTTTTTTTTGAATCGAGATCCTTATTTAGTCAAAACCTCGCTTGAATTTAAAAAAAATTGTGCATCAAAGTTTCGCAACAATGGGGAAACCAGATGTTGATATTGCTGAGCAAGTTTCCGCTTCTCCACACGAAACTGAAAAAAGTCAAATGAAAATAATGAGTTACAGGTAAAAAATAAAAAAGAACATTTAAATTAAAATTTTGAACATTAAAAAATTACAGTATCTCTGAAATTGTAAGGGAGTTCTTATTCTTCTTTTTTTAAGTTAAAAAAAGATTTTGAACATATAACCTAAATCTGAATTTTAATTTAAAAATAAAAATTTAAAAACCTCTATGCATTTGTCATGTTTTTGAGAAATGTATAAAGTAAATATATAAAAATAATGTGTACCTATCTATAGTGGCCACTTGCAGTTCAAAATTGTGAAATTGAAAAAAAAGAAAAATACGCATAACATTTGTATGCACTTCGATGCTTCAAGCGTTTCATTTATTTTTTACCTATGGAAACTGTTACTTCATGGCGTTATTTGGGGAATATTAAAAAAAAACCCAGAAAATTGTAGTATACCGAAATGCTACATCTTTATATGCTTTTTCAAACTCTATTCCTTAAAAATCTTATTAGAGTTCCGGAGTCCGCAACGCACAACTGCAATTCTAAGATAGTCTCCTCAATCAGATCCACGCGATTCTGTGGAGTGCAGATGTTGACGGCTCTACAAATAATAACATTTATAAAAAAAATAATTAGCCTCACTTTTTGTACTCAGGTTTACACATTACAGAGCAGGTGATTTGCTGGGCACACATTTCGTATTCATTTCGACAATTTTCAACCTAAAAAACAATTTTCAAAATTTTTTTTTTAAAATATGGCTTACAAGTACACCAGGGTCCATTGCGAAAACAGCCATGACGAAAAAGGCGAAGACGATCAAAAAACGCATTTTGGTTGATTTCAGACACCGATTGACTTAGTTTTATATGCAGCAGAATTGTCGACACGTGGAACTTTTAGCTTCAAATCCACTTCAGCCAATTTGGCTGCGTACCCGCCCTGAGTATCCTATATTTCAAGCACGTCGACACCCCGGATAGAACGAAATTTTTTTGTCTCCGATTGAGCTGCAACGTTAATTGTTGAGTAGCTAGAACCCATTCAGTTGAAAAATCACACTGGTTCCGGAAGTTTTGATTCCACAGCGAAATAATGAAACCATCTGACTCAAAACGTTACGAGGAAGCCATTGTTACTTTTCAGCACAAAATTACCAACCAAATGAGCAGACCAGCATTTTTATTGGACAAATTTAAAGGGAGTTAAAATAGGTCAAGATATCGTTCCATTATTTCGCTGTGGAACTAAAAAGTCCAAAACCAAAGTGATTTTCAGGCAGAATGGGTCCTAGGCAGTCCACAATTAACGTTTCAGTCCAATCGGAGACAAAGTTTCTAATCTGTCCGGGGACTGCTCGCTGCTGTTAATTTCAGCGAAAATAAATAATTTATATCATGAAAGCTGAGACAGTATTATTGGTTTTGAAAAAAACATTTTATTGAAAAAAAGGATGAAACCTTGATGAGAGCAAAAAATTTAAAATTCGCCAAAAATTGTTTTTAAAAAAATTTTTAAAATTGTCTTATTTCGTGCACAATGAAAACTTCAGAACTTAAAGTGTTTTAAAGCATTTTAGCATTCACGTGCAGTTAAACGATCGTGGTGGGACCAAATGTACCTGTCGTTTAAGAAAATGCCATTTTCCTTGACTATTTTTAGAAAACGTACTATAAATAATTTTTCTCAAGTAAAAGCACACGCAAATTGCATTGGTAGGTTTCTTTGCATTGGTAGGCAGAAACTTTTTTGTTTCAAAAATGAGCAAAACTTTGTCTAGAGATAGTTGAATCACAAAAAAAACATTTTGAAAGATTTAAAAAAATGTTGTGTTTGCCAATGCTATTTTTCGAATGTGTTGTAAATGTTTGTATTTTTGATCTAACGCGTTATTGTGTACGGGGAACATTATTCAGCAAAGTGAAGAAGAAAAAGTCATTTCTTTAAACACTTTAAAAATCTGATCTTGAAGTAAACACCAAAGGAAAATCCAGTCATCAGGAATGTTTATTTGTTTTTGTAAATTTTTTATTTGATTGTTATTTCCAAAAAAAAACCAAATTTGTAATTTACGTGCGAGATGTTTGAGATCGGCTACTGAATATTCATGAAAAATGCGTCCCGTGAAAAAAAAAACATTTGAATAAATATGATGAAAAGTGATGTAACAAAAAATGCATGTCAAGAAAACTTATGACTTATTCCATAAAAATTGTATAAAACAAAAATGTTTAAATTTAGATTTTCTTTGCTTTTTTCTGCAAAGTTCAACAGATAATTAAACATTTTCAAAAATCAGAAAAGATGCCTCCCAAAGTGCAAAGGAACTGAATGTTTATGAAAAAAACCGAACCTGAAAATTCCAATAGTTTGATTTCTTTTTCAAAAATTACAGTTCATGCTTTAATTTACACACGATAGTGTATTTTCTGAAAGGGTTGGCCGACCGCTAACTTGGGGGAAACAAAAGCACTAAACTAGTGGGAATTTCCTAAGGATAGTTTTTTCGTTCAGAAAAACTATTTTTTTAATTTTTTTTTTTAAAGCAATTTAACCAAATTAGATGTTTTTTTCAGTTTTTTCGTTCAGGGAAACTATTTTTTAAAATTATTTTGTTAAAGCAATATAACCGAATTAAATGTTTTTTTTCCTTTTTCTGAGTGACAAGTTAATCAAAGATACTTTGGCTAAATTCCAATACAAAAAATTATAAAAAATAATAATCCTAGGCCCACATAAAAAATCCCTCGGGTAACTCTAACAATTTTCAAAAATAAATATCTTTCTTGAGTCATAATTACTATGCAATGCACGCTAAAACAACAATTTTTTATAAACCAAAACAATAACTATGTAAACTTATTGTTTTCAAAAAAATTTATTAGTCGACTGCTTCAACAGGTTTCTAAGTCAACTCATACTTGTAATCCGTTAATAATCGGCAATTTTCGTTTGGAAAATTTTAATTAAAAGTTTGCTGCTAGCTTTTGGGAAAATATCCATTTTTGTTATATCGCCCATACACAGATTTCAAACCAATGTATAGTATAAATAATTTATTAAATTAGTAGATACGATTGAAAGACAAAAACAAACAATGACGAAAAGAAAATTGAGCAAGTTAGACACTGATGTAGACGGCGATTCCAGCCAGGATCAAAGCAGAAAGCCCGGAAACGGCGGCGACGGAGTTCTGCTGAAAATGGGAATTTTTTTATTTAATTGTGTAGTTTTTTTTTTTAATTTTAGAAAAAAAAACATACCGGATTGTTGACGTAAGAGTCCTTTTCAACGGGAACAACGGGAACAACGATGGTGGTATACTCATCTCCTGAAAAGTATTGACTGATAGATGGCACAAAAATTCAGTTGGTTCATGGCATTTTAGATGTTACGAACTATTGCGTACTTTTAGCAAAAGTGGGATTTACACATACAATTTTTTTTTAATGTTTGCAAATAAACTAAATGTTCCAAAAGTGGTTGTTTTTTTAGAAACCGTATTTTCCTACCTCGAGGAATGGTGATGATGTCACCAGTACCAGTTACAGGGTGTTCTGAAAATTTAAAGTTACAATTTGATTTTAAAATTCTTTTAAAGCACTTATTTAAAAAAAATGCTCACCAGGGAATTGTACGCTGCTTCCACAGGTAGATGTGATCTCGGCCCAGCTGAAAAAAAATATTAATTTAACTTTTATTTAAAGTTTTCGCGAAAAACAAATCTTTATTCGCAAAAAAAGTGCTTGAAAAAGTTATGGATTTTGACGATGTATTTATGATTTTGTCTCTATGAATTTCGAGCATCAAATAATTTTTCAAACAGTTTTTTGAGAATTTGTTTCGAATTTTTAAAATTTTTTTAATACACAGCAATGATTCACATTAAACCCATAGAAAAGCATATATTCAGATAGATGCTGAGTGTTGAGCACCCTGCGGACAGATTGAAAATTTTTTGTCTTCGATTGAGCTTATATGTTTACTGTAGGGTACTTGGGACCCAAAAACTTGAAAAATCACTTCACATTTCCATTTTCATTTTTCACAGCGAAACAATGGCACGTTAATTTGAAAACACACACATCCCTTTATCATTGCGCTATCAGGCTGTTCGGGATCTTTTTCAATAGCAAATGGTTTGCTTATAACAGAAAAACTAACATTGGTTTTGATTTTGAGTTTGGAGTGAAAAAAATCGAACAAGACAAAAACAAATAACAAATTTTGGTTTGTAGATGATCACGGTTTCATATATTGCGCACCAGAAAAACTGTTTTGATCATTCTTCATCAAATTCTGCGCAGAATGAAATGTTGAAAGTTGAAAATCTTGTATTCCAAAGTTTTGAAAAATTCGATTAAAACGTTGAAAACCGCGTTTCGAACCAGATTCGCTAAGCGGGCACCCCTTTTCCGTCGAAACATAGAAACGGTATTAGCGCGGGGTTGGTTTTGTCAGACGCGTTCTCAGCCAAAATCGGAAAAAGTGTCCTAATTTTTAATACATTTTATTTGCGAGTTCTTATTTAAAAAAAAAAACAGTATTAAACTTCAAAAACTGTTGAAGTACACAAAAACAAAGCACGAAATATTAATTATTCCACGTAATGGCAAACCAATGTTTCAACTTTTTATTATAGAATTTCCTCTGAGAAAAATTGTTCTCTTCAGTAAAAGTGTTGTTTAGTTGCAAAACTCGAAGCAAATTTTCGTATTTTTTTAAAATATAAATGTTTTGCGCCGCATTGCGTACACTGAACGATGTAATGAAAAAAATGGGGGCCCGTAAATGTCCGTCTAAGTGAAAATGTGAAAAAGTAATGATTCAAGTTTTGTCTTTGTAGCTTCAGGAATCCTTTGGTTTTTTTTTAAATAATTCCGTCATTAGATTTTCAAAAAAAAAACAAAGCCATTATTGGTTATTTTTTGTTGCACAATTTTTCATAGCACGCTACATTGCGTACCCAGCAGAAATGATTTCGTCAAAAGATCCGTAAAAATGCGTCAAAACAAACATTTGAAAAAAAAATTCTTACCTCAAGTATCCGTTGCTAACAGCATCAAAGCAGGAAATCGTGGCTCCAACAGAAGTGTAGGCTGAAATGTAAAATTTAATTTTAAAAAAATTCAAGCTCTCACCGTTAACCGAGTTAATGGACACGATGTGGTTGACACTGCAAACCCCAGTTGCTGTAGCGGATTCGCACTGAGCCTAAACAAAACTAGTTAATGATGGTAAAAGATTGAATTTCTTTTAAAAAAAAAAACTTTTTTACAATGTTTCATAGAAATCCTTTAAAAGCCATTTTGGCGAATCGGCAATTATTGTGCAAAATATAGTCTATTTCCAATCTTGAGACGACGACTTTTGAATGACCCTGGATTTCCTTGGTATTTAACCATTGACGATTTGAAACATCCAAGTGAATACCAATAAAATATGCGAAATAGCACTGTAACAGAGGAGTGCGCAGACAATTAGACGATCGCGGCGGGACCCATTGTACCTAGTCCTTTAGGAAAATCCACTTTTCCTTGTCTCAGTTTTGGAAATGCACTATAAAAAGCAAACGTTGATAATAAAAAAGTGTATTTTTTCTCAATACAATATAATTATTTGAGTTTTGTAAAAAAAAAGTTTGTTGCATGTTTTTTTCTTCCTAAAATAATTAAGGCATACTTTGTGAAGTCAATAAAAAAACGTTTTGCAGCATAATTATGCCAAAAAATAGATTGACTCAAAAAAAAACTTGAAACAACTCGAAATAACCAACCGGAGTGCTGATTTGGGAGCTGCATCCACACATTACGCGAGCGTTGGCTCCTTGGAGAGAGACAAGACAGCAAGCGGAGCTGAAAATCACGTTTTATGAGAATTTTTTTTAAAAAAAAATTAATTCAGTATCGTACCATCTCTATTTATTACACACCTTTTCTCATTTTTGGCGAAGTAAAGCAAAAAATGTGAAAAAATTTTTTGGGGGAATGTTTTTTTTTGTAAACCAATATTTGACAATTTATTTGCTCCTGTCGAATGTTTTAACAATTTTGGAAAACAATTTAAATAAGCGTAAATACTGATGTAAAGAAGAGCGTTGTCTATTTTAAAAACTTCCTAAAAGTGCATTTTTGAAGATTAAAAACGAATTTATCAAAGATTGCGTAATCTCCAAATCCTTAAGTTTCCCCAAAAACATGAGTTTCACTTGCGTTTTGCAAAAATGAACGTTTGATTTGGAAAAAAACTGTTATAATGGATAATGGTACTTTTTTGGAGTGTCTAATCAATATTCCAAAACATTCGACTGAGTTCACTGGGTTTGCTAGTTTCAGTAGTGAAATTAAGGCTATGAATTCAGAAAAAATTTGCAGACTCGAATAGTGTTTCCCCAAAACTAAAATTTATTCTTTAGTTAAGAAAACAGAAATGTTACATTATATAGAAAACTTTCTGAATTCGGTTCAGCGTGCCTGACATCCCGCCATTTTTATTGTATTTGAAGATTTCCGTGTTTTACACATTTTGCTTGAGTGCGATGCACACAGCTATTTTAGTAAAATCAAGGGAAAAAAAGGGATATCATCGAATAATTTTCCAGCAAATTGAGAAAACAGAGCATTTTTTTGCCAGCTTTCACAAAAAAAAAATACTTTTCTTCTGTAAACATGGGAAATCGCTACTGCGTGACTGGTTTGTTCACATTTTTCAAGTTTTGCAATAAGCTATGGAAGTTCGGAAATTCGTCAATACACAAAAGAGATACATACAAAAAACAATTTTTACATCAAAAAACCCCGCCTATTTAAAGTTCACTTTGGTAAGTCACTGTTTCAAAGAGTTGCCTCAAGTTCAATTCACTGGCTGCTTTTAGTCATGTGTTCCAAGGCTATGCTACATTCTTATTTCTACGGTATATTTGCTAAGAACTAATTTGCAAAAATTCCAAAAGTTGTGTATTTTCAATGTATAAATTATCCAAAACCGGAATTTTTAACTTACTAAACGGGACCAGCAGACGGGAACACAGGAGGGAAGGGCTTGTTGGTAGGAGTACTGCAAATTGTGATTATTAAAATTTCGGAAATAAAAACTCACGTGGTGATAGCAACTGTAGTAGTTTCGGGAAGTTTAGGAATGATAATAATCGGTTGCTCGGTGCTGAAATGAAAAATTAAAATGAATGTTGAAACCTTAAGCCCAAATATCCTTAGAAATATAATAACACGTTAAGTTCAGTGTTTCAAATAAAGATTGCCGATGTTGAAATTTCTAACTGTAAGTTTAGGGAAGATTGGGTGCCAAACAAATGTTAAGTTGGCGAATTTGCCAAAACTTTAGCTGAAAAAGGGTACAGAAAAACCCTTGGCGAAAAACGTTAGAATTTTCTTATGAAAAAATGTGGAAAAGGGTTTTTCCGCAGTATTGCGTAAAAATTTGTATCAGGTTGTTCTTTTGAAGGGACTAAGTTGCGGTTTTTTCAAGTTTAGGGAGACAGCAGGCTAACAAGACTTTGCCTTTTTTTGAGCAATTGTTTTTGCAGTGTTGTTGGAGAAAATCTTTTGAATTAAAATTGTATTGTCATTTCATAGCCAAAAACCCCCTGACTATTCCTTTAAGAGAGAGAGAGAAACACTTACCTGGGAGTCACTGGATAATTGTCTGTGACAACAGGAACAGGAGGGTTGGTGATAGGCTTGGCAGTGATGGGCTGGCAGTTGGTACAGTCACAGATGCAAGGCTGGGCAGTGGGGCATTGGCGGACCTGGAAAATGGAATTTGGATGGAGATATGTCTTCAAACGCAGTTTTGCGTATCTTTTAGCTAAAAGTTGAATAGCGAATCTAACAGGGCTCAAAGTTAATTATGAGCCAAGAAATGTGTTTTGTTTCAAATATTTGGTTTCGCCGTGTTTTCTTCTTGTTTTCACATATGTAGACTAGATTAAGCTATGTAGAATTCATATAGATGAGAAAGTTTTTTGTATTGACGCAGTTTCACGTATTTTCTACCTAAAAATCATTCTAAACGGCTCGCCGAAGTGGGCGCTTTCAGTGCGCTTGGTGTTTAACGAGTCTCATCAGAAGAACTCTGTGCACAGTTTGCATGCCGTTTTGCGCATGATTTTTTTTTTACAACGGGGCACAGAATTTTCATGTGTTGGTTGATTTTCAGCCGGGGAGAACTGTAGCTGCTCTAGTATTAACTACTCGGCTAAGGGACCCGACTTTTCAGAAGCAGAAATTTGCCCGATGTTTAGCAACCGGTTATAAACCAAACGATACCGCGGGCGCTTTGAAAAGGCAGTTCTGTGAGCTATTAAATCGTGACTGTAAGGCATGAGTTGTTTATCTAAATTTTGTTTTGAAAAGTAATTGCTTTCACGATGTTTTGCGTTATTTCGAGTTACATTTCTAAGTTGTACCTGGCAAGACGAAGGAGTATTGCAGATGCAAGGGTTGGGGCTCGCAGTGCAAGGAGGCTGGGTAGTGGTGGTGGTGGTGGCAGGAGTGGTAGTGGTATTAGTGGTAGTAGTAGTAGTAATGGTTGCCTGGCAGGGACCTGAAAACAATTCGCATTTGTGATGTCATACGGGTGCAATGGTCACAGTTTTGTGGGTCTGCTGACTTGGTACGGGTGCGACTTCTAGCTGCCCTACTGCGGCAGAGAGCGCGTGACTGCGAAAACCCTTAGAAACGAATTATAGTGCATTTCCATAAAAGAGACAAGGAAAAAGGGATATTCTTAAAGGACTAGGTACACATGGTCCCACCGCAAACCGTAAATTGTCCGCACGCTCCTCTTTGATATGTCGATGAATATCTTTGATATGTCGGTCATTTTATGTCTAAACACTTCAATGTTTCACTGGGGTTTTGTTAAATACGAGCGAATATCAAGGTAGCTTTAAAACCATCGACCTTTAATTGGAAACAGACTATAGTGGCGGATTCAAATTGCATAAACGCAGTGCAACACAGACGCAAAGAAATAAATATCGGAGGCAGCTGATTTACAACTTTCAAATTATAAATAAGCCTGTCAACTGGCACCAACAACTGAAGCACCAATATAGCTGTCTTTTATAGTTATTGCATGAAACACGCGTTCGGTGAAGTTAAAACATTTTTTTATATCTTTGATCACTATTTGCTAACATAGCATGTTAAAAGTGATTTTCCAAGATGTCATTTATGGGAATTGAATACAGCATTAGGTCAATTTTCTTAGAAGACTTCCTTGAAACATTTAATAATAGCGGATAAATATTGTTTTTATTTCGATTCAACTGAATTTCAACATTCGTTCAGAAAATGAAAAAATTATTGCTAGAGGTGGAATCAAACCGCGTAAACGCAGTGCAACACAGACAGAAAGATTTAAATTTGCTAATGACGTCATACTCGTCAACTGGTTCGCAAGTCGTTATAAAAACAATATGTTAGGTGAGGTTTTTCCACAAAAAACGAATGGTTGAACCACAACATTGTATTGATTTTTTTAAAGGAAGCATGTAAAACAAGCGTTCAGAGGAAATTAACAAAATATATAATTGTGACCGTTTTAAAAAACAACGTTTTTAAAATTATGCTAGCTTAGGGCGTGAACAAGTTCCGACTCAATGTAAAATTTCCTACAAGCCATGTTTGAAACATTGGCTATAAAAAAAGATAAATTTGAAATCTTATAAGCTAAATCACGAAAAAAAGGCTTTTCTTTTTGAGTGCTGCTTTATTATATAAAACATTTTTACTGTTTTTAAAACAATTGAAAGAGGTAACACGTTCTTTTCGGATAACATTTTTTTCTAATCAAAATATTTGCTTTTAAAATTGAGTTCTTTTTAAAAACATGGCTACTTTTTTAAAAATTTTCTTACAATGGTTTTCAACGAAACAAAAAAAAATAGAAAGTGAATGCATTTTCGGAAAAAAAAAAACTGTGCCGAAAAAAAAGAAACAAAAAAACTTACGAGGAGGAGGAGGTGCAGTGACACAGCATTCGGTGGCAACAGGAGTGCATGGGCTAAAAAAAAATTTTATTTTTTTTAATATGAGATTTTTAAAGTTGTGTTTCAAGTTTTTCAACAAATTATGTGCGTTAATGTAAATTCAATGTTTTTTAGAAATGCTATACAAAATCACTTAATCGAAGTTTGCCAATTCAAAATTTCTTTTTGCCAACAATTCAAAACATTCAGCGAATTTTGAAAATTTCAAAACCTACCATGGGTTTGTAACGACAACAGGTTTGGCGGAAGGGGGTGCGGTTCTGAAAATTCAAATTTCAATCAATTTTGTTTCAAAAACTAAAAAAAAGTCCGTGACATACCCAGGAGTTCCGATGTTGAAGGTGCCCGGAGTTCCGCTGAAACAATAAAATATATTACTTTTTTTGGCTTTTTTGTGATTTAAATTTCTGTAAAAATTTCTTTTAAAGAGCTAAGAGCGAAATTGGGCGAAGTAGCATTGGCGACAACCATATGTTATTTTTGCAAAATATATTCAACCAAATAGGGAAAAACCAATTCCATTTAAATTTTTCGAAATTCAAAAAATTGCAAGAAAAAAAAATACAATACCTAGGAAGAGGAGGAGGGACAATGCTAGAAGGCTGCTGGGGAGGAGCGGTAGGGCTGAAATGGTCATTTTAAGTATTCTTTTTAAATCAATTTGAAAAAAGTGCAAAAAGATGTTTTAGAAACTCAATAAGTGCTGGGAACACTGGGAACTGTGGGGTAAGAATAGAAAGCCGTGGTGGCGCTGAAAAAAAAATTAAGTTTTAAAATTTTTGCAAAAAACAGACATTTTCCGGCTCACGCCAGTTTGCGTACTGCGAATGAAATTGTGTGTGCAATTTGTGACAAAAGTAAAAACTCAATTTACTTTAAAAAAACACACAAAAATATATTAAATTTTTAACATTTCTAAGCGGTTCTTTGCAAAAACAAATCGTCCAGTTTTTCAAAAGAAAAAATAGGCATTTTCGATCTCACGCCATTTTGCGTACTGTTAATAAAATTTTCATCTATACTTTGGAATTTTATACGTTTTTTCTATAATGCTACTTCGTCCGATTTCGCTCTTAGCTCTGTGCAAATGACACCAGACGCGAATTTGCGTACGAAAATCCTGTGTTTCAGGATACGTACGCAATACTGCGTCAGGGTTACATTTGCAAATCGGCCAAGAAGTAAAATTGGCGAAGGCTTTAAATAAGTATACAAATGTAATTAAAGTAGTAGTTTTTTAAACAGGTGTTTTTATAAAACACACTCAATGACTTTACACCAAAAAATACTCCAGTATCTAATAAAAATGTTTAATAACTTTAGAACTCACGTGGCAGTAGTAGCTCTGACAGGTGTAGGTTGAGTAGTAATTTGCTGAGTTGTTGTTTCGATGATAGGACGACGGGTTGTAGTGGGAGCTGTGGCGTATCCGACATAGCTAGGCACAGATCTGAAAAATTAAAATTGTAAACTTTAAAATGTTAAACCCCTGTTTAGCATTAAAAACGCCCAAACTACATATGCAATAAGCCCAAACGCGTATACGTTTTCCTCTAAACGCCAAATTGCGTACGGGTGAAAAAAGGGCCTTCTCAAAGCCGAAAAGTATCCTTTTATTGTTCTCGCGTAATGTACAATTGTATACAAAAATTACAAATATTATTTACAAATTTTACAAACTAGTTAAATATATTAATAAAGCTTTAAATAAAGTATCCGCTTAAACTTGTTTAGCAGACATTTCCTTTCAAACGCCGATTTGCTTACCTAGGGCAATCTTCAAAATTTTTCAAAATCCCATTTTTTGCGAAAAGTTTAAATTTATGAATTAAGGATAGGTTTTCTAATTCCTTCATTTTAAAAAAAGCCTAACAAAAAGTTTGGAAATTGGCTAGAGAGCACGTAATTCGAATATGTTTTAATCGTAAATTTTGAAAATTGGTTCGTTTTTTTTGAACCAGAAAACTGAATTCTGTGCATTATTTTAAAATAACTTGTGTTTTTGCAAATTCGGAAACAAAAAACTCACCCTGGGGGCGCAGTTCCTCCTTGGGGAATCGAAATTTCGATGGGAACGGCCGAAGGACCGACTGGGCCTTGAATAATTTTGGTACCGACGGCGTTCGTAGAATTGGCGTAGACGGCGTAGGAGTTTTCGCACTTGCAGTTTTCGGAGCAGCACCCTGAAAAATTAGTAAGTGTCAAAAATTGTAATTTTTCAATTGATTTTTCCCTTGCCCCCAAAACAATGTCATTTTTAATTTTTTTTTTTAAACTAAACGTTAAAATGTTTAAAAACTGCGCCATATCTTGAAGGAAAACTACTTTCGGTTTGGCATTTTAAACCGTTTTGGGCGATAAAATCGATATTTTCACACTGATTAGTTAAGCGGATGGCTTAATTAATTAATCTGCAGTAATTGAATTGAGGTAAACCAGAAGTTGCAAGTTTAGTAATTTTTTGGCTTTCAATTTTATACCTTTCTTAAATTATACAATTTTACTAAATGCTAAATCACAAAAAAACAACAAATCGATTAAATTCCCTTTGTGAAATATTATCATTATCGGCGTTTGAAATAGAGGTTTGAAAAAGCAAAAATCAAGTTTAAGAAAAGTAATATATTTTAAACCACTTCAAAAATTGTAGTTACAATATTTTGAAACACCGCAGGCAGGCATAGGATAGTTTTTTTTTCCTATTTCAATTTTGAAAATAATTAATTTACTGTAGACTGTTAAATTTAAGCAAAGCAAAAAATTTATAATTTCCTTTTTTAAACTGTTTTAACCAACTTTAAAAAAAGCGAAAAAAAATCAAATGGCTGGAATCGAACTTTGGATCTTTTTTTTGACATTTCACGAGAATTGTCAAAAAAGAGCGTTACGAACGAGATGTTTGTTCGATTGCGTGATTAATAAAATTTTTTGTTTCTTTTGGTTGTTGAAAACTTTGAAAAGATTGTAAACAGCTTTTTAGAAATTCCTTTATTTTTATCTCTTGGCTGGTAGGTGTTTAAAAAATGCTCAATTTCGTTCTCTGTCGTGGTTTTAAAAATGTTTTTTGTTATTACGCAAACCGGCGTGAGGCGAAAAATGATTACTCTCAATTTTACGTAAGCCAGAATTTGAACAGAAAAAAAACAAAGAAAAACTAGAATTTTGGGAAAATGGGGGGAAAACTCACTGTACAGGGGAGCGTTGATTGTAATGCAGCAGGTGCAGCTTCCGCACTGAAAAAAAACGTTATGTTTTTCTGTTTTTTTTTTGCATTTTTTGTATTGACTGACTAATTTGCAAAACAAACCAGCACAAGTTTTTTCTCTTTTCAAATTCAGTTATGTTACAAAAAGAAAATTAATTCTTTTTTTTTAAAGATAAATTTACCTGTTGCTTCTTAATCGGAACGGCTGGCTTTAGATTCATGAGGTATTTCCAAGTATTGAAGGGAACCTTCATTCCCGTAAAGTTGTTGAGCCTTGGATGAAAGGAATGAGCTTCAGTAACCACAACGAAGAGTGCTGCAAAATATAAATTTATCCAGCTCATAATGTTTGAAGGATATTTAAAAACAAAAGATTTTCAACCCTTTTGTTGTTTTAAGTGCTAAATTAACCTTTTTCTTCTTTTTCAAAATATACAAAAATGGGGATCACTTTAGCTTGTTTCATTACGAAACGTTTGTTTACTGGTGTTTTTTCAAACACCGCAATCACTTTCTTAAAAAGTGCCTGACTTTGGCGTTTTTCCACAACATAGAGTTGATGTTAGATATTTTTAAATTTTAAATTTTTATAAGCTTTCATTTTTACGTAATTGTACTTTACTGTTAGAGATTAAAATACCAAAAAAAAAACAACGAGAAATTAAGAATTAAAAACGGTCAGCAATTGATTTTCGGAAATCTTGCTAAAGCTTTTTTTGACGAAATAAAGCACATTTTCGAAAAAAAGCACATTTTTCGGGGAGAGCATTTTAAAAAACGGTTAAAAGGATTTTTATGTTTCGTTGATTTTTGCCGGGAAACTGAAACAAAGATTTTTTTTGTTTCTTTTGTGATTTTGAACATTTTTGTAGTTGGTTGAATTCACAGAAAAAAATTAAATTTTTTTAAAACATTCCAATGTTTTGTCAGAAACACAATGTTTATTAGCTTCGGTAGAGCACAATAAGTCTCTTTTCTCTTGTCGCGCTGATGAATTCAAAAAGATATAAATATAGTGCCCGCCAACCGCTAATGAATTCAAAAATATATAAATATGTTTTTTGGAAAAGAGGGAGATTATTCAGATGTTAATATTCGAAATAATCATTTCTACATCATAATAATTGGCTTCCAAAAGGGTGCGGCCGGTTTTTGGCCGGTGGGGGGCATATATTTTAAAACAAAAACCCAGTTCAGTCCTTTGCGTGTTTCAACAATACGGCTTATCAGGTTCAAATAATTTTTCAATAGTCAGCAAAAAAAAGCCAAAAATGTATTTAGAAATATGCAAAAAAAACACTCATAAACTCTTCAAAAAACTATATAAAGATTTCTTCAAACTTTTCTCTAACAAACCCTATTTTTAGATGTTTTTATAATGCACAAATTTCTTGTGATTTGTTGGCACAAAATACGACAATTCATTTTTTTCGCTTGTTACATTGGAGTCATGAGCCAGAAAGAGAAAAAGCAAAAAAAGCAAACACCCTTTAATTTTCGTAATTTAGAGAAAAAAAAGTTTTTTCTGAACCTACCAAGGCACAGAAGGCCGGAGAGCGGAAGGAAAGAAGACATGATGGGCAGTGATGTCCTGAGACAACAGCCGTGTCTTATAAAGGCACGCGCGCTGCGCCGCACAATGCACGCGCGCTGACTCACGCGAACATCCGTACTTGAAACGGTACGCGCCTGGAATTTACGCCCGCTACCCAAATCGTACTACTCCCGTCTGGGAATGCGAAAACTGCAGAACACGAATTGTATGAGAAGAATTTTTCAATTAAAAACGGGGCACTGAAAAATGTTGGTTGTCTATTTTGGAATGCACGGAATGCAACATGGAAATTGCATCGCTGTGCACCATTCGCAAACTTTTTGGTCAAAATTGGTTTTTGTTAAGACATTGTCTCTGTAAACGGCGAGTATGCAACTGTCTTTTAATTTCAAAGTGCTCTGATTGGGCTGAAATTCGATTTCCATTTTTCTTTTAGCCCAAAAACCTTTTGCTGAGTTTAGGTCGACAAAAATTTTTTTTTGACCCGGGTTACGGTGGGTGTACAAATGATACTGTAAAAATTTCAAAATTAACAAATTTCAATTTGAAAATTGCATTTTGCAATAAATTCAATTTCCAAAAAAAAAACGTTAATTTTTCAAAATACACAATTTCTCGACAAGGGAAAAGTTAACCTTGAAAAATCGAACAGGTTTTTGACGATTTAGACCACTTGTCAAAGATTCTTGTAAAAAGTTAAGTACACCATCGAAGTTTACTTTTAAGATGGGGTTGATTAAGTACTTAAAACAAAAACTTTTGTTTACTATTTTTGTTAAAAATTCACTTGAACGTGTAATGTAGCACAGCGTTACAATGTTTCAACCATTTCTGAGTCCAAAAATTGAATTCGGCCGACTTTGGTGATTTTTTTCCTGCTGCTCTCAAAAATTACATTTATAAATAGCCAATTTTGTGTACAGACGCGATGCAAAGCGATAACAACGAAATAATGCACCATAAGTGTTTTTTTATGCAAAAGCCGTTTGGTTTAGATATACGCGTCGCGGCGCGTCTGTACACATTATTAAAACTTTTTAATTCTGATTTTTGACTTGCAGAATACAATTTGGCCCCAAAGAAAGTGAAATTTTGCTAATAAAACTGCATTTTTGCAGATTTTTTGCGACATCTACGTGTCAAAACCGTACTATGAAACAATATTCACTGAAATTATCAAGTTTTGACCCATTGGATGGCAAATAGAAATCCGAAAATTCCCATGACCATCATAAACAAAATTGACTTGAAAGCAACAGTTTGTGCTTGCAAGCTTCAGAAATACTTCCAAGTTTTTTTTTGCCATACTTAGTGAATTTGCCCGTGAATACCAGTTTTGATGTGTCTTATGATTCTATTATTAAGAATTCATAAATGAACTTTGTAGTCATTTCGTTTGTGGTATATATTTGTGGGTTTTTTTCATTTTTCGGACGGGTATTTTGGATTGGAACGGGTATTCCGACTTTTGGGACGGTAAGACAGAATAGAGCCATTGGCTTCTGAAAAAAAATCTTAAAAACAGATTGCTGAAAACACGTAGATTCTGAAAAAATGATATCTGCTTCCAGTTTTGGGGAAAATATCGCTTTTTTTCTTCGCAAAAATTCAAAACACAGAGCAGTTTTTCAATATTTTCGGTTTTTCAAAATGATGTTTTTCAAAAACGGTTAACAGTAAAAAAATAGAACTTTAAAGTTTCTATAACACTGCGTAAGAAAAAGTGAAAAAGTAAATGTTGAAGGAAGTTATGAATTAAGGTAATTTAAGTACATTAAGGCAAGTCAAAAACCGAAATCCTTGGTATTCTTGTAATCTACTGGCTATGTTTAATCAAAGAAAAGCAAAAAAAAAACAAAAGAAAAATTTTCAACTTCACAGCCCTCTCCAGCATTATATAAATTGCGTCTTAAATCATGTTTTTCTTCGTGAATGGGATTTTTGGTTGTGATAACTGCGCGTACAGTACGGAATAGTCGTTTTCGCCCCGCCTTGACTATTTAGGCGCGCCTCTAATTACCCCGAGACCGAACGTACGCGCTATAATACACCCGAGACCGAACGTACGAGGCCGTTGACCCCGCCGCCAGCGTGACCTCGACCGTTCGGTCTCGGACCCCAACAGTTTTCCTTCGATTCAACTAGTTTGGGGGAAATCACTTCATTTTGTCTTTCAAAATTCGAATACGGTTCGCCTCTTTAAGCAAAAATATCAATTAAATGTTGTGGTAAACGTTCAAATACGCAAGTTTACAAGAACGTAGATCTGTATTCGCCAAAAATGCTTATAAATTACATTTTAATATTGAAACTCTCACTGCAACATGTGTCCATAACTACGTTTTTCTCTTAATTTCATCATTGGCATTATCTCTTTTTGTGAATAAACAGTCAGTTTTTTTTTAAAATTATCAATAATAGAGAAACCAATAGAAAAAATGTTGGCCGGCTGAGGAAAGTGTTAGTAAAATTCTGTAGCTCTAAACGCGCAAAAATGTGCATTGCCCAACAAGTTGGTTCATTTAGTTCTTCCAATTTCAATGAAAAACAATTTAACAAAAAAAAAAAAAAATAAGCTGTGAAAAAATAGATAACGAGGGCACTAAATGAACTCGTCTTTATGTTTTGAAAAACGGCCGATTAGGCAAGATGTGGGACCCCTAGGATCCCGTTACACCGTTTTTAAAAAGTGCCGAAACTCTTTTTCTAGAAACGGTCCAGGTTCGACTCCTTTTATTGTTTTTCGTTTTCGTTTTGTTTTTTTTTTTGTAAAAATTCATTTTACCTGTGAATTTTAATTCGCATAAGTTGGAAAATTATACTTCCAATATCCTAGGGGATGGGACCGTAGGGGTCCCACATTTTGCTCAATCGGCCTTTTTTCAAAACGTCAGGACGAGTTTATGTAGTTCCCTCGTAAGAAACTTTTCGTTTTGTAATTTCGCAAAAATATTTTAATATTTCAAGAGAAATTTTTTTAGTTTCTCATTTTCCGTACCTAATATATGTTTAAATTAAGTTTAAAATAAGCGAGCATTGCCTTTTTCCATTGAAAACTGTCGCCAATAGCACCATTTTACTTTTTTTAAAACTTTATTTTCATTTTAAACAACAAAACAAAACAAATTTACTCATTGCTAACATGTTTCAAAAATGTTTATAATATTATTTGTAATGTGATGAACGTTGAATCATCACATGTTACCCAAAAATATCTAAATTTGCGTTTTTTTTTTTACCTCGGGTGTCGTGTAGGATTTTAGATTTCCATTTAGAAACATGAGCTACTTTTTTAGATAATGCTGAAAAAATCACAAAACATATGGAAAAATGTTTTGTTCATGTAGACAGATGGTTAGGTTTTTAAAAGTGCTGTAATCACGCTTTTTAGGCTTTCATATAATGATTTGTGAAAATCATAAAAATGTTTCTCGACACTGTGGAAAATATCGCGTTGAAATTTTCTAATTCTTGAGTTGCTTAACTGTCCAATACAGAAAAAAAAGAAAATAGCCATTTTTCGAATTATGTGGTTACTTTTTCTTTATTGACAATTAAAAAATCGTTGAAAAATACCGCCTTTCGTACTTCGAAAAATTTTCATTTGGGAAGAAATGCCTGTTACGCCATTTCCCCCAAAACAGAAAAAAACCAAAAACTTATACCATTCTCAGCGAAAAATCTGTTATCGATTTTTGCGTACTGTATTTGACCCTCAAGGTACATACTGTAACTACCCTCAAAATAAAAAAACCTCAACTTTCAAATTAGAAAACTCTTGTAAAAAAGGAACTTTGTAAAACATGTAAAAGTTGATTTCTTACTTGAGAACAAAGTTAGAAGTTAAAATGTGAACTTTTTTTTGAAAACAAAATACTCGGCGTCTGACCCCGCGTCGACTGAAAGAATCCGGCGCACTCAAAAAGGCTGTAAATTGGATAAAACGGACGAAATTGGAATATTTTAGAAGAAAAATTGCATTTTTCAACTACAAAAAGCCACTAGAAATTTATATTAAACGTTTAAAAAAAAACAGTTTTTATTGCTATAAAAGAATACGTTTCGGGTTGATTTTTTCGAAAATGTTTTGGATTATTTGTCATAGAATAATTTTCCTAAAGATATTAAAAATTGGAGAGGGGTTTTCACCATTTGATAAAACAAAAATATTCCCCTTTTATTCGTTTTATCTGTTTAGATTTTAAGTGCGCCGCGGCGGTGTTTCAGTTAAAAAACAAATAAATAATATATAATATAAAAATCATGACAATGTTTCGAGTAATTGCTAATAAATTCTCATTCTAAATTCCATCGATGAAACGGGTGTTACACAAAAAATAATCTTTTGAAAATAAGCGAAAACTGCCATTTTTCCTGGAAAACTTTCCCCATTTCCAACCTTCTCCGACCTTGTTTTCCCTGAAATCTAACCCATTTCCCCCCGCTATTTGCAGTTATCTCTAGGACAACAGCACGCCTACAAAACACAGATTCTTATCAGTTTTGTATAAATAACACTCATGTTCTGTGATTTGCGATCACTCATCACTTCCCCTTTCAAAAACATGGTTTTGCAGCTGACTTCACTTTCCAAAGATGCTATTTTGAGGATCATCAACAAGGTAAATCTGCGTTTTTGAAATGCTAAACGAAAAATTATTTGCAATTTTAAAATTTTTTGTTTTTGAAACATATTTTCTAATATTGTAAAGAAAAATATTTGAAAAATGATTTTTGAACTTCAAAAATTTAAACGGTTTTTCTCTGCGTCTCTGTTGTGTGCTCCTTCAAATGAGTAAAACACGTTTGCGGGAAAAATTCTACTTTTGGAAAGATTAAAATTTGTCGATAGCTATAAAAGTAGTTGAAATTATAATATTTTTTGAAAACAATTGAAAAATGTAAAGAAGTAATGCAAAGAATGTTTCAAAATAAATTTAATAAAAGAGCGTTGTGAGTAAAAACAATTGTTTTCTTAGCGCTGCAAAATTTCATATTGAGTCTCCGTGTTTTTTTCTGTTTTTTTTTGCAGTTTTTTAAAATCTTTAAAAAAAATTGGAAAATAACTTAGCTCCTTAAATTGATACAACATAATTAGAATGTTTCAGAAAAAAATCAAACCAGAGTTTTCTCCAACTGTGATAATTACAGCCTGAAACACTGGAAAACAATGATCACCTTAAGTGAAAAAATAAAAAAGTAAGTACCAAAATTGTTATTAGAGAAAATGTTTGTTTTCTGAAGGATCGGGAATCCTTTTTTTTCTCCTTGTTCATTTGACTTTTTGTAGCTCATTAATTTGAGAAAAGATTCAAAAATCTTGGGTAATTTTACATTTACGTTAAGTTAAATCTATACTCCTCGGCTAGAAAAGTAGACAACCTGCACATCTAAATTTATTATAATGCGTTTCTTTAAAAAAAAAAACAACAGATAAACGGCATTTTCATCAAGGACAGGGTGAAAATGGTCCCGCCACGATCCGAATATTTGCCTGCGCCCTTCTCTTTTACAGTGCTCTTTCTAGTATTTTATTTCTATCATTTAAAAGTTTCAAATCGTGTTTTTTAATTACCAGCAAATTATAAACTCGCTAAAAGGTCACGGAGTTTTCTCTATATAAGTTTACCAGCGGGAGGGGCGCCTTCTGTTTTGCCTTTGCACGATCTATCGATTGACACAATTTTTAGATTAATTGAAGAATTTTTAATTTTTAGCAAAGTTCTGGCACGCTTTCGCTGCGGGACCCATCATATTAGGATTATTCTGTTTTTGCCTTTTTGCGCTCTATCGATTGATATAATTTTTAGATTATTGAAGAATTTTTAATCTTTAGCAAAGTTTTGGCACGCTTTCGCTGCGAGATCCATCATATTAGGATTATTCTGTTTTGCCTTTGTACGCTCTATCGATTGATATAATTTTCAGATTAATTGAAGAAACTTTATTTAGATTTTGTGAGACAAAAGCCTTTGATTTGTTAGTTCTGTTTTGTTTTCGCTTGAGCACAAAACTTGGTTTTATTTCCTTTTCAGTTGCTTCAAATAATCATGAATTTCTTCATTAAATTCAATAAACAACAAAACTTTTGGTTAAAAATGTCGGTAGCTTATTCTTTTGAAAACTCCTATTTTTTGTAGTTTGTAACTTGCGAAAAATGAGTAAAATTTGTAACTAACGAAGAAAAAGGTATGAAAATGTCACTGCTGTATTAACAAAAGAAAAATGATATCGATTTGTTGAAACGACAAAATGACTTATCTTAATTTTTAAGACAGGAAAAACTTTTTGTTTTTGATTAGAAAACCTTACCTACATAAAATGAAACATTAGATCCATTTTAGCAATAAACAATTGAAGTTGATGCTGATTTTGAATGCAATGTTTCAATTTTCATTTTTTTAAAGTTTTACATTTTTAGATGGAAACCGCCCCCTTCATTCGATTTTTTCAAACCTGCACAAAAGCTTTCAATTTTTGTGAACACAACCATCGACATATTAGGGTTCACATGGAAAACACCCTAACAATTAAGGTAATAACAAAAATGCACCCTTTTATTTAGTATTTTTTTTAGATTTCATCAGAACTCTCCTTTTTCTTTCATCGGGATTTGAAAAATGCTAGTGATTTTAAAGATCTAATCTGTACACTTCGTTTCTTTTCACTGAAACAAGTTGAAATTGTAAGGACGCCATTTGATAGTTTAAAAAAATTAAGAAAATTCAGATTATTGTTGTTGGAAGCACGAAATTCGATGGTTTTTTGATAACGTTGAAGGAAATCGGGCTAAAAACAAAAGAATTATCTGTGGAAAATTTTACTTCCGAAGATATTCGAAAAGTTTTGGAACTTGTGAGGAAAATGACGTCATTGAAGATTAGTGGAAGGAATTCTGTTTTGGAGGAAAATATCGTCATACATCGGAATTTGAAGGTTTGTGGTGTTTTTTCCCCTATTTTACAAAATTTTAAAAAAAAAAAAGTTGGAAAAATGGCGCATTATTAGAAAACGTTGATTTCAATGTATTATCATCACGCAAATAAAACTTGTTTAGTGAATGTATAGAAACATTAATCCTGTGAAAAACATATTTTTACAAAAATATACATCGCCAAAACTTCGATAAAATGTTTTTTATTGTAATATTTTCACACATAATTTTCAATAATAATTCGGTTCTAGTACGCAAAACGGCGTGATTGAAAAAACTTATGTTTTGGACGATATAAGATTTCGATCAAATTTCGATTGTCAAAATTGACAAAAAATAGAAAACAAATTGCAAGAACATATTATCTTTGTAAGACAAAATTTCTTTCGTGAATGTTTTGAAACACTAATGTGTGAAACATTTTTATGAAAAAAAACCAAAAAAACGTAAAAGTTTTTTGTTACCTTTTTTGTAAGTTTTGACACAAAATAAAGTCACTATTTGCTTGTGTTTTTTTTAATAATCAAACAGTATTTCTCTGCGTCTCCGCTTAAACACACTATTTCGGTTGGAGTACGCAAAACGGCGTGATAGGAAAAACTTATTATGGTTTTGGACAAAAAAAATAAGGTTTGGACGAAAATGCCGCCATTTATAGAATTTTGATGGTTTGTTGTCGTTTTTTACATATATTCACAAATTTCCACAAAATTTTGATGGGTTAAATTGACAACATTAGAAACGAAAATGATCAACTATGTATTATTATGGCAAGACAAAAACTTGTTTAGTCAATGTTCTGAAACATTAATCTGTGAAAAATATTAATAAAAAGTTAATTAACGAAAAAGGTTTAAGAAAAATGCATTTTATTTTTTTTGCAGGTAAAGTTGAATATTAGCTTGGTTTTTTCTTCAAACAGCATTTCTTTCCGTCTCCGCTTAAACACATTATTTCGTTTTGAGTACGCAAAACGGCGTGATAAGAAAAACTTAGGGTGCATGTCAGTAGGACGACATATCCACTGTAATTTTCTCATAAATTTTTGTTTTTTTTTGTTTCGATTAAAAAAATGATTTTTTAAAGTATGAGCCAATGAACCACAACGTAATTGAACAAAAAAGATTAAATTCAATTTTCTATGAAACATTGAAAACGGTTAACTAAGAAATTATTTAATGCAACGATATTTGCACAAAAAACCTTATTTTGCTTTCATTAAAAAAAAGTTGTACATTTTAAAATATTTTCGAACACTAATTATTTTCATTCACATAAGAGTTTTAATTAGTTTTTTTTAATAAAAAACAAACTTGATAGGGATTATCGCGCCTTAAAAACACTATTTCGGTTTGAGTACGCAAAACGGCGTGATAGGAAAAACTTATTATTCTGTTTTGGACGGTATAGCTGTCATTTATCGAATTTTGAAGGTTTGTTGTTGTTTTTAAATATTTTTACAAAACTCCACCAAATTTTGATTTCTAAATAATTGCAACACATCACATATGACCGAATGATTATCACCGTATGACAAAACATGTTCAGTGACAGTTTTGAAACCTTAATCTTTGGTCTAAAAAGTTTAAAAATACCGCAAATGTTTCAAGAAAAAAAATTTTGTCTGATTTTGACACAAATATTTTTTTAAGTTTAACAAATATTTTCACAAATAATAAAGTTTTATCAAACAGCAAAAAAAAATAAAATATCAAAATTATATTCTCCATCACATCTCTTAAAAACGTATGCTCTTAAAAACATTTTTTGCGTTCCGGTACGCAATACGTCGTGATAGAAAAAACTTATCGCGCAAGATTTAAAGAAAAACAATTTTCCAACGTATGATCCTGTAGCAAAATTTGAGCAACAAGGATTCAGTTAAAGTTTTTAATGAAACATTGAAAACGGTATATAAAAAATTGAAAACGGTATAGAAAAAACTTATTTGAAATATAAAAAAATTTGAATTCATATATTTACAAAAAAGTTGTACATATTAAAATAATTTCGTAAGCCTAATAATTTTCACTCGCATGACAGTTTTAATTCGATTCTAAAATAAAAAAAAAATTAATTCATAAACCTGTTTATGTCTTAATATTTCAGTCTGGCAAAACTAGGGGTTGGCAAATTTCAGGCACTCTCTTCTCTCCAGTGCCCCCTCGATCCTCAAACAATCACCACAAATCTTCTCTGGGTACTTCTCTTCAGGCACAAAAAGCTTCACATCGACTTTACAGCCAATCCAGGAGAATTGATAAACCAATTTTTCAAGGTACGGTAATTGAATATTTTAATTAAAATGTGGGTTTTTAGGAATGGTGGCAAATCACAGCACTAAAAGTCGATTTGGTCATTAAATTCTCCATAGATTCAATTATTTTCGATTTTTCGAAGTTGCCTGTATTTTCTGGGTTGGATATTGAATGCTACAATGTTTCAAGAAAGTCTGAAGCATTGGTGAGTTTAAAAATGAGATAGTAGAAATTCGGCCGATCTTGTTGCTTTAAAAAATCCATTGACCTATATCTAGTTTCAAAAAAAACTGCCGAAGTGACTTTTGACAGACAGTTAAAATTAGAACTTGGTTTTCAAGTGTTCACCTAAAACAAAGAATTAATTTTTTTAAAATTTTTTTTTTGAAATCACTTCAAGAAAGTTAGGTCTTAAACTATATAAAAACTTTTTCTTTTAAATTATGTAAATTTTTGCTAGCTTTTAAAATTGTCGTAAGCGTTAAAACGCATTTTTCTAATTATTGTGTATAAAGTTAAAGTTTAAATAACACCTTCTATGGTTTGATAAATTCTTATATAAAAAGGAATTATATAGTCGTCGCCAATGCTACTTGCCCCCCCCAGACGCGTATTTGCGTACGAAATTTCTGTGTTTTAGGAAAAGTACGCAATACTGCGTCAGGGTTACATTTGTGAATTGGCCATGGAGTGAAATTTGCGAAGACTATATATATAGAAGTGGTTTTAGAAAATACGCATGAAGAGAACGTTCAAAAATTCAAGATAGTTCAACTTAACATTAAATTTAAAATACCAGACTTTAGTTGTGAAACTTTTTCCATCTGCTAAACCTTAAATATTTTTTATGATTCTAATATAGTCTATTTCCAATAAAGAGTCGGCGATTTTCCACTGACCTTGATTTCCACTCGTATTTAACAAGTGACGATTTGAAACATTGAAGTGAATCGAACTTTAACAAGCGAAACAGCACACTAAAAGAGGAGTGCGCAGACAATTAAGAAATCGCGGCGGGACCAAATGTACCTAGTCCTTTAAAAAATCCCGTTTTCCTTGACTCTTTTTTGGAAATGCACTATATATGGTTTTAAGGTTCGACTAACCGTCCTTGCTCCAATCACTCCATTCATCAAAATGCAGCAAGAAAGCTTAATTTTTCTGAGGAATCATGTCACTAATTCCTTACTGATGATTCTTTGTAAATCAACTGAAAACTTCACTGGTGGATCCATAAACAGCATGGAAATGAAATCTGCTGCCACCGCACTAGACGTGAAAATTGTTTCGAACAAATGGTTTTCAACGGGGACTCTGATTTTTGATACAAAAGGTTGTCCAGTCAAAATGGATGAGCTGCCTTTGAATTACCTGGCGTAATTTTTTTTCGCTAAAAAATGTTTATGTGGTTTTTTGTAAATAAATGTTTCAGTATGGAATAAAATATACAGAGGTGGCAATAACTTTCGATATACTCCTCGCCCACGGACCTTTCCTAAAGTTTCGATGACCTGCACATCTAACGCGCGAAATAGTGTGCAAGTCGCGGAGACGCAGACCAAAAGCCGCTTGTTTCCCGCTGCCGGCTAGGAAAGCTCGCTGGGCGACGAGTATAGCTAAAACACTATTTTTTCTCACAAAGTATAAACAAAAGTAAAATTATGAATCACAAGAGATTTCCAAACATTTACATCTTTCTAAATCCAAAACTTCGAAAGAAAACAATCGGGCTGAATAGTTTTTAAAATCAGCTTTAAATTATGGTCGTCCCCAATGCTACTTCGCCCCATTTCGCTCTTAGCTCTGTGCAAATGACACCGACGCGAATTTGCGTACGCAAATCCTGTGTTTTAGGATACGTACGCAATACTGCGTCAGGGTTACATTTGCGAATCGACCAAGAAGTAAAATTGACGAAGACTATAGCTGAAAAAATACTTTTAATAATTATTTCAAAAAAAAATGTTTTATTTTATTCAAGAAATCTTTCGGTTGATTTTTTTCTCATACAAATGTTTCGAGAGTGTGCTAGATCGTTTGCTTTGCTTCAAAAAGCGGTTTCTTGAAACAACCTTATTTATTGTAAATGTTTTCTCGAATTTGGTTAATTACACTATATCACCGAAATTCGAAAAACTGGTGAGTTTAAAAACAGAAAAATTCACTGATCTTCCAAAAAAAATGTTCCTTCGGAATGTGACATAAATTCATTAAGTTTTCAATTTCAATCCACTTTCGAAAAATTCAAAAAAAAAAAAAGTCCACTTTCAAAAAATTCGACCAATTCTGATTAAATGGAACACACACAAAAAAACATAGAATTTACGACCTTAATTCAATTGCATTGTGCTCCAGGAACGGGGAAATTGATGCATAGTGCCAAACAAACTTAGATTATCCATTAACTGCTGAAATTCAAGTTCTTAAAAAATTTAGAACTTGACTTTTCAGCTGAAAAGTTTAAACAGAAAAAAACCAGCATCTTTTTTCAAGACTTGGAAAATCTTAGGAACAGATGGTTTTAAACGGAGACGTTGATTTTTAATACAGAAAAAGATGGATTCGCGCATAATTTTTTTGTTTCCCAAAAACTCTTTGTGGTTTATTGCAAATGAATGTTTCGATTTGAAATAAAATAGCTGTCATATCAGCACTTTGATTGGTAGAGTAGTTTTTTTTTGTTGAGAAAATATAAGCAAAAGTAAAAATAAATTGTTTTCCTTCAATCTACAACTTAATAAACCCCAGTCTTGTAAACAAAAAATCGGGTTAGCCAGTTTTTGAGAGCAGTTTTAAAGTCATCAAAAATTTACTTTTTAAATAATTAGTTCAAAACTAGTAATATATTTTCTTCAAGAACTCTTTCAGTTAATGTTTTGTCATGTACATGTTTCGAGAGTATGCGAGATAGTTTGCTATGGTTCAACAAATGTTTCTTCCGACGGGTGCAAGGAAAAATTTACTTTATTTTCGGAAAAATACAAAAATAAAAAATACAGTTTTACACTTTATAAAAAAGTCTTAAAATATGTATAAAATATCACGTTGTATTGAAACGTTCAGAATCCCTAAAAAACATTTAAGACATTTTTTTCGGCATTTCAAAAATTGTCTTAGTGCGCTTGTTTAATATTAAAACAGTTCCAATGTTTCGTTAAATTAGACACTGTGGCAAAGTGCACGAATGTTACGGAAAAACCTTCTAAACCATTGTAACAAAGTTTGTTAATTTTTCTCAAAGAACATACAACTCGATTTTGTTAATATTTTTTTAAGTTGTAGCTAACTGAAAAACCCAATTTTAAAAGGACAAATAAAACATTTTGTTAATTGCAGCCAATGTTTTGGCTACATTAACCTTACTGAAAATATTCCGGTTAGTTTTGTAGAATATCGTGTTTTTCAATAATTTCACACAAAAAATACGTTGTTTTCCCTTGAAGTTTTTTATTCAAAATACCTATCTCTAGATACATTGCATTTTTGCTTAAATTCGACTTTAATTCCGTTTATCAACATAATTGCACTGTTTCGTTAGTTTTGTAATTTCTAGAAAGAACAAGAGAATCGCGCGCAGCGCGAAGCGTTGCGTGTGATTTGGGTTTAGTTGGCCTAGTGTACGCGCCCGGAAACCCAAAATTGCCCGCATTCCGCTAAATTTCAATATTTTTCTGTTTTTCTTTTCGGAATATGAATCTGTATCACAAAATACGTCAGACTACCAAGTTTCAGTAATTTTCATCTATAGATGTCGCCAAATTGGAATCATGCCAATAACATTAGAATGTCCCAGTGATCCTCTGTTGATATTGAAATTCGTAGTCAAATCAGTCGTCGACAGAGCATGCTTGCATGTTTCCGCAATTAGCATATGCTTTAATTTTGGCGACAGCTATAGTGGTAGCGTTGCTGTAAATTTTTAAAAATTAGCAAAATGTTGTCCGTACGGCGTACGGCGTGCGGCGTCCGTCCGATGTAAAAATTCAGCGCGTCGCTGCCCATTGTGTAATGGCGCACGCGTTGGTCTGCCACTCTGGCGACCCTGGTTCGGATCCCGCGCAGGGCATTTTGGTTTGCTATTTGAAATAAAACATTTTGAACCAAACAAAACCTTTAAAAAGTCCATTCGGCATTTATGGCATTCATACAATGCGCCATTATCGGAAAAACTTATGTTTGAATTTATGTTTTGCGAAATACAAATAATCCAGAGAAAACTAATAATCCGTGGTTTCGATGTTATTTAATGAAATGCTTATTTTCACCTAATTTGCTCATTGGTAACTTTTTTCATGTGTTCAATCGGAGTTAAAGAAGGATAAATGAGGTATAATTCTGATTCCTTACAATGAAACGCTAACGTAAGTTCCAGGTTTCATCGAAATCCTGGATCAACGTCTATAGCTGTCGCCAAACTGGCATCCTGCCAAAAGAGCCTTAATGCAGCAGCCATGCAATACTCAGACGGAAATAGTGTGCGTGTAGCACATACGCAGGGAATAAGCTGCTTTTTATAGCCGGTGATCGTACACGAACATTACACAAAATAAACTAGCTTTTTTTCAATTTTACCTGAAAGTAAAATAATCAGACTTTTTGTTGAATTCAGTGCAATGTTTTATTCCTGACATTGAAGGTTTCAAAGAATGATGATGGCAGTCAGACATTGTTCTCAACAAAATATTCCACAAAAATTTTGCCAAAAATAATATTTAAAACTGGCGTTTATTTAGTTGAACCGCACACGCACAAGGTACCGGAATCTTATCTGATCGGTATTGTAGACGATGTATCTAAAAAAATGGATTTTGTAAAACCTTTGTAACTTTACAACTAACTCATTGTAATCAAGTCGTTTTTCAAAACGGGACCAAAATCCGGTTTTGGTTTTAACTGGTCCCATTGGAATAGTGTAGCCATCAGGGTGATTGTAGTCTTCTTTCGGGTCGGGACCAGTTTTTCCTGTTCCTTTGATACTATTGAAAGATGATGCGCGAGTCAGTCCATTGAAATTTCCATAGCGCTTCTTTTTTTCCTTCCCTAAGGCCACATCGCAGAGTAACAAATAGCCGACGTCTTTGGACTGAAAATAAGAAAAAGTTGTAGTTAGGGACCGCAGACCAAAATTTATACACATTTTGTTTCTCTTTAAATGCGTATGAATAGTCCTACGGAAAATACTCCAACTTAAACTAATCTTTTTACACTTTTAAATTTTATTCACAACGAAGCTAGATATTCCCCTTTGAACGTCAAAAACCTAACCCGTTTTTGCCATTTAACTGGGCGGAGTTGGTCTGAAAATGATGCACAGGCCCTGCTAAACAACGGACAGATTGTAACTAGAATGAAAAATCACTTTGTTGACAGATTATACACGTTCTTCTGTAATACATTGACTTTTAACATTATTCTCATATTTTTAACACCACAAAAATGCTACGAAAATTTATGGCCTAAAACGCGACAAAGTGGATTTTTCGCCAACATTTTAAAATTCTACTTTTAACCAATTGCATCGTTTTTTTCTCGTGCGATTTTACGCCAGATTCTGGGTTTAGTAAAAAAAATTTTTTAAAAAAAAGCGCGAGCCCTGAAAACCATACTTTCTTAATTTTTTGGCGGTACTTGTGGGTAGGTGAAAAGTGAATTTTTAAAATTGCATCATGAACCAAATTTCAAATTTGAACCAGAATGGAAACGAGAGAGAATTCTGTGCTATATCCGCGGATAGTACATGTTTCCGAAGTTGTACTTAAAAATCGGTTAAAACTTGAAAAAAGTGGTTTTTTGGCCCTAGAAATAAAATTTGGGCCCAACGAAATGGCAATGGAAAATCATCAATTTTTTCCGTAACGGTGTTTGTGCAATGCGGAGTGGATACCGAATTAATTTCTCACAAAACAATTTTTCACACCCATCAGAATACCCCAATGACTGTTGTTTGATTATAAATATTAGCCGCCAAAATGAAACATTAACCCATCATTGAAAAAAATAACAAAAAAAAATAATAATGCTGCCTGTGATAATTTTTTCAAAAACAGAATCATCTAATCATCTCTTCTTTTCCTGATCCCTTCTAATAAAACGCTATGGTTTCTGTGTGTGTGTATGGTCTATCAGCGTAAAGCCACGCGTTCACTTCCTCGGAAGGAAAAAGTGAGATCGGCCGTAGGCCGAGTTACACGTGTTTCACGCCAATTTCACGGCTGATTTCAATTTCAAGTCCGAATAATGAGTGGCCGTAGGCCATGAATGTTTGCGGCCCCAGGCCGCCTAACTGGGCGGCCGAAGGCCGCGACCCAGCAGGATGCCCGTCGTTGGCGCGCGTACCCTCCTGGTTTTTAAATTTTTTTTTTAATCCGTAAACGTTAACTTATTTAAACAAAGAACTAATGTACCGCGCATAAAACCTGAAAAACAGTTTTTGACCTTTTTTGCTGGGATGTAAAAATATAAATATATAACTTAACATATCAGTTGAATCTAATCAGTATAGGAAAATATATAAATTGACAAACGTTTCGGGGGATTTTTTTCAATGTTTCATGTTGGCGACTAAAGGTCTCAAACAATGGTGGTTACAAGAAGCGCATTTGATGTTGTGAAATGTTGTACATAAGCCAAACTCCAGACTCCGTACAAAATTCTGCAGAACGTTTAACTGTTCCGTTTTCTGCATGTATTTACATTTCTTTTCGTTGTACATTTAGTTCTTTCAATTATAGATAGAGACAGATAAAGTAGGAAAAATGCTTACCTTGCAGTAGTTAGCTGATTTGGAGATCATGTCAGCAAAGTAGATACCGTGGCCGAAAGCTTTTCCCGACTGAAAAAAGAAAATATCTCTCTCTCTCTCTCTCCCTCTCCCTCTCTCTCTCTCTCTCTCTCTCTCTCTCTCTCTCTCTCTCTGCAAAAGTATAATCGAAAACAAACTTTTTCGGTCAGAAAAGGCTAATGAACAATTTATCGTATGAGTAATCTATCCACGCTAATTTCAGCAAAATACAACCGCACCAATGTTTTTAAATACACAAAAAATGTTTCACATGTTTATGAAACATAAACCAAAAGTGCGACTTTTAGTTTCACAGGCGAACTCAAAAATTATTTCCTGATATTGTTTTTAATTATATAATAAAAATAAAAAAAACAATTTTTTATATGTTTTTTCTTCGAAATATGAACAAGACTAGTCGAAAATGTCAGAGAGAAAACATTCTTTTGTTATTTTACGTTAGTTTCTGAACGATTTTCGAATGTAAATTTATTTATCAGCGGTAAAATTAATTTTAAATCACGGTAAAATTGACGGTAAAATTGATTTTAAATCAGCGTTACACAAACATACCGTCTGTTACGAATGTTTCGTAAATGAAGCCTGAAACAATGAAAAAAGCGCCGGACTACCGGAATTCGTTTTTTTTTGTAATTTTTAGGGGGAAATTTTGTTTCTTTCACATTTTAAGGTTAATGAATTTTTTAAGGTTAATGAAACAGTATAACTGTCGCCTTTTTATGCCTTTCACAGAGTTGTCCAAAGAATGTTGTTGCAAAAACTGCATATATTGAACGTGGGGGCAAGCATTATAGTTGAGGGACCATTGTCTAGTTTTGAGTTCTTTTTTCACATAGTGTGCGACCAGTTTTAAGTATGAAATAAATTTGTATATAAAAGAAACGTGTTAATCTTGCTTGAAAACAAGAATGACTAAATTTTGGCAGTCTTAGAGAATTGTAATGGCCCTGAGGTGCAAATTCTGGCGCAAAAACCTGATTGCGCGCCTTTCAAGGCAATTTTTGAGGATGATGCATGCCCTAAAAGTTTTTGATGGAATAAGATGAAATGTAGCAAAAAATACCGGATTTTTAAAAATGTATGTCGCTTTTAAGACCTTTGCAGTTTGCCACTACTACAGCCTGAAAAGTGACTTTTTCAGAATTTCTTTCACTGTTTTATGACGAAAAGATTATTATTTTGTTTTGTTATTACCTTAATTACAAACCTTTTTATCACTTATTTCAAAACTTTTTCTAATTGACCGTATTTAATTTGGTTCATGTTGAACCGAGATATTGCCATGCAGGAACGACATCGCTAGCTTCGGCTACAGTAACCCAACAGACGGGAATTCGGTTTTTAGCGTCATATTCGGCCATATTAAAGATATTCTGTTTGTATTAGGTGAATCGGAAGCAAAAAAATTTCCCATGTCACAGACCCCCTCGAGTCTTATAAAAATCGCTTCTTAACCGAGCCAATTTGCCGTTGTTTTTCGTCTCTCTCTCTCTCTCTCTCTCTCTCTCTCTCTCTCTCTCTCTCTCTCTCTCTCTCTCTCTCTCTCTCTCTTTCTCTCTCCCTCTCTCTCTCTCTCTTCCACCCCCTCACCTGAACCGCCTCCGGGGGTGCAATCCTCAGTCCCTGGGTTAGAATTCCCGGAAAATTCTGCAGACAAGATCCGTGCCACAAAAGTTTCCTGTTCCCCAAATCCGATTTGAACTTTGTAGTTTCACCAAATCGATCCAATTTGATCAGCTAAAATTCTTTTCTTAAAACAAATTTTTTAAAGGCCATTTACATGCGTCAGTGTAATGCTCTCATAAGAGTGCGTATGACCAAGACCATGTTGAATATATCGATTAATCATCTTAAAGTCGTCCGAACGTTTAGGAATTACCTGAACATTAACATTACCTGAAAAGATTTTTTAAAAACAATACCGTCATATTTGTGTTAAGCCTGTTGTACTGCAAATCCAAAGGGTCTAGCCCAGTTTTACCGGCTTCTTTTCTAATTTCTTGTTGAATGTTACAAACAAAGTGGATATCGAGAAGACCGTCCAGAATCCACTTCATTTTCTGAAAAAAAGAGGAAGCTTTGAAATTTGAGGCATTTGTATCTTACCTCAGAATCTTTGTGTTGGTTCAATACAACAGGAGCAAGATTCCCGAATGATTGCGGAAAAGCTGAGTAAAATTGACTTGAGAGTTTCATCATGTGCTCGTCAAAACTGCGTTTGTCATAGTCGGGGGTTCCAGGTCCAACTAGAGCAGCCTAAAAGTGAAAATTGGAAAGGTCTCATTTTGGGAGACTTACCTCCTCGATAATTTTATTCAGTAGATTACTGGCTAGAGTCATTTGTCTCGCGGTTATTTTCCCCAGTGGCAAGCTTTCGACTGTTTCCTGAAACAAGTGCGTGAGAGTGAGTGAGTGAGTGAGTGAGTAAGTGAATAAGTGAGTGAATTTTCTCAAAAACGTACCGTCTCATTCACTGCCTTCTTGATATTTTCGGTTTGAAAAATGTCGAGAAGAACTGTTTTGACTCCATTTGGCAAATGTGACAAAGATCCAGGTTTAACATCGGTCTCAGTTACTGAAGTCGCAATACCCTGAAAAAATGTGCTAACAAAAAACTTTTTTGAAAAAGTAATACCACTGTAAGATCGGTGTCAACCATGGCCATGTACTTTTCCTTGCGAACGAAGAACTGTCTATCCCTCCACCTATTGGCTGTCAATGTTTCAAATTCTCTGAAAATACCCGCTAGAGAGAGAGAGAGAGAGAGAGAGAGAGAGAGAGAGAGAGAGACGAAGAAACATAGACAGATAATATTCGAACAACGTACCTTTCAAATGCAGCCACGGCGTCTTCTCTATAAAAATAAAAGGCTTCCCTAAACTTTGCACCCCTCAATGTTCCAATTCGACCCCAGGAGCGAAACAGATGATATCTGAAATAGAAAAACCAAGTCTACTGAACACAAAATTTAACACACTTAAATTTGTTGTCCTCGCACAGCAGCATTTTGAAGTAAGTGTTTCTGTTCATACTAATATCGCACAGGCAAAGAGTCGTTGCGTAAAGATCTCCTAAACAATAGTAAGTTTTGCTGTATAAATACGAAAAGTACCTTTTTCAGAAGTTAAAATGTGACATTTCTCGGCAAGGTCGAAGTCCTCGTCGAGCTTTACACCATTCTTTGTAATTTTCTTTTTATCGGTTGTAGTGTCGGAAACTAAAAAAACATGAATGAATGAAAAATGTGAGTGTGTGAGTGTGTGAGTGCGTAAGTGTGTGAGTGTGTGAGTGTGTGAGTGTGTGAGTGTGTGAGCGTGTGAGTGTGTGAGTGCGTAAGTGTGTGAGTGTGTGAGTGTGTGAGTGTGTGAGTGTGTGAGTGTGTGAGTGTGTGAGTGTGTGAGTGCGTAAGTGTGTGAGTGTGTGAGTGTGTGAGTGTGTGAGTGTGTGAGTGTGTGAGTGTGTGAGTGTGTGAGTGTGTGAGTGTGTGAGTGTGTGAGTGTGTGAGTGTGTGAGTGTGTGAGTGTGTGAGTGTGTGAGTGTGTGAGTGTGTGAGTGCGTGAGTGTGTGAGTGTGTGAGTGTGTGAGTGTGTGAGTGTGTGAGTGTGTGAGTGTGTGAGTGTGTGAGTGTGTGAGTGCGTAAGTGTGTGAGTGTGTGAGTGTGTGAGTGTGTGAGTGCGTAAGTGTGTGAGTGTGTGAGTGTGTGAGTGTGTGAGTGTGTGAGTGTGTGAGTGTGTGAGTTTGTGAGTGTGTGAGTGTGTGAGTGTGTGAGTGTGTGAGTGTGTGAGTGTGTGAGTGTGTGAGTGTGTGAGTGTGTGAGTGTGTGAGTGTGTGAGTGCGTAAGTGTGTGAGTGTGTGAGTTTGTGAGTGTGTGAGTGTGTGAGTGTGTGAGTGTGTGAGTGTGTGAGTGCGTGAGTGTGTGAGTGTGTGAGTGTGTGAGTGCGTAAGTGTGTGAGTGTGTGAGTGTGTGAGTGTGTGAGTGTGTGAGTGTGTGAGTGTGTGAGTGTGTGAGTTTGTGAGTGTGTGAGTGTGTGAGTGTGTGAGTGTGTGAGTGTGTGAGTGTGTGAGTGTGTGAGTGTGTGAGTGTGTGAGTGTGTGAGTGTGTGAGTGTGTGAGTGTGTGAGTGTGTGAGTGTGTGAGTGTGTGAGTGTGTGAGTGTGTGAGTGTGTGAGTGTGTGAGTGTGTGAGTTTGTGAGTGTGTGAGTGTGTGAGTGTGTGAGTGTGTGAGTGTGTGAGTGTGTGAGTGTGTGAGTGTGTGAGTGTGTGAGTGTGTGAGTGTGTGAGTGTGTGAGTGTGTGAGTGTGTGAGTGTGTGAGTGTGTGAGTGTGTGAGTGTGTGAGTGTGTGAGTGTGTGAGTGTGTGAGTGTGTGAGTGTGTGAGTGTGTGAGTGTGTGAGTGTGTGAGTGTGTGAGTGTGTGAGTGTGTGAGTGTGTGAGTGTGTGAGTGTGTGAGTGTGTGAGTGTGTGAGTGTGTGAGTGTGTGAGTGCGTGAGTGTGTGAGTGTGTGAGTGTGTGAGTGTGTGAGTGTGTGAGTGTGTGAGTGTGTGAGTGTGTGAGTGTGTGAGTGCGTAAGTGTGTGAGTGTGTGAGTGTGTGAGTGCGTAAGTGTGTGAGTGTGTGAGTGTGTGAGTGTGTGAGTGTGTGAGTGTGTGAGTGTGTGAGTGTGTGAGTTTGTGAGTGTGTGAGTGTGTGAGTGTGTGAGTGTGTGAGTGTGTGAGTGTGTGAGTGTGTGAGTGTGTGAGTGTGTGAGTGTGTGAGTGTGTGAGTGCGTAAGTGTGTGAGTGTGTGAGTTTGTGAGTGTGTGAGTGTGTGAGTGTGTGAGTGTGTGAGTGTGTGAGTGCGTGAGTGTGTGAGTGTGTGAGTGTGTGAGTGTGTGAGTGTGTGAGTCTGTGAGTGTGTGAGTGTGTGAGTGTGTGAGTGCGTAAGTGTGTGAGTGTGTGAGTGTGTGAGTGCGTAAGTGTGTGAGTGTGTGAGTGTGTGAGTGTGTGAGTGTGTGAGTGTGTGAGTGTGTGAGTGTGTGAGTGTGTGAGTTTGTGAGTGTGTGAGTGTGTGAGTGTGTGAGTGTGTGAGTGTGTGAGTGTGTGAGTGTGTGAGTGTGTGAGTGTGTGAGTGTGTGAGTGTGTGAGTGTGTGAGTGTGTGAGTGTGTGAGTGTGTGAGTGTGTGAGTGTGTGAGTGTGTGAGTGTGTGAGTGTGTGAGTTTGTGAGTGTGTGAGTGTGTGAGTGTGTGAGTGTGTGAGTGTGTGAGTGTGTGAGTGTGTGAGTGTGTGAGTGTGTGAGTGTGTGAGTGTGTGAGTGTGTGAGTGTGTGAGTGTGTGAGTGTGTGAGTGTGTGAGTGTGTGAGTGTGTGAGTGTGTGAGTGTGTGAGTGTGTGAGTGTGTGAGTGTGTGAGTGTGTGAGTGTGTGAGTGTGTGAGTGTGTGAGTGTGTGAGTGTGTGAGTGTGTGAGTGTGTGAGTGTGTGAGTGTGTGAGTGTGTGAGTGTGTGAGTGTGTGAGTGTGTGAGTGTGTGAGTGTGTGAGTGTGTGAGTGTGTGAGTGTGTGAGTTTGTGAGTGTGTGAGTTTGTGAGTGTGTGAGTGTGTGAGTGTGTGAGTGTGTGAGTGTGTGAGTGTGTGAGTGTGTGAGTTTGTGAGTGTGTGAGTGTGTGAGTGTGTGAGTGTGTGAGTGTGTGAGTGTGTGAGTGTGTGAGTGTGTGAGTGTGTGAGTGTGTGAGTTTGTGAGTGTGTGAGTGTGTGAGTGTGTGAGTGTGTGAGTGTGTGAGTGTGTGAGTGTGTGAGTGTGTGAGTGTGTGAGTGTGTGAGTGTGTGAGTGTGTGAGTGTGTGAGTGTGTGAGTGTGTGAGTGTGTGAGTGTGTGAGTGTGTGAGTGTGTGAGTGTGTGAGTGTGTGAGTGTGTGAGTGTGTGAGTGTGTGAGTGTGTGAGTGTGTGAGTGTGTGAGTGTGTGAGTGTGTGAGTTTGTGAGTGTGTGAGTATGTGAGTGTGTGAGTGTGTGAGTGTGTGAGTGTGTGAGTGTGTGAGTGTGTGAGTGTGTGAGTGTGTGAGTGTGTGAGTGTGTGAGTGTGTGAGTGTGTGAGTGTGTGAGTGTGTGAGTGTGTGAGTGTGTGAGTGTGTGAGTGTGTGAGTGCGTGAGTGTGTGAGTGTGTGAGTGTGTGAGTGTGTGAGTGTGTGAGTGTGCGTTTTACCTACTTTTGTGGGGCCAGTAAAATTCTGGGTTCTCTTTGCAATTTTCTCCGCACATTTTCTCTAACAGCGCTTCGTATTCCAGTCTAAAAAATAAAAGAAAAGATTTCAAGTTTTAGTTAAAATCACTTTTCTTTGCTCTTCGGTGCATGCGAATGAAACACGTAACTTGTTGAAGGATTACCTTTCTTTGTAGGTTGAGGAATTTTATCAACTTTGCTTTCTTCAAGAATATAACCTTCTGAGTCTGAGCAATATGACTCAATCTGTAAAAATGAATAAATAATATTTACACTGTGCACTTCAATGGTACATAAAAAAAATTAAATTTTCCAATCTTAGAGTCTATTTCTAATGAACGGTCACCGAATTTCCATCGGCCATGATTTTCTCGCGGGTTTAACCACCGACGATTTGAAATATCGAAGTGAATGTAAAAAAAAAACGAGCGAAAAAGCACTGTTGTCAAATTTAGTACCGGAACAAAGTTTGATTTTTGTCTAAAAGAGCCTCTTTTTTAGTTATATTTAAGAAAAATGTTTTCTAATTTTCCCTCTCTTTATCACAAAACATTTTTTTGGTTTCAGAACATTTTTTAAAAATAATTGTGAAAAAAACAGTCAATCAGATAATGTTAAAATTCAGTTTCCGTTTGAAAATCAGTTTTTTATACAAATGTTTCAAGAAGTTGTGATCATCTTCCTATTACACCACCTATTATTTAAAGTTAGGCTAACTTTGCAATAAAAAATTGGTAATAAAAACAAATTGCATGAATTTTTCAAAGTGAAAAATGATTTAATGTATCAAGAATTTTCAATAACTTTTGCCAAATATTTTTTTGATTTTGCTATTCAGTGTTTTATACATCAGCAGAAACTCTTTTGAAAGTTTCATGAATTATTGAACATCTGCAAAAGATTTCCGTTTTTGCGAAACCTATACTATTTTTTTCCTATATCGCACACAAGCTGTATAAAATTGTAAATTTAATTGTTAAATTGTACAAGTTTAATGTTATTTCAATGTTTCAGAACTTTAAATCAAGTCTTTCGCTTTTATGTTTTGATTTATATAAAAACTTACGTTTTCCTTTTCGCTTATTTTCACATTAGAGCGCAATAAATCACGATTTTCTCTGCTAATTTCACTAAAACCTCCAATTTCTTCGATTTTGCCCTGAAAATTTGAAGTATGCTTTTTGAGAAACTAATTTTTCTCACGGTAAATGTAACATTCAAGAAAAGGCAGAAGTAGTGAAATTGGTCCTTTTGCGCGCTGAATTGAAGAGTTCCTGGCTCAAATTCCGAATCACAAATTTTACACAAATCCCTAAAACTGATTTATAAATAAATTGATCAATAACTTTGTATTTTGTAATTTACAAAACTATTTTTCAAAAAATAAAACCTTACCCCTTTCCCTTATATTCATTGGCAAAAAGCTGTGAAAAATTGGAAGGCAACACGGCGTCAACCATTTTCCGAGCGAATGGCGACAATTTTGAAAAAAAAAGGCGAATGTCTAATTTTCGCTTTTAATAATGCTTTTTATTTAAATAATGCATAAATTTAGGTCATCGATTTCGCGTTCAAAGGAAATTTTATCAGCCGCTTGGGAAAGTTCTTGGACGGTAAAATTTGTTTACTTTTGTTTGTGCGTAATTTATAAAAAGCAAGTAAACGAATAAAAAAAATTAGATTGAGTCGCGGTGTGCTTTTCGTGTCGGGACCCATTCCGTACTCTTCGTTAGAATTGCGCAAAACTTCTGCACAAATTTGTTAACAATTCATCTTGTCAATAATCTTACTTTACTGTCTGTAAAATGGCAAACGATTCAGTATATAAATTAGCATTTCAATTTCAAGGGTTTCAGGTACAATATAGCTGTCGCCAAAATTAAATCATGTGCTAATTGAGGAAATATTCAAAGCATGCTCTGTTATCTACTGATTAGACTACGAACTTCAATCTCAACAGAGGATCACTAGAACATTCTAATTTTATTGGCATGATTTCAACAGCTATATACAATGTGTTGAATTAAGGATGGAGGTGTTTACGTAATCATTAACAGACAGTGAAAATTTGCATCTAAAGTAAGTTAAGACGCAGTTTTTATAAGTCTCGATAGGCTTGTGACATGGAAATATATTTTCTTTCAGAATAACCTTTTACGAACAACATATTTTTAATATGACCAGCAATAACGAAAAAATCTGTTTTCCGGTCTGTTGGGTTACTGTAGCCCAAGCTAGCGATGTCGCACCTACTTGTCTATATCTCACTTCAACGTGGCCCAAATTAAAAAAGCTCAATTACAAAAAGTTGGATAATTACATAATTAAAAAGTTTCTTATTGTAGTTTACGCGAAATTTTCATGCTTTCGTCCTGAAAATGGGGTAGGGAGGCTAGAAATGTCACTTTTTGAGTTATAGCAAACGTAAACCGTAAAAGTCTTAAAAGCGAAATAGTTATTATGTTTTTAAATGCATTTTGCTACATATTGTCTTTTACGACCAAAAAAATTTAGGTCACACATCATCCTCAAAAAACGCTTTTAAGGGCGCGCCAACGGGGTTTGGAAACTTTATTGGCACCGAATCCCTATTACCTAAACTCCTGGTCGGAAACTTCTTAATGTTTTTGTTTTTCGAACATATCTTAAGCATTTTCCAATGAAATAAGTTCATTCGATAATTGAAAAGTAGTCCCAAGTAAGGGTATAATGACTTCTCTTAACTTGGCAACAAACCCTTCTCCATTACAACAATTTTGGGACGTCCTGGATAGATATTTTTCTGTCAAATAGACTTTAACTACTTTTAAAAAGTCACAGGAATAACTCGAAAACATATTTGAAGCCCAAAAAATGATTGCGAGTGCGTTAAGATTAAATGGAGCCCTGGTTCGGCTGCACTTGTGGTGTCCGCGCAACAGTGCCAACCCTTCAATGCGGTTTTGAGGATGATATGTGACCTAAAATTGTTTGGTCAAATAAGATAAAATGTAGCAAAAGGTGTGCAGAATCGAACAACATAGGTGGTTTGAGAGACTTTTGCAACAATTCTTATGTCACACCTACAATTGACGTAGCTCGAGTGTTATAAAAATTGCGTCTGAAAACGGTAGTCACTTTAATAAAAACGAATTTTCTTTGCTAATTCAAAAACTTGCCTGAAACATGCAAGCGTTGGCATAATTAACAATAAAAATTTTTGAAAGGATTTTCTGTCGTTGCGATTTGAAAGGTGAAAAGTCTCTCAAACCACCTATGTTGTTCGATTCTACACACTTTTTGCTACATTTTATCTTATTTGACCAAAAAATTTTAGGTCACACATCATCCTCAAGAACTTAACTTAACAAAAAGCCTGAAAAAAGTCCATTTTTCCGGTAAAAGTCAATTTTTGAAATTTTGGCTTTAAAGCGCTTTTTTCAACTTTGGCGTTATGCGATTGCAAAAGTTTTCTTCATTGAAGCAATATGTTTTCGAACGAAACTAAAATGTAAGCAAATTGAGAATAATGCTTAAAGCAGACAAATTTCTCTTTTATTTAAATTACCATTTGTTTTGACAGTCATTAAATCGTGTTTCTTTGGAGGACCAACCAGGATAACCCAAAATTGTTTTGTTTGGATTGTCAAGGAAACGGATTTTTTTGAGGTTAACCAGGGTTAGTCAAATGACCAGGCCGGCCCAGGCCGGCCTGGGCCTGGCCTGGGCCTGGGCCTGGGGACAACCAGGCCGTCATTTCCAGGCCCAGGCCAGGCCAGGCCGGTTGGCAGGCCGAATAAAGTTTGCTTAAGTTATAATTCTAATTTTTGGTCAATTTGAATAAGCGAATCAATCACTTTCATTTACTTTTGCATCACTTTTCGCTCACTTGCTCGCCTCCTACTCGTCTATCCGGGATACTACAATTGTTTCGCTAAGTTTTTCATCCTCTTCTTGTAAAAACATGTCCAGTTTAGGTATGTCTTTTGCTAAAAACGCGAATATCAAAAATCGTTTGTTCTTTATTTGAAGCAGTTATCGATGGAGAGATTACAGTACAGAATAAACGAATTAAATCAACTTTTTGTGAGTTCTGTAGTTAATTGCTTGGTTATTTTGGTTTTCGACCAGGCCCAGGCCAGGCCAGGCCCAGGCCCAGGTCGCGGCCTGGGCCTGCATTTCCAACTAACAGGCCGACCTGAGCGGCCTGATGACCAACCCTGAGGTTAACAATTAATTTCGTTTTCGTTTTTTTTTTTAAATTAAAAAAAAAATGTTTTCAGTGATGTTGCATGTTTTAAATTATAGGCAACCAAAATCTGAAGACTAAATTTCAAATCCCTTCAAGGAAATCTAAAAAATTGTAACTTTGAAGTAATCTCTAAAAGGAACAATTTACAACGTGAATGAAGAATGCAAGTGTTAACGTAGTTATTAACAAACAGTCGTAAATTTCATCTAAGTAAAAGCGGAAGCCGATTTATTAAAACCGAATTTTCTTTGTTCATTTAAAAGTTGCCTGAAACATAGAAGCGTCGACAAAATTAATTTTTGAAGGGGTTTTCGGTCAATGAGCAATTAATTTTGAACTATTAAAGTTGCTTAGGGAATTCGAAAAAGCTTGGAACGTGGAAATTATATAAACAAACCAGAAGTCAAAGCCCCGCTACGCGGGTCTTAGACTTTTGGGTTCGGCGGTCTTCGGCCGCCTCAATGTGTTCTCACGGCCTTCGGCCGTTCGATTTCGCGGCCTGCGGCCGCTCATTTTTGCAGCCTTTGGCCGCATACGGCCGCTTCGCGGCCTGACGTCGACACACACAGGTGTGCGCTCGGGTCGGGTACCAAGGGCGGCCGACCACTCTGGCTCTTCGCGCCAGAGCGGTTCCCGGCCGCCCTTGGTACCCTCCCCTCGCTTTCGACCCACCGCCCTATCTCCTCTCTAAAAATGGCTCACTTTGCCTAAAACGCTACGCTGCTAACCAACAGACAGAAACTATCAAATGTATATTGGGATAATATAGACAATTATTACAGAGCGTCTTAAGAGACAGTCGCAAATTTCACCAAAGTAAAAACAGGTGCCGCTTTATTAAAATCGAATTTTCTTTGTTCATTCAAAAGTTATCTGAAACATGAAACCTATTTCTATAAAAATAGCATAAATTGTTTTTTTAAAGGTTCCTGCAGTTAGTAACTAAATGGATTTGCTTAAGGATTGAAGAAAAGTATCTGGAACAATTAAGAGATTTTAGCCCGTGCCATGTAAAAGTCCATCTTTGAAATATTCGCCTTTTAAAATTTTTTGAGCTTTTTTTCAAATTTCACAGGATGCAAACTTCAAAGTTGAATACATATGTTATTGCCCTGCAATAATTTGAAGAAAAAAACATTTTGATGTTTTTTGAAAGGTAGAACTAACACTTTTTTTTAGATTGAAGTTGATCATTTCGAAGTTTCAGATTATAAACTCATAGAAATAAGAGTAATCAGGGTAGTGGTTTTGTCTTATGCGTCACAAAATGAAATCCGTCGATCAAAACGAGACATTTCGAATTTTGTTGTTTGTTTGTTTTGTAAATTTAGATTGTCAGAAATAATTTATTAACAGAAAAATCCGTTCAGCCCATCATCGTGGCGCACTGGTAACCGGAGAGGGTGAAGACGGTTGGTAGGTTCTGCATGGTGCACTTCTTCTCCAAAGTTGTCATTTTCTGAAATTCTTTGCTATGTTTTGTTTTGAAAATTTTGTAAACACCATTGTGATATGTCTGCAAATTATATTTTAAAAACAGAAACTTGGTTCAAATTGTCGAAATCAGTGTTTCAGATTGGTTTTAATACTACGTGATAAAGAAATAGAATATTTGTCAGTGGCCTGATGTAGAAAAAAGAAAGTGAAAAGTTTAATAAGAACGAATTCAGGAACAAAAACTCACGTTTTGAGACTGATTTATAAGAAAACTACTCTAATCAAAAGTATAAAAAATCGATTTGATTTTTCAACCAGGTTACGGTAGGCGTCAAATTTACTGCAATAATTTCAACGTTAACCAAAATTCAATTTGAAAATTGCATTTTGCTGCACATTCCATTGTGAAAAATTTGAACCTTTAGACTTTATACGGTTTCTCAACCAGTAAAAAGTTAATCTTTAAAAACCGTACAATAGATTTTTGAGATTTGGACAAAATGTCAAAGGTACGTGCCAAAAATATTTAGTTCATCAAAATCTACGAAAAAGGGGGTCGAAAATGTTTTTAAAAATTATCGACGACTAGCGTCTCAATGTTTCCGGCGCGATTGATAAGTTTTCTTAGTCCAATCTCGGCGTCCTCATTTTGAGAAACAGGTTCATTTTTTTTATTGAAGAAATAAAGCGTTTTTATAAGTGGTGGATTCTAGCCAGGATTTTCGCGTCGAGACCCGGCTCCAGCCGACCAAGGGTGGCTGATCATCGGGCCGGCCCTGGGCCGAGAAAATTTTAGGAACGGGCCAGCCCCACTTTATATGAAAATCTATTTTTTAATGTAACTCTTTTCAAAGTCAATATTTTTAGGTTCTGTTTGTTTCAAAACATAGTTCTGATTGCGCAAAACATACTGTTCGAAGGAGGATTCGATCTACCCTATATAAATTTTGTGTGTTTTTCATGGCCGATTGGCTAAGAGGTCGGACTGGTAATCCGAAGTTGCCCCAGTTCGATCCCCAGCCGATAAAACTTTTTTTGCCATATTTGTTTTATACATTAGTTATACATTACAACAATAGAAACGCAACTCCTGCACATAATTCGTGAAAAACTATTTTTTAAACTTTTGGAATTTTGGCTCTCGGGCCGCGGGGCGGGCCGGGAATTTTTGGAGAGAGGCGGGGGTACTATACTCCATTTCCAACGAATGGGCACAGATTGTCACACATTTTAAAGGACTAGGTACCTTTGGTCCCGCAACGATCTTAGATAAATGTCTGCGCACTCCGCTTTTACAGTGCTCTTTTGCCTATTTTATCTTCGTTCAGTTATATGTTTCAAATTCTTTTTGGATAAATGCGTGTGATTTTTCAAGATAGCCCAAAAGTCGGACATCGCTCCTTGGAAACAGACTATATGTCACACCTCTATTTGAAACAACACGCTAACCATTGTGGCAATCATTATTTAAAGCGACCATAAGGGGGGTTTAACAACCGTTTCCTGGAACGGTGTTGGAAAATAACATTTCAATCGGAATAGCGCAATTAGCATACGGCTCATTTCCGTTTCGAAAAGCGGGCTGATGGTCCCTTTAATGGTTTTCATCGAAACGTATCGCTTCGGCGGGCTGTGAAAAATATACGCAATTTAAACCAAGATAAACTGTAAATTGTATGATTTTTTAAAGTATTTAGAAGAAATGACGTTTTAGTAATATATACAACTCACTGGCACCAGTTGCTGACACACACTGTCGACCAGGGCGCGAGTGAGGGTTTGGTTTCCATACCCGTAGGCTCCCAGCATAGTGTTGTACTCGGAAAGTCCCTTGGCCTTACCCTGGCCCACAATGGCCGTCATCTAAAGATCAAACTTTTGGAGTTTCTGATTGCTACTTGCATTGTTGTAAAGGCCCTGAATCATTGGAAGGAGGTAGGGTTCCAATTTCGCGATGAGAGCGGTGGTGTTGGTATTTCCGGGTTTGAGACAGTTGTCATCTGAATGATACAGTAAAATCACATTTTTGCGTTTTAACAAAACATTCCAGTAATTTTCTTCGGGATCTTTTCTAAAGTATGCGTTAATATTTGATACGTTGTATATTTGATACTCAGGCAAACCATTAAAGTATGGGTAATAGCCTTCGCCAAACAAGCATCGGCTGTTAAAAGCAGCTTTTTCTCTGCGTCTGCGCTGCTCGCACGCTTTTTCCGCCTGAGTGTCGCACGGCTGCTGCATTAAGGCCGTTTTTGGCAGGGTGCTCGTTTGGCGACAGCTATATGCACTATCGTAGAATTTGAAAATGCTTCAATTGGGTTGAACTTGATTTTTAAGTTGCTTTTTTGAAACAGCATAATAAAATGATCTAGTTCGGTAGAATTCAATTCTTGGACCCAGAAATTGTTGAAACTGTGAAACCCAGCGACCGAAACAATTTATTCTTCCCCCATTTTTGGGCTGTTTTTGGCTATTTTTGCACTTTCAAGGGAATTTTTAATAATAATTGCTCTTAAAAAAGTTTAATTTCAAATACTCACTCGACGACTAATTAAGCGTTGGTTTCGGTTTTTTGGATATCTTTTTGAAAAGTTGTCAAAAATGCAAAAAAACGTATTTTTTAGAAGGGTTTTGAAGAATATATCTTTGTATGTTCAAAAGTAAAAGTTTTTGGAAATGAAATTTTACTTTTACGAAATTTTACGAAAACAAAATTACGTGCAAAGGTTCATTATTTTGTTACTTTAAAAACGGGCCAAAAACAATTTCTGTTTAGAAAAGTTTACGAAAATTTTGTTCGCGAAACATTTCTAGATTTACGTTTTCATCAAGAAGTTTCAAACCATCAATGAAAGAATTCAAACTGATTTTGTTTCCCGAAGGTAACTTTAAAAGTATACTATGTACTTGTTGTTTTTTTTTCTTGCGCCGTTCTTGCAAAATATTCTTTCAGTCTCAGTACGCAAGACAGCGTCAATTGAAAAATGTTTTTACCGAAAAATATTGCTAAAAACGCACAAAATAAAACGATTACAATAGCAAATTTAGCAGCCAATTTCGATGACTCCTGGTTTGGAAACGCATTAATATTGTCATTTCTTGGATGAACTGTTATTTACACAATACAAACAAATTTGTATTTGGTAGTAAATGGCAGGTAGAAGAAAATTGTTTAGCTGAGAACGTGTGAAAAACCAAATCATATTATTTTTTTTTGAAGGTAATATCTGTATTCCAAGCACTAAGCTTAAGTTTTACTAAGCTCTTAAGATCAATAAGATCAATGAGTAAAACATTGAAAACTCTTTTTTTCACAAAAAATACTTTTTATCCCTGTTTTATTAAGACAATGTGTCTGTAATTCTCGACCCTATATAGGACATAGAAAATTTTTTGCTTCTTTTTTGCTCAAACTTTGTTACTGAAGTGCCCTATGGGTCTTATATATGAATTGCAACTCAAATTGGGATTATCGATTTTTTGCTCCGAGATGACGTCATAGGTTATTATCGATCGTATCTTGGTTAGATCGCATCCAATCGTTTTTCTGAAAAAAGAGAAAATGTTGCAAATTTTATAAGAAATTCAAATATGTAAACCACATAATGCGATTTAGTTTCATAAAATTGAAAAATGTTGAAAAAACTAACTGAAAACTTGGTTTTTCTAACAAGGCGTTTTTATACTTCACGAGCGGGTTACCTATTTACGATTTTTGAATTCTACACGTAATTTGCCACAAAACGGCTGCTACTATATTGAAAAAACGTCGCCACATGATACCGCCAAGCCCCTTCGAAAACACATGAGGTCGCCGCGCGGCCGCGCTATGGCACCCACGCGCTGGGTCATAGGCATTCACTGGTCCCAAATGTCCTTTATTTATCAATCTTTGGTATCAGAAATATCAGTCACGATCAAATAACAAAAAGTATCAAAAAAATTCATCATGAAGTGTACCTCGGAACCATTTCCACGACTTATCTCTTTCAAAATGGTCCACAACGATATTTTGAGTCATGTCAAACCAATGTCCCAAATTCTGGGAAATTTCGTAATGGTAGATGTCGTCTACATTGTCAGTGGACGCATCTTTCAAATGCTGTTCTTCATAGACCTCCTCCTCAGTCTCCTCTTCTATTGTGCAACAGCTGGAGGGACTAACTGGTACGAGCACGACTTTGTTTGTCTACAAAGCAATTGAAACTTCGGAGGAGACGTCAGCGGATGACTAGGAAGCAACCATGGCAACAAGCCGGCCCGGGCCGGCCCGCTGACAAAATTTTTCCGGCCCGGCCCGGCCCGGGCCCGGCCAAAAATTTATGCTTATTTCAATGTAAAAATCAAAAATAACAAAAACAAATTTTGGAAACGGGCCGGCCCGTTCCCAATTCCGTTCCCAATATTAGCCCAAACGATGCTGAACAACTATAGTCTGTTTCCAAATAAAGGTCGGTGACTTTTGACCAGCCTTTTTTGAGCGTTATTTTGCTCCTTTTTAAACACTAACGATTTGAAACATTGATGTAAATTGAAATAATATATGCGAAATAGCATTGTAAAAGTGGGGTGCGCAAAAAATAAGAAATCGCGGCGGGACCTAAAGTACCATCCTTTAACCGAGGCGGTGCCGTTTTTCGGAAACACACTGTAATGGCGGATGCTCGGAAGAAACACGAAACGATTCAGTTATGCTCAAAGGCTGAATGAAAGACAAATTGCGCCCTTCTTCAGTAGGACAGCAGCCGATCGCGAACGAACTCGTGCCAACAGGGAAACCGAAGGAGACGAGGAGACTGAGGAGGAGGTCTATGAAGAACAGCATTTGAAAGATGCGTCCACTGACAATGTAGACGACATCTACCATTACGAAATTTCCCAGAATTTGGGACATTGGTTTGACATGACTCAAAATATCGTTGTGGACCATTTTGAAAGAGATAAGTCGTGGAAATGGTTCCGAGGTACACTTCATGATGAATTTTTTTGATACTTTTTGTTATTTGATCGTGACTGATATTTCTGATACCAAAGATTGATAAATAAAGGACATTTGGGACCAGTGAATGCCTATGACCCAGCGCGTGGGTGCCATAGCGCGGCCGCGCGGCGACCTCATGTGTTTTCGAAGGGGCTTGGCGGTATCATGTGGCGACGTTTTTTCAATATAGTAGCAGCCGTTTTGTGGCAAATTACGTGTAGAATTCAAAAATCGTAAATAGGTAACCCGCTCGTGAAGTATAAAAACGCCTTGTTAGAAAAACCAAGTTTTCATTTAGTTTTTTCAACATTTTTCAATTTTATGAAACTAAATCGCATTATGTGGTTTACATATTTAAATTTCTTATAAAATTTGCAACTTTTTCTCTTTTTTCAGAAAAACGATTGGATGCGATCTAACCAAGATACGATCGATAATAACCTATGACGTCATCTCGGAGCAAAAAATCGATAATCTCAATTTGAGTTGCAATTCATATATAAGACCCATAGGGCACTTCAGTAACAAAATTTGAGCGATTTTAAAGACAATTTTTTTTCTATGTCCTGTTAAGGGGAAAATATATCGAGAATTACAGACACGGCGTCTTAAAACATTCCAACTCATGGAAAAAATAACGCAAAATAACACAATTTTTCTGTTTTGATTATAAGCCCATTTATTCTTCTTTCGCTTTGGTTTTTTTGGTTTTTAAACAAATAGTTTCCGGTACGCAAAATGGCGTTAAACAAAAAATGCCTGAGTAATTTTCTGAAATGCGATTTTTTCTACGGATTCAAAAATTCTATAAAAAAAATTAAAAACCTACTGTTACTCATTGCTTGAAGAGCCGGGGAACAGGTAGCATAATTTCCCAAGCAGAAGGACATCACACAGTTTTTAAGCTCTAAATCGCATTTTCATGAACTTTTAGGCCCAAGCTCACTGCTCGCCGCCTGAGAAGAATTCTGCTGGGCATAAATGCAAGGTTCGGTGCAATTACCCATCTGAAATTTAAATTGAATAGGATTTTCCGTGAAATTAACCGTCTGCATGTTTGTGGTTGTGAAAATTTTGACTCCAAGGGTGGTGAGAAGCTTGTAGAAATCGGTGAAGGCGTCCCCCTGGACTACTGTAGCCACGACGGCGATCAGAACAAGAGCACGGAGAACGGACATTTTTTGTAGATTTACCCTGAAAAGATGAAATTGTGAAATTATGCTATTTAATCCGAACATTTAAAACAAAAGCTCCTAAAAACAATCAAAAATGTTCACTGAAAGGGCACGCAGATTAAATACGAAAATGTTTTAAAAAGCTCTACTCCTGAAAAATAAACAGAATAAAAATGTATGTATAATGTAAAGTTCAAAATTGTTTGAAGTAAAATTGAAAATTTTGAAATCGTGAAAAAAATTGCTAAATTATTGAATATTTAGTGCAGCTGTTGAAGCATTAGGATTGCTAGCCTTAGGATTATTCAAAGACGTGAAACTTTAAAACGCAAAAAAAACTTTTACTATGTTTTTTTTGCCTGTGTTTTTTTAAATATTTTTTTTCTACCAGGTTTGTGCACGAATTCGTAAAAATTTTTTAATTTCGTTTATGACAAAAGTTTTTTTTTAAATCTTTTAAATAGTTTCAAAAAGTAAAAACCCTAAAGCTTACGACAAGTGCGGAGGTAATGGGTTTTTAGTAGAAACATTTTGAATTTTTGCGCTGTGACATTACGTTTCAGAAAAAATAGGCAATCTGTGTATATATAAATATATATTTAAAAAAAATCTTTTTAAATTTTAAAAAGAATTTTTTAAAATTTAAAAAGAAATGAATTCAACGTTTCGGAAGATTAAATCGAAATTTGAGCTTCCCGATAATCAGAAACGGTTATATTTTTTGTTGAATTTTTTTTTGTAAATTTTGAAAACTTTCACGCATAATTTTAGGAAGAATTATTCACACGCTCTAGTGGGTTTTTTTTTCGATTTACCCTCCGGTCTGACTCTAGTGGTTACGAAACACAGCTTTAATATTTTTAAATGTTTCGAAACTTTTAAAAGCAAAAAAAACACAGATGTGTTTTTTTTACCTACTACTTTCTATAAAAGCAGCTAAGTTTCATTCGATCAATTTAAAGTTTGCGAGAATCAAACAAAGTTTTTATTTATAAATGGCTATTTTTAATTAGGAATAAAAGAAATGCAGATGAAAAATATTTCAAACAGTCCCGAAAAAGTAACAAAGAAGCGGATAGTTTTTAAAATCGAATTCGCTTAATGAATATAATTTTTGGCGGAAACATACAAATAGTTTGACAACATGGCAGAAATAAGCAAACTTTCAAAAATTAGATAAAAAGACTTATATATGTAGGCTGAGTTGCGAAATAAAATATCTTTGTTTTTCAATTATAACACCAAAATTTCTATAAAACAGGAAAATGACCGAAAGTTAAGAAAAAAACTATCAAACGCAGAATTTTCCGTCTGGAAAACGCTGAATTTTAATGACATTTTTTTTAAAAATTCGATTGACATTTTTTCTATCTCTATTCGTCTTTTTCTAGTTTAAATTCAATTTTTACCTAAAACAGAGAAATTTAACGTAATTATAACAGATTTTCAAAAATTTCAGTTTAATTTTAAATATACACAATCATTGCATTATTGAACTCGAATTTGTTATGGAAATTCAAAAATTGTCTGAAACATGAAATGGTTGTCAGAAATTTTACGTAACAGTCTACTTTACGTAACATACACTTACTTTTTCAAAAATTCGGTTTTGCAATGATCACATTATTAAACTCGATTTTGTATTGTAAATTTATATGTATTACTTTTTCGAAAAATAAAAAGACTAAAATTGAAATTGCTTAGGAAATTCAAAAATGCCTGAGACTTTCACGAAAAAATGACAAATAGCTGTTAATTATGGAAATTTTGGCTATTTAAAGCGATGTTTGCGGCGCTTTTTTTTAAATTTTAAAACCCTTCCGAATTTCGGAAAAACCCAGGCAGACACGTCTGTAATCTATTTCCAGTAAAATGTAGACTATTCTTAAGCAATCGTGGAATCCACTCGAATTTTACAAAAGACGATTTGAAAAGTCGAGGCGTTTATTATTTGAAGAGAGAAAAAAACGTAAAGGCATAGTGAAAAGGAAAACGCAGACCAAAACTATCACGGCTGGAAAAAATCGTCTTTTTTTTTGAAAACGTACTAAATAAAACATCTTCTTTCGGTTTTTCCAAATCCAGTATAGTCTGTTTCCAAATAAAGGTCGGCGACTTTTGAGAAGCCTTGAAGTTTTGCTCCTTTTTACACTGACGATTTGAAACATTGAAGTGAAGAAACAAAAAAAAAACGAAATAGCACAGTAAAAGAGGAGTGCGCAGACAAATATGCGATCGCGGCGGGACCTAATGTACACTCCTTTAAGGTTTATGGCCAAACGCGTGCCGTTTTTCAGAAACACACTATAAGTGACATGAAAAAACTAAATTTCTAATGATTCCAAGAAAATCTCAAATACTTTGGAGTAATCTTGATTAGGAACATTTTGGGAAAAAAATAACCTCGTGTTTCAAATAACTTGTTTCTATTCAAGCTGTTGTCAATGGTAGTACCGCGTTCATGTGAAATGGAAAAGAATTTATAAAAAAGCTAGATATTTTCAAATGGATAATATGTCAACGATATTCATGGAAGTTTGATTTAAAAAAATAACAATTATCACATTATTAAACTTGATTTTGTATTGAAAATATAAAGTCTGTCTGCAGCATCGAATTGCTGATAGAAATTTTATGTAACAGTCATACATTACTTTTTAGAAAAATTAACAGTTTTATTATAGTTTTATTAAAATTGAAGTTGCTTAGGGGATAACTAAGAAAATGGCTCAAACATTTATAGTACATTTCCAACCAAAAGTCGGCGACTTTTCGGCAACCTTGATATTTATTCGTATTTAACCATTCACGATTTTAAACACTGAAGTGAATAAAAAAAGAATATGCGAAATAGCCCTGGAAAAGAGGAGTGCGCAGACCCGCGACCCATTCGCGGCGAGACCCATTGTACCTAGTCCTTGACAACTCTTTTTAGGAAACGCACTATACGTGATATTGACAAAAAGCAGTGAAAGTCAATTTTTGACATTTGCAATTTTTCGTTTCAAAGTTTTTTTTTGTGAAAGCTTCGGCGTTCTGCGATATCTAAACAATGATTTATGAAAAAAAAATACATGAAAAAGAGACACAATGATGAATGTTGTTTAAAACAGATAAGCGCGGTATTTATATAAATATACGTCTGTTTTGACAGTTATTAAACCGTATTTGTCCAATTGTTACGTAGGAGGATGAGCCGGGATAACCCGAAACTATTTGGTTTGTTTTGACGTGGACAAGGAAGTTTATTAAAATTTAATTATTGTTAGTTTCGACGAAGTAAGTTTGAAAATAAAATTTTTGAACGGGCGGATACGTTTATAATCTAATTCTAATTGCGACTTATTTAAAAGTATTTTTTATTTAGAAAAAAACTTACAAACACAGTAAAAATGAGTACGCAGACCAAAAACGATCGCGGCAGGACCAAATGTCTCTTTTTTTAGAAACGTACTGTTATTTAAAAAAAGTCCTTTTATTTTTTTTCCAATACAAGTGGCCTCAAGAAACTACATTTCTAAATGTTTCAAGAAAATCACAAAATAGTGTTACTTTGAAGTGACTATGGACATTTTAAATAAATAATCTCGGTGTTTCAAAAAAATTTTTCTATTCAAGTTGTCGGCAATGGTAGGTTATGGTTACTGTCAAATGAGATTTTTTTTTTACAAAAAGTTTTTTTCAAATAAATTATATGGCAAGTATTTTTTTTTAATTAATTTTTTTTAAAGCGAAATTGAAGTGTCAAAAAAATCCCATAATTAAAAAAAAAAGTGTAGTAAAATGAAAATATGGAAGTGACTTCATGTCAGAAAATAATACCGATGTAAGAAGTGATTAAAAAAACAAGTAAGAAGCGTCTGAGTGTTGGTTTTCTATCTAATTCTTTTTGTTGTTTATTTTTTTAAATTTTTGAATTGTTCATAGAAAATTAGATTTTGATGTAACTTTTCAGCAAACTTGTTTAAAAAAAAAATTATTTAAATTTGTTTGCATGTTTCAAACAGATTTTCAGCGGTATCTCACTTCTAACTTACAAATCAAAATTTCATTTGTAAAATATGATTTCTTTTGTAAATGATACACTTGTAAACTTTGAACTGAAAAAGATAGGCCTAAAATGTCATTCAAAAACCATAAAGCAAAAAAAAGTAAAAAGTTGTATAAAAGTGACCTTTATTCCACAGTGTTAAAAAACCAGCTAAATCAAGTATAAGTCAAATCAAAGCATCTGAAAAGGTTTGAAAATCATTTTCTAAACTCTTAAAAAAAAAGACCTTGACCGTTGTTCTTTTTTTTACTCGTACCGTGGTCCCCGTACTCATTAATTTCTTCTACTTCCAAAAAAGCAACTTTTTTTATTAAAAAAAATGCACAGACACACAATTTCCGGAATTCCCACGCATTGTTTTCTTTGTGTGAAACATGACGATGACAAGGATAATCGCGACAAATTGGTATGGGACAAGCACGTCACTGAACCACACACGTGGATAGTATAAAACCAAAAAGACAAAAACAATAAACTTTTTTCATCTCCCGAAGTTTTTTTGAACAATGAAAAAGAGACCTAATGCTTTGTCGAAAAAACTAAACGTTCGGTTCCAACCTGAAACATTGACATTTGAAAAGTCACTTTTTATAATAGTAAAATCGCAACAAAAATCATTTTTTTTCTAAATTGAGTGAATGTTTCAAACATGTTTATTATGTATATTGCAGATTCAGTTCTCAATATTTGTAGGAAATTAAGGGCTGCATTGATTGGTTTCAGAATGGGTAAACTTTTGTTTTTCTTCCTTCTAATATGTGGGCCTACAGCTGTTTTTGGTTTGACACCACTTCAAAATTTGGTTATTACCATTAACAAATTAGGAGTAACACTTCTTGGGCCTACTGATATTCTTTCGGTATGTTTAACTTTAAAAAAGCACACGCACATGCACACGCACACAAATATAATTTTTTAGCTTTCAAAATGCATGGAACCGACACTATACGCCCTTCCGCCTATCGACAAAATGAAAGCACGTTAGTTCCCAAAATAAAGTTCATTTTTTTTTAATATTTGGGTTTTTTCCCGATTTTTTATTCAATAAACTTTATATCAAAGTGTTTTTGATCTTTTTTAAATTTTTTCATTTGCGTTTTGTTTTGTGCTTTTGTATGATCAAAAGGAAACACAAACTTTCCATTGAAATCCACAAAATTCTTTTTGCCAAATATTTTTCAACAAATTAAGTAATAAAAAATTTTTAAACATGGTTTTAATGTTACGGAGAGATTTGATCTTGAACTAAATTTCAAGCGCGTTTTCTTTGAGAACGATACAAAGACGAAAAAAGAAATCAAGAAATGTTTGCATAACTTAAAAAAAAACTTTAACGATGTTTTCAGTATTAATGACGTGTTTTTCAAAGTTTTGCGAAACAAACTCCGGAAAGTGCATGGCGGCAATTCCAGCGTTGGGAAGAAGTGAGCCAACCATGATTAAATAAATTTTATTTTTCAGCTGATATTTGCCTCAAACCAGAGAAAACAAACAGTTTGATATTGGCTAACAAGTTGATGCCAGCGATTAAGAAGAACTTTGGAAAATATTACAATGATGTGGGTTTGAAAATAATTTGTAATCAAGAAAACGGAATTTTAAAAAAAAAAATTTCATTTAACATTGAAAGAATTATTGAGGTGCATTTTTTTCAAAATGTACTAGAATTTTCTATATAAAGAATTATTTGAATAATATATATATATTGCATTTACAACGAATGAGCAAGGATTTTCACAAAATTTAAAGGACTAGGTACCTTTGGTCCTGCAACGATCTTAGATAATTGTCTGCGCACTCCTTTTTTACAGTGCTTTTTCGTTTATACATGTCTGCTCACTTCAATGTTTCAAATCCTTTTTGGTTAAATGCGAGTGATTTTTCAAGATTGGTCAAAAGTCGGAAGACCTTCCCTTGGAAACAGACTATATTGAAAAATGTCAGTTTTAGAAATATTAGTTTCACCTATGGGTATTGACGTGTTATAATTATAATTTGTCCGCGATATTCACACAATTTTAAAACATTCACATGATGACTTTTTTTTAAATGGTTGCACCATATTTAAAAAAATAAACATTATTCCAAGTTTCAAATGCAACCCTAAAATGTTTGAAAATGTGTTTTCTTAAAATAAAAAAAAGATTAAGTTTTTTCTGAGTTTCAGATGCTGGCTGTAATAAAAACCAGAAAAGCCAAAAAACTAGCAGTGAAGAAGTTTGAAAAAAATATCACACTGAACTAAATTGAAAAATTGTTTTTCAGATTGTATTCCATACTTTGTAATTTAATCTATAATCCAATTTTATTTCAATTAACCGAATGTTTAGGTTTTTTTCAATTCTGTAATTGTAAGTAGTTGAAATTACAAAGCTGCCTTTTCACCGATTGGGATTGCAATGTTAATTTCCTAATTAGAAAAGAGTGTAACATTGAATGATTTATCGCATTATTTTAGTTGTGAAATTTTTAACACTGAATACAAAAAGCCATTATGATTTACATTTGTGATCGACAAATTCAACACTGAGAGAATTTTTGATATACATTTTTACAAGAATTTTTTATACAGAATAATCAGAAAATTTGGTTTTAGAATGTCAACTTTAGAAACATTAGTGGCAATGAATATTATTCAAGCTACGTTTTTTGTAATTTTTCGTTGTCCGTGTTATTCAGGCTAATTTGAAACATTCGCAAGATGACTTTTTTTAAACTTTTGTTGCACCATACTTAGTAACAAAAATATAATTTCATGTTTCAAATGCTGGTAAAAAAATGTTTAAAAATGTGTTTTCTTAAACTAAAAAACAAAAAAATTTAGTTAGTTTTTTTTCTGATTTTGTTTCTTAATGCTGGCTGTAATAAAAACCGGATAAGCCAAAAAACTAAAACAGTGAAGAAGTTTGAAAAAAAATATCACACTGAATAAAATTGAAAAAATTGTTTTTTATATATTAGATTCCATACCTTGTAATTTAACCTATAATCCAAAAATATTTTAATTAAAAGAATGTTTTGGCTTTTTTTCAATTCTGTAATTGTAAGTAGTTGAAATTACAAAGCTGCCTTCTCACCGATTGAATTTGTGAGGTTATTTTAATAATTACAATAGATTGTAACATCGGACCGATTTATCGCAACTTTTTTGTTAAGTGTTTTTCAACACTTAACTTTTTCAACACTAAAGTGAAAGACAGTGAGATTTTCATTTACGACCGGCCAAATCAACATGAGAGAATCTTTTAATTCCATTATTTTTTTATAATGTACTAGAATTTTCTTCAAAGAGAAATATTAGAAAAATATTGAATAATGTCAGTTTTACAAAAAAAATTAGTTGCAAAGATTGGAGTGCACTTCTCATTGCTGTTTATCGTTGTCCGCTTTATTTACGCTATTTTAAAACATTCGCACAATGACATTTTAAAAAATTGTAACATAATATTTTGAAAAAAATATACTTCCATGCTTCAAATGCTGGTAAAAAATGTTTTTTTTTATTCAAAATAAAGATAAAGTTTTTTTCTGTGTTTCAGATGCTGGCCATAATCAAATCCGGAAAAGCCAAAAAACTGAAACAACAGCTTGTCATGAGCCAGGTTTACACCTACGGAGTGAAAACGTTTACCCGAGCCATGGTGGACAAGCTTTGCATAAATTTTCTACCTGGGGGTTCAAACTGAATTTTTTTTAAAATATTGATTTCAGCTTTTAACTCAACTGGAGAAGACCTGTCTATTTACAAATGTTAATGTTATTATCAATCTGAAGGGGTACAGTTGTGCTGCGAAAGCGGCTCCACCGAAGAAATCTGTTAAGAAGGGGTAGATTTCTAAAGTTGTAATGAAGAACAATAAATAAATGTTGAATCTGCTAAATTTGCGAATTCATTTGACGTTGTAAGTTTATTCACGTGCTTTCAAAACTTGATTTTTTCTATTTCTCGTTTTTTTTTGCAGATTTTGGGAGAAAGACATTTCTCATTACGTTAATGTTTTAAAACTTTCAATCATAAGAATTTTTTTTCTGAGTTTAATGCTTATTTCTTCAAGTTTCCCGAAAAGTTTCTTGAAATTTCTGTTAATTTTTCTGAATTGAACAAAATTTTTCTAAATTGAACAAAAGTTTGTTTTTCACGTTCTTTCTCCAATAAAAGTTAAACGTAGAAAAACAATTAGTTTTTTTTATTAAAACTAAAAATATTATTTCGCTTTTTACTCATTTTAAAGAATGTCAGTTTTTACAAATCAATCATTCAAGAGATCATTCAGCGTTTTGAAAGCTTTGTTAAAGAAGCCGGAAAATTCGGTTAAGTTTAGAACAGTTTTAATTCCGCTAATGAGAAGAATTTTTAAAATGTTAATGTTGAAATTTAGCGAAATAATACAAAATGAGTTCGATGTTTTGTCAAACGTGTCTAAGAATTTTTTTTGTTGTTGAATTCAGTTGATCCGTTTGTTTGAAAGAAAACATGTCATTAGATTTCTTGTTTTATCAACCAATTTTGTGATTTTTATATACTGTTATAACAAAATTATTGAAAAACAACACTATCTTCTTCAAATCGCACTCTTAAATTAGTTTCTTGTTTCGGATAAAAAAGAGGAGTTTATAAATGTTTTTTTTGGTGACAAAGAGTCCAACAGATTTTATGATTATATTTTCTGTTTCTGCGCAATTTTTGCAAAACATTTTTTTTATGATGTCAATGTTTTGCGAAAAACTTTCAAAACTTTCGAATTGCCTTTTCTGCAGTTTAATCGGTCGTTTTTCTATTCTTTCCTTTTATGAGCATTCTAGCAAAATACTCTTGTTAAAATAAAATTGAAGTAAAATTGTGATTTAACAAGGATATTGTAGAAATTTGTTACAAGGGGTTTTTAGTAAAAGATTATATTTTTAGCAAAATACCATAAAATACAATTGTGTTTTATATTCTTAACTTTTTTTGTTTTTGTGTGATTTAGGCGAATAAAACTATGTCAATGTTTTGTGTAAAACTTTCAAGGGTTATCTTGCCTACGGTTTGATGAGTCGTCGTTGGAACTTTGGGCCTGTTTTCAATTATAAATATAGTTCGTGCCAAAACTAGGTCGGAGCAACGTGCACATGTTTTGATGTTGTTCTTATAGTCTGTTTCCAAGCGACGGTTTTCGACATTCGGGCAATCTTGAAAAATGACAAGTGTTTAACCAAAAAAGTTTTTGAAACTTCGATGTGAACGAAGATAAAATAGGCGAAAGAGCACGGTAAAAGCGGAGTGCGCAGACATTTATTTAAGATCGTTGCAGGACCAAAGGTACCTAGTCCTTTGAAATTTGTGAAAATCCAAGCCCGTTCGTTGGAAATGGAATATATAGGCGTCGCCAAACGGAAATCTTGGCGACAGCTATAGAGTAAAGCGCACAACATAGGATAATTAGGCCGTGTACGCACCCAAATCGGCCGAAGAAGATTTTGCGAATAGTGTCTATACTCCTCGCCCAGCGAGCATTCCGAAGCGGCTGACAATTTTTCTCTGCGTCTTTCAATTACGTGACCTACTTCGCTAATTAGATGCGCAGGTTGTTCAAAAATGACCCTTTTTGTAGCCATGCTCGCTGGGCAGCGACTATAATCTTTTTTCTATGTTTAGAAATTTATGAAAAAACAATTTTTTTTCTTTTCTGGGGTCAAACCGCTTTTTAAATATAAACATTCTTTAGTGTTTTGCCAAGCAATTTAAAGAACTGCTTTTTTTACATGTCAATTGCTCAAGCATTTGAATTATGTTTTTGTAAATTTTGATTAAGAAGAAAAAAAACTATTTCCGTCTTTTTCATTAATCACATTAATAACAAAAAAATCATTGTCACTTCATTAATTAAAAATTTGAAAAATTGAAAATTAGTGAAAAAGAAAGACTTTCTTTTTTTGGCTCTAAAATGACTTCGATGCTTTGTCAAATTTTTTTTAACTGTTTGTAAAAAAAACAAAGCAATGAGACAACAGTTTGGCACAATACTAAATGATAATTATTAAGACGAAATGTCTGAGTGTACAGAAATGTATAAAACATGTCTTGCAAATCAAAAAAAAGTGAGTTTAAGGATGCATCTTTAGTATAGTGAAATATTTAGTAAAAGTTATTGGAAATTCTTGAAACATTGAAATAGTTTTCATTTTGAAAATTTTGTTCCAAAGTTAGCCGAACTTTTAAGACGAGATATACTCTGTTTCCAACGAATGGGCAAGGCTTTTCACAAATTTTAAAGGACTAGGTACCTTTGGTCCTGCAACGATCTTTATTAATTATCTGCGCACTCCTCTTTTACAGTGCTCTCTCGCATATTTCATTTATGTTTACTTCAATGTTTCAACACCTTTTTGGTTAAATACGAGTCATTCTTCACGATTGCCCGAAATCTAAAACCGTCCCCTGGAAACAGATTATATCTGAGTGTGATGCTCACCCTGCGGACAGATTGGAATATTTTGTCTCCGATTGATCTTATATGTGTACTGCTGGCTACTTGAGACCCAAAAAGTTGAAAAATCACTTCATATTTCCATTTTCATTTTTCACAGCGAAACAATGGCACATTTATTTGAAAATTCATACCTCCCGTCAAAATTGCGTTTTGATATAGGTTTGCTAACGGTGATAATCCAGAAATCAAAATTCTTCCCACGTTTTTGTGTTTTTCGATTTTTTCCACTGCTCCAAACTCAAAATCAAGACAAAGTTTAGTTTTCTCTGTCATTAGCAGACAATTTACTATCGAATGAGGTGCGCTCAGCAGTTTTTGAAAACAGATTCTTAAATGGGATGCCTAGGGCTGTGAAAAATGTGCCCCTCGTTTCAATTGGCCACACTGACCAAAATAGGTTACCTTGTTAATATGTCACAACTTTGTGTGAAATCTAAATTAGGTTAATTAGAATATAACAAGGACAACAAGGCAAATTGAGAAATTCAAAAAATTATTCAAATTGGCAAATTTTCACATTTGCAAATATTCAAAGTCCATCCAATCGCAATCTCTTTCATTCTTTCCACCTCACCCCTTCTAACCGGCCGGATGCGTATTTTCGCTCTTTTCTCGCTTCTACTGACTATTCAACTTATAATTGCGGACACTTATTACGGTTCGTTTTTATCTCATTTTTGAATGCAGTAAGACGCGATATATGTCTGCGCCCTCTCATTTGGATATGCTATCTCGGTTTGAGCCGAGATAGCATTGCAAATTGAGAAGGCGCAGACATAACCGGCAGTCCTTTGCTTTTTATGAAACACTATTTTCAGATGCCGATAATTGTGGAATTGCAACTGTTTCTAAAACTAGGACCCGCCGTGCTTTGAGGAATCGAAGGTAAATTTTCGCGTTGTAATTACTAGAAAATGAGTTTTCTTAGGGATGCTGAAAATGATGATGGAGAAGAGGAAGAAGAAGAGACTGAAGAGGAAGAGGAGGAAGTGGTGAAAGTTGGAGGAGAAGCGACTGTTAAGCCAGAAGACAACGATGATGAGGAAAATGATAATGAAGAAGATTCTGGGGAAGAAGAAAAGGAAGATGAATCGATGACAGAAAAAGTGAGTTTTATTGAAGAGGAAATTTTTTTTCCAACAAACGGGGTATTACGTACTGTGCACAGAATATTACGCGTGCAAACTGGAAACTCCAAGAGGTTTATTGCTTTTTTCTGCAGTTCGTGCTATTCACGATATTGTAGAACACTCGCATGATTATATATTGTGAATTTTATTTTTTTTGTTTACTATGTTTTTGAAATTAGGTAAAATTTGATTGAACGGTGGATGGTTCACTAGACACTTAGTGCAAGATTTTCCGTTTAACGCCATTTTTCGTGCTGTCAACAAAATATCGTTCTCTTACCTGGGTCGATGATCGTCAGAATTTTATACGATCGCAGAGTTTCCCCTTGAAGCAGTTTTGAAATTCTTTTTTTATGGAATTATTTGGCTTGACTGATGTTTTGGTTGGAAAAGCAACTTTATTATTTACTCTAGACTAGAGTTGGTAAGAAAATAGCTGAAACATTGCAATGTTTCAGGTGATGGGCGGAATGGACGCAAAGTCGGGCGAACTTCCTTGGGCTGTAAGGCTTCAAATAAACAAAGGAGAGAACGACTTTTGTGAGCAATTGTTTTTCAAAAAAAAAAACTCAATCACTTAGCCCAATGTGGAGGAACAATGATTTCTAAGCGACACGTGATTACGGCGGCTCACTGTTTCCAAAACACAGAAGACGAGGGAAAGAGCGCGAAGTGCAAGTGAGTTACTTTTATAAATGTTTCATAAATGTTTTAAGGGGCGAAGACATTTACACCGATGAGGAAGTTATAGCCAATACAACGGTTTTTGTGGGAGCTGTTTGTTTCCGAACGAAGAAGGAGGATAAATGTAAATCTGGAGAGGAAGGAGAGGAGAGGAAAATTGTGAAGTTGGTTTGACTCACTCACACTCACACTCACACTCACACTCACATTCACACTCACACTCACACTCACACTCACACTCACACTCACACTCACACTCACACTCACACACTCACACACTCACACACTCACACACTCACACACTCACACACTCACACACTCACACACTCACACACTCACACACTCACACACTCACACACTCACACACTCACACACTCACACACTCACACACTCACACACTCACACACTCACACACTCACACACTCACACACTCACACACTCACACACTCACACACTCACACACTCACACACTCACACACTCACACACTCACACACTCACACACTCACACACTCACACACTCACACACTCACACACTCACACACTCACACACTCACACACTCACACACTCACACACTCACACACTCACACACTCACACACTCACACACTCACACACTCACACACTCACACACTCACACACTCACACACTCACACACTCACACACTCACACACTCACACACTCACACACTCACACACTCACACACTCACACACTCACACACTCACACACTCACACACTCACACACTCACACACTCACACACTCTCTCTCTCTCTTTCTCTCTCTCTCACTCACTCACTCACTCTCTCACTCACTCTCTCTCTCTCTCTCTAAATCTACCTTCAGAATCGGCCTCCGTGACAACTTCCTAGCCGACGGCTGTCACCGCTCCATGTGGGACGTAGCCATTCTTGAACTGGATAGCGATGTCTCCGGCCCCCATGCCTGCCTCCCTCATCTTCACAACATGGACTTTTTTGTAGCCACTCAGACACCAATGACTGCTTTTGGCTTCGGAAGTGATCGTGAGTGAAATTCGAACGAAACCACTTTAACGAAACAACTTCAGCTGTGAGTGATGTCAGGCACCACAAAATTTTGCAAAAGGTGGAATTGGGAACGGCGCTGAGAAAGGAGCACTGCCAAAAGGTGTGGAAATTGGAGTCGGATGAGGTTGTCTGTACGAGGGAGTCGTCGACGAAGAATGTGTGCCAGGTAATGCATTTTCAATTGAAAATTGACATAAACATTACAAAAACCAAACTTTCCAGGGCGACAGCGGTGGCGGAATCCTGGCTGTTCACAATAAGCGAACATTCGTTGTGGGAATCATCTCCTTCGGTTCCTCTTGCGCCGACAGTGTTCGGAATGCGAAAATTGAAAACGCTCAAGTGAACATGGACATAGATCTCTACACGGCTAGCATTGACAAGTTCATTGGGAGGCAGACGGCTAACATTACCAGTCGGAAAGTGTAGATGTAGAATGAAAAGATCGGGTGAATATGACTTGTTATTTGCTTCCTTTTTAGAAGGGATCTTCAGAGGGTTTTTGGGTGCAATGGACGGTACAAGGGCGCGGAATGAGGTAGAGCGTCGGAAGCGAGATATGAATCTTTTAAATGTCTAAATCGCCTTTCAAACCTCCTTTCAAAACTACATTACCTATTTTATCCATGATTGACCTCATCTGATTGCCATACACTCACTACCACACTTGAAATTGTTTCACAAAACATTGACATGGTCAACCAAATTTCCCCAAAAAAAACTTTAAAAAATTTAAATGTTTATTGTGTTTAAAATGAAAATAAACCTTGAAGATTTTGTTCAATACTGTAAAACAAATTGTGATTTCAAGAAACAATTGTGATAGACCGTTTGACGAGCTATTAAACTGCACAAAATTTTTGATCTACCAAGAATAATTTTTTCCGTGATCGAATCGATGGAAAAGTTCGCTTTCAAAGGCATTTTTCGTCATGAACATTTACAGAAAATTTCAACATTAATATATGTCTCAAAAGCGCAACAAAAGGTAGAATTCAATGATTTAACTAACATTTTGCGCGTCTTTCAAGTCAAAGGTCGAAAAAGCGAAAAACTGCATTTTTTAAACGTCAAATTTGTTTGACGTTTTCTGGGCCCTGTGCAAATGTACACAAACTTTTCACTATTTAAAGCTCAGATTTAGTGTATTCACGCCAAAAATAAATAGAAAAACACAACTTCGATTGATATTGACCAATTTTGCAAAATTACAGTACCCTACCGTAACCCAGGTCAAAAAATAGATAATGAGCTAAAATTTTCAAAATGGATTACATATGCCCTAGGAAGGTTTTATACCAAATTTGAGCCGATTCCTAAACTATGACGTAGTTTCTACTAGAGTGGCATGTTCGAGTTTTCTAGAGACCTTGTCTTAGTACCTTACTCACAAAGACCACACTTGAAAATGTTTCACAAAACACTGACATGATAAAAAATTTTAAATAAAAAACACAGAAAAATTGAAGAATTGCACATTGCGAGGTAATTTTATCAATGTGTCGACGGGGTTAAAAATATTGTCGCATAAACACTTTAAAAAATCTAACTATTTATTGTGATTCAAATGAAAATAAACAACAAGATTAATACTGAAAAACAAATTATAGTTGAAACCAACAGTTGGAAAAAAGTTGCCCCACGACAAAATATTGTCTTCATAAAAAAGTTTGTTTTCTCAAAAGTAGCGCAAAAAAATATTGAAAATATTAAAGAAAAATGCAGATTGTGAAGTAATTTACGCCAACGACACTGCTCTTTTAGAGATTCAAAATAAAAAGATTTAATAATGGCTGTTTGTCATTTTTTTCTCACGGAAGGAACCCTCACGGGCTTTGAGGGTTGGGTTTCCGTTGCTTGCATTTTTTTTGTTTGAGAAAGTCTTCTACCCCCTAGCTCCCTAGCCAAATTCAAATTAAGGGTCTTTGAACTGTAATTTGCATTCCTGTTATTTTTTTCCTGTTCCCTATGTTATGCTAAAACTCCGCATTTCCTCCTAACTCATTCCCTTTCCCTCAACCCTTCTCAGCGGCTGTATGCGCCTTTTCGCCCTTCTCGCCCTCCTTCTGATACTACAACTCGCTTTGACCAACAATGTTTATGGTATGATTTTTCCCTTTGGCATGCAAATATATATTTTAGATGCCGAACAGTGTGGAAAACCTCTAATCAACTCTAGGAAACGCCGTTCTTTAAAGGATAGCAGGTACAGGTTAACCAAAACATTTTAACTCATTTCGATGTTTAGTGAAAATACCGAAGCGGATGTCATAGGAGGAGACGATAGTGAGAAACGGAGCTCGACTGATGGAGACGATTCTGGAGACGACAATGATGACGATGTAGGAGATGAAGAGAAAGAGGATGAAAAAATGACACAAAAGGTAGGCTGAAAAAGCTGCGAAAATTTCGCACACTCATTCTCAATTGAAGCGCAGAGCTGACAAAAACTGGATTTTCATCAATGTGGCCAATAATTCCAAGGTATATCATAAAACTTTAGTTTGAAGGAACTGTTTTCAATATCTGCTTTTCAATCTTGGTTTTCGAGATAACGCCATTTTTATGTGGCTCATCCCACTGTCAAATTCACTTCCCGAGAATTGCCGGAGCGTGTGTGATATAAAAATGTAAATTGGTGGTGCACTGGTAGAGTCTATGCAAAAACTTTTTGGTTCGAATCTTTTACTATTTTTATATTTTTATATTATATGTTACTATTTTTGCATTTGTTTAAAAGAAAGCAAAAACGTGATCAAAAACCTTTCCCGGTTGAATTGGTTGTACATTTTTGTTTTTTACGCCGTGTTAATATATAAACACATTTTTAATCAAATTTGTAATTAGAGGTAGAAATATAGCGTTAAACAATAAACATTTCAAAAACATTTTTGCTGTCCTTAACACAAAAGCAAAAATAACGCAAAAAAAAAACATCGCAAAGATTCGAACCAAAATCTTTGCTTAGACACTTTACCAGTGCACCACCCAATCACATTTTAATTTGACCCGCGCGCCGGCCACTTTCGGGAAGCGAATTTGACAGTGGGGTGGGCTACAGCAAAAACGCGTTTTCTCGAAAATCAAGGGTAGGAAGCAGATTTTAAGAAACAGTTCCTTAAAACTAAAGTGTTGGGGCATACTTTGCGATATACCTCGGTTTATTTGGCCAGACTTATTAAATTCCGTTCCCTTGAGAGCGTGCTTTTCTGCATGTGAATGTTGCGCATATGCGGTATGGTTAGGATGCGTTGCTAGAAAATGGTATTTGAACGTTTCATACGAAATCGTTGGAAAAAGGCAACGGCGTAATATAAGTCTCAAATTTAGGTGATGGGAGGAACAACAACAAGGCTTGAAGAGTACCCTTGGGTGGTTCGATTGGAAATTCGGAAAGAAAACAACATGATTAGTAAGGTTTACATTTTGTAAAGCATTTCTTTTTCTTTAGGCACATGCGGTGGGACCCTTATTACAAAACGACATGTTATAACGGCTGCCCATTGTTATCAAGGAGATAATGTAGACAGTCACAATTGCAGGTAAATTTAAATTTTGTAATTATACAACAGAAATCTTTTTAGTCCAGACATGCATTCTGAAAAGTACGCTGCTGAGAGGACAATTGTACATGTGAATTCGATTTGTAGTGACACTTATGATCCCCGAAACCCATGTCCTGGAAAAGATGGCGGAGAAAAGAGAAATGTGACGAGGTATGCCTCTGCCTCTGCCTCGTTAAAAATCTCTTTATCTAGGGCCTTCATCCACGAAGAGTACAACAAAGAAAACTGCTCAACGGGCAGTTTTGATATGGCCTTACTGGAACTGGATAAAGAAGTCGATATACCCCATGCTTGCCTGCCTCATCTACACAACATGGATACCTACAAAATGTACAAGGGTCCCTTGTGGATGGCTGGATTTGGTCTGAACCGTGAGACACATTCTAGAATAAACTTTAGCTAACCCATTTCAGCCAATGTTGATCCAACCGGCACCTCAAAAACTCTGCAAACGTTGAATCTTGGAAGTCCTTTGAGTAGAGAAACATGTCACCGAAGAACTGGAGCGAAACATCCTGACCTTTTTTGCATTGAAGAAACTATTGGGAAGCAAGCTTGTGGGGTAGGTTAGCATGGCTATTGAGAAAACGAGTGTGTGAGTGTGTGAGCGTGTGAGTGCACTCATTCTTTTAGGGCGACAGTGGCAGCGGACTCATGACTCAGATGAATCAAAGAGCTTTCATTGTTGGAGTACTTTCTCGGGCTACATCGTGTACAAACCCAAACAGTCCGCCCCACTTGGTGAATTTTCAACCCATTTTCAAGACGAATTACTTGTTGCAGTTTGCAACTGACATCGACATCTTCAGCGCAACAATCGATAAATTTATCGGAACAAAAAGTCCGGATCTTCGATCAGTGTGGAAGAACCTATAGACGGGGATGATTGATAAAGTAGCATATATCGTTTTTTTTTAAATTTATTGATCCGAATGCCCTGCGTTCGGCTCAGTCGCGGCTTGTCATTCGATGTGCATCTTGCAGTAGCCTTTTTTACACGATGGAAAACGTTTTGTTTTCGATTATTTGAAATGCCTTACATTTAGTTAATTTCCTGTTTTTTTAAAGCTAAAATAAAACGTCATGCGGACGTTTTAGGAAAACGTGAAAAACGCTGAAAAACGCAGTTTAAAAAATAACAGCAATGATCTATAGCTGTCGCCAAAATGAAATCATGCTAATTGCGAAAACATGCAAAACTTGCTCTGTCGATTACTGATTAGACTGCGAATTTCAATGTCAACAGAGGATCACTGGGACATTCTAATGTTATTGGCATGATTTCCAATTGGCGACAGCTATAGGCACAGTTTTCTCTTTTCGCAGTTTAGTATAAAACAGGCAAAAGACATTTTTTTTCAACACTTCACTTTAATGTCGTGACTGGTAGCCTTTGCAATGGGAAGACTAACTCAATAAGTCTTGATGTATCGAATGATGCAAGCAGAAAAATACTCAAAAAATACTTAAAAAATAAAAAATCTATTTTTAAATGTAACCCTTTTCAAAGTCATTTTTTTAAAGTTCTGTTTGTTGCAAAACATAGTTCTAATTGTGCAAAACATACTGTGTGAAGGAGGATTCGAACTACCCTATATAACTTTTGTGTTTTTTTCATGGCCGAGTGGCTAAGAGGTCGGACTGGTAATCCGAAGTTGCCCCTGTTCGATCCCCCGCTGACAAAACTTTTTTTGCCATAGTTGTTGTATACATTAGGTACAATAGAAACGCAATTCCTGCACATAATTCGTGAAAAACTTTTTTTTTCAACTTTTGGAATTTTTGACCTCGAGCCGCCGGGCTGGGCCGCGCCGCACCGTGAATTTTTGGAGAAAATGCCGGCCCGGCCCGTAGCCACCCTTGCTGCAGAGACAGCACTGAAATTAGAGAGGGTACAGAAACAACCTACAACACCTTGCTTTATCATGAAATACTGTCGTTATCGTTAGTTGTTACTTCAGTTTCAAGTTTTTACAGTTTACAAGTCACCATTACCTTTTTCGAATAGAAACCAAATCCCACGTAAATCACATAAATTTGAATGCCACTTTTTGATCCGTAAGCGTAAATTTCCGCTCCCAAGTGCCTCATTCTCTACCCCTCACCCCTTCCAAGCGGCCGGATGCGTTTTTTCGTCCTCCTCGCCGTCCTACTGACCCTGCAACTTGCAGTTGCATACACTTACTACGGTACTTTTCAAACTTTGTCATCAAATCCTCTGTTTTTCATTCAGAAGCCGAAACTTGTGGAATCTCTTCACTGAGTAAAGGGCGAGCCAGGCGTTCTTTGGACAAAATAAGGTTGTTTTGTAACATAATTGGAACATAATCTGAAACATTTAGAGAAAATGTCGATGAGGAAGAAGAAGAAGAGGAAGTGACAAATTCTGGAAAACAAGCGACTTTGAAACCGGAAGATAACGATGATGATGACGACGACGACACTGTTGAAGGAAAAGAGGAAGACGATGAATCGATGACTGAAAAGGTCAGTGAATATTATGTTTTTATCCAATTAAAACACTAATTCGCACAAGAAACTTGACACCACATGGAATAATATTCAAACCACGAGGAAAAGTTCGAAGCTTAGTTGAAATTGGCTTTAAGGTTGAATTTTAAACCGTTGATAATTCAAGTGAGCAAAAATAAGTGGCACTATGAATCATCGCTTTATAAAACCTTTTTTTTAGTGACAAAACATTAGTGGCCATTAAAGTGTAAAATGTTTTTAAAAATGTGAGCAAGATTTTTTTGGATTTCTTAAAAGGGAGATTCAAAATATCTTTAAACATATTTTTTTTAAATAGAGCCAATCAAGTTCAAATTATGTGATACAACTAAGAAAAAATGTAAAAACAATGAAAGGTTTCTCCATTTTAAAAAAATTGAAAATCATTTTCGTTTTTACTGTACAGAATCATGAAACTGTCCTTTTAAAGCTTCGAAGAAAGTTTCACGGAAGAAGAAGTTTTGAAAACACAAAAAAAGACAATGGGAAAAACCGAATCACAGTTAAAATTAATTGTAACATTATATTTCAAAACATTCCAAGTTCAGACGACAAGTTTTTGTTATTAACTTGTGAATCATATACCTTAGTACACCCAGCTTATAAAACATTAATATGATGTTAAGTATTTATGTATTTTTATATTGGTTATTCAAAGTGAGGTGAATTATTTCGCTAAGCTAACTTTATCTCAAAAAGAGAAAATTGAAGTTTTTGAAAAAAAAACTGGAACTACCGCAACAACTTTATTAAACTTAAAAAAAGAACAACTAAACAAACTCACTTCGATGTTTTATTAAACTTGGCAGTTTCAGTTGTGATAATCAGTTGTGTTTCCTTGTTTGCAATAATAAAATCTTTAAGAAAGCTATAATTTCAGTTCAAAAAGTTTTTCAAAAAAGAATATAAGGTTTAGAGTTAAAAGCAAATAAACAGATATAAAACTCGCAGTATAACTCTGAAAAAAAATTGCCAAAATGTTGCCTAGAATGCTTTGTTGCAAACCAATTTTTTAATAAAAACTGATTGTAAACAAATTATTGACTCACGATTCTTGCAAAAGTCACTAAAATACTTTAGATTTTCGTTTTAGCAGTTGAAAAAAAATCCACAGGAGGAATCCACAAAATTCGCAATATCGCAGATTTTCTTATTTTAACTCACACTCATGTTTTTTACACAACTTGAATAAGTTGGGTTGCCATGCCACTAATCACTGGTTAATCAATCTTACAAATTTAGGGGAAAAACAAGAAAATTGGTACAATTGGTAAATATATCAATAATTTTCAACAATAGGACGAAACTGAATTGCATATAGTCTGTTTCCAATGAAAGGACATTCCACAGACCTTGATTTCCACTCGTATTTAACCACCTACAAATTGAAACATTGAACTGAAAATACATTAAACAATCGAAAGAGCATTGAAAAAGAGGAGTGCGCAGACACTCAACAAATTGCGGCGCTTTTCGCGGTGGGATGCAATGACCGCAGTCCTTTAAGAATTGACCAAATCATGTTCCGTTTTTCGGAAACAAACCATAAAAGAACAAATATTTTGTATTTCAAACAATCTCGCTTTGACATTTAAAAAAACTGTGTTTTTAAACTTTGTTTTTCAAAGTAAGGAAATTGATCAGCCACTCAACACTTTGGCAGCATTCACATAAACAAACCTAACTGATAAAACATCGAAGTGATTTAATCGCGACATAACTCAGAAAACTTTTTGAAAGTTTCGTAGATTTGCGATGTTACACAAATATTCATTACCACCTTCACAATGCTCTCAAGCATTCTTCATAAATATTATAGTCTGTTTCCCAATAATGGTCGGCAACTGTTGAGCGGCCTTGGTGTTTGTCTCCATTTTTATCAATGAAGATTTGAAACATTGAAGTGAATAGAAATTTAAAAAAAACGAAATAGCACAGTAAAAGAGAAGTGCGCAGACAAATAAGCAATCGCGGCGGGATCTAATGTGCCACCCTTTAAGGGTTTTGGCCAAAACCGGTGCCGTTTGGTGGAAACACACTATATTCAATTACGATAATTTAAAAAGTAGCTAAAATGGAAAACAAAATTGATTATCGATTTTGAAGTAGAGTTAATTGCTACGCTACCTAAAATTGAGAAAAATGTCAACAGATTCTTTTTAAAAATTAAAAGACATTTTAAAAAATTGAAAAAATACATTGAACTGAAGGGATGAATTGAGAGGCTAGAGGCTACTTTGCAACTTTGCAATTTTAAAATACCTTTATCTCACTTTAATTTCTGTATGAAAATTTGACAAAAACAGCAAAAACAATTTGGTATTTTTGATGATGAGAAGTTTTTAAGCATTTCGATGAAAATTATCTCTTATTATTGAAAACTTTGGATCAGAAAACAAGATCGAGTGTTGAAATCAATATTGGGTAATATTACTTTAAGAAAAAAAAAAACCTTTTTTCGTTTTTCACAGAACATTGCTTTGATGTTTTATGAAGATTTTTCAAACTGGCGTCGCCTGTTTTGTTACTTCTGTTTCGAACATTTTTCTTTATTTACATATACTCGTCGCCCAGCGAGCTTTCCTAGCCGGCAGCGGGAAACAAGCGGCTTTTTGTCTGTGTCTCCGCGACTTGCACACTATTTCGCGCGTTAGATGTGCAGGTCATCGAAACTTTAGGAAAGTTCCGTGGGCGAGGAGTATATGTTACACAAATATTCATTGGCATCCCCACAATGTTACAATGTTCATACATATTATTTACTTACGATAATTTAAACAGTACATAAAATCGTTAACAAAATAGATTATCAATTTTGAAGTAGATTTATTTGCTAAACTACCTAAAATTGAGAAAATAATCAACAGATGAGGTACATTAAAATAATTGAAAATGATAAATTGAAGAGGCAACTTTGTGATTAGGCGAATTTTAAATTTTGATCCAAACTGATGTTTTATTCCCTGCTTAAGATCAATTGAAGCCCTTTACCCAACAGACTTTTTTGTGCTTTACAATAATCGGTTAAAACTTTGCGGTATTTTTCGCATTTTATTGAAAGTTTTGAATCAGAATACAAGATCAAGTTGTCAACTTGCAGTTTAAAGTGAGATAACCTTTTTTAAAGAAATCAATAATGGAGAATAGTACTTAAAGAAATTTTTTTCGTTTTTCATGCAACCTTGCTTTGATGTTTTATGAAGATTTTTCAAACTTATTTCTCCTTCGCATGTGTTGAAGAAAAAAAAAACAAATGTTATTTTTTAATTTTCAAAGTCAGAACTTCAGTTTTTTAAGTCATACTCATGTTTTAATCAAACTGACTTCTTTATGCTTTATATAGAAAATATGCTAAATGCGAAAATTTGTTAAGCACTTTGATGAAAATTAGTGAGTTTTATTGAAAATTTTGGATCAGAATACATTATCGAGTATTGAAAAATTTTCGTTTTTTTTTTAAAAAGATTTCAAAAATCGGTAATATTTCTTTAAAAATCGGCAACGGTAATATTACTTTTTTCGTTTTTAAACAACTTTGCTTTGTTGTTTTAGGAAGATTTTTCAAACTAGCGTCTCTGGTTTTTCTACTCCTGCTGCGCAGTGGCTTGATAACTTGGTAAATGAAAACAATTTTTTTTCCAAAAATCAGAATTTCCAATTTTATGTCATGTTTTATTTGCCGCAAAAGTTAAAGTTACGCCTTTCGTGGAAGCAACTCTCTAGAAACTAGTTTAAAAATTAGGAAACAATGAAATTCGTGAAATCGTATCAACCATACAGAGATATAAGTGAACCGGTTCTACTAAATCGTGAAATTTTCTAACTTTTGCAAAAAATCGATATTCGGTTAAAACCGCAAGAAAAAATTCGCTTTCCGAAAATGGGGAAAAAAATATTTCGTATTTGAAACAAGCTCACGTTGATGTTTTGTCACGTTTTGTTTTAAAACCTGGTTTTTAAACTGACAGTTTTGCTAAATTCTGAGTTCCCGAGGTTTTTTTAAAGTCAAAATAATTGGGCGAAAGCAATTATTTCGCCAATTTTTTTTAATAAGTTACAAAAAAGAACAAGAAACTCTAAATAATTAATTTTAAGTTTTTTTTCGCGCATCGAAAACATTTATCAAATTTTGAAATTATGTGGAGCCCATCATGACAAAAATTGGCATTAAAAGAGAACTTTTCTATCGAAATTTTTCTACTTTGGGAAACACTCCTTCGTAGTTTTTTTTATTACTAAGCTTGTTTTTTTTTTTAACAGAATAATTTTCTTCTGCTGAAATATCGTAATCCATAGCGCGCGAGAACAATTTCAGCGCCCGAAATCCTTGAAACACAAAAAGCGATAAATTAGATAAAAGTGACAAAAACGGAGTTTTTCAAAAGAAAATGTCAGAATTCCGATTTTTGATCCACACTGATGTTTTATTGCCTGCTTATGAGAAATTCAAGCCCTTTTCCCCACTGAATCAGTATTTAAGATTGACAAGGGAATGGATTATCATCAGTGTGGCCAAATAAACCGAGGTATATCGCAAAAAGTGCCCTGAGTTTTTAAGGAACTGTTTTCAAAATCTGCTTTTGACCCTTGGTGTTCGAGAAAATGCCATTTTTCTGTGGCTCACCCCACTGTCAAATTCGCTTCCCGAAAGTGGCCGGCGCGCGGGTCAAATTAAAATGTGATTTGGTGGTGCACTGGTAAAGCGTCTAAGCAAAGATTTTGGTTCGAATCTTTGCGATGTTATTTTTGCGCTATTTTTGCTTTTGTGTTAAAGACAGCAAAAATGTTTTTGAAATGTTTATTGTTTAACGCTATATTTCTACCTCTAATTACAAATTTGATTAAAAATGTGTTTATATATTAACACGGCGTAAAAAACAAAAATGTACAACCAATTCAACCGGGAAAAGTTCGTCAACACATTTTCACTTTCATTAATATAAAAGCAAAAATAAGAACATCGCAAAGATTCGAACCAAAAAGTTTTTCCTAGTAGTCAGACACTCTACCAGTGCATCACCAAATCATACTTAATTTGACCCGCGCGCAGGCCACTTTCGGGAAGCGAATTTAACATTGGGTGGGCCACAGCAAAATCGCTTTTTCTCGAAAACCGAGGGTCGAAAGCAGATTTTGAAAACGGTTCCTTAAAACTGAAGTACTGGGAAACACTTTGCGATATATAGATGAAAATCCATTCCATAGAACTTTCAAAAAGGGAAATTTTTTTATGAAATTAAAAGTAGGGACTAAATAAAAAAAGTGTTGTATTTTCAAGAACCTTGATTTCATGTTTCACGAAGTTATTTAAAAACAGCGTCGCCTGTTTTGCTACTCATGTTTTAAATTTTTTTTTGCAAAAGTCAGAATTTCCAATTTTATGTCACACTCATGTTTTGTTTCCTGCTGAAGAAAAAAGTTGAGCTTTCTATACCAATATCTCCCAAGAACTGGTTCAAAAATTGGAAAAAAGGAAAAATAGAATCTGGTTCACTGCAAATTGCGAAAATTGGTTCATCCTTACAAAAATAAGGGACCGGGTACTTCTATATGGAAAAATATTAAAATTTTATTGTAATAAACCAGTGAACGTTTAATAAAACTGAAAGGAGAAATTCACTTTGAAAAATTTATAATTTCGTATTTGCAACAAACTCACTTTGATGTTTTCTCAAGTTTTGTTTTAAAACCTGGTTTTAATATTCTTGCTTAACCTAATACCCGGTTCCATGCTTTTAAAATCAAAATAATTGGACGAAAGCTATTATTGCTGCCATTTTTTAAATGTGTTCCAAAAAATAGAAGGAAAAAATTTAGGTAATGGGCGGGACAAACGCGAAAATTGGAGAGTTGCCCTGGGCCGTGCTGATCAAAGTCGTTCACCCCGATAAGAAGTTTAGTAAGTTATATTTGATTTTTATTATTGTAAAATTTTAATTTCAGCACTTTGTGGGGGAACTCTGATCTCAACTCGTCATGTCATCACATCAGCCCACTGCTTCAGGAAGGCCGAAGGGAATTTCGGAAAGTGCCGGTAAGTATTTTTTAGAATTAAAAAATGAGAAAATGTATCGATAAAAGAAATTTAGTTATACTACACACCTTTTTACTAAAACAAATTTTTTTCAAAAAATTTTTTTCAAAAAAAATTTTTTATAGAGATAAACATTTTTAGCAGAGAATGTTTCTTGAAATTACGGCTTATGGCTTATATAAATAGTCTTTTAAATTTAAATTTAAAAAAAACATTGCAATGTTTCACAGTTTGGTTGAATATTTCAAAATTTCTTCAGCTTCAGTGCAGTCGCCATCGGGTAATCTCTATTTCTATTTCTCTTAATATTTCCAGATCTTAAATAAACAGCAAAAAGAACTTGAGTTTTTATCATGGAAAACGAATCTCCGCCTGTTTTTTCTCATCTAAATCGCCCATGAGATCTATATTTTTTGTTGTTTTCATTACGATACGTATTTATTTTACGGGTTTTGTTTGTTGAGGCCGTTAAAACAAAACAGGTTGAAGAAGAAAAAAACCGAATTGTCAAAATTCTCACAAATAGATCACTAACTTAAAAATTGGCAAGACTTTAAATTGGCAAAAATATCTGCGATAACAACCACAATGATTCAACTTTTATCAAACTGTTTTTTTTAGGAATTCTTTTAAAAAGGCGGAGGTTCGTTTTCCATGATAAAAACTCAAGTTCTTTTTGCTGTTTATTTAAGATCTGGAAATATTAAGAGAAATAGAGACTTTTTATTGAAGATCCTTTCTACATTTCAAACAAATCGTTTACTTTTTCTACGTTAGTCTTTTCACACATATTGTATCTCCTTTCTATCTTTTATTTAAAAGACAAATGAAAATGACCGTTTAAGCGGCCGCAAGCCGCATATTTGAACTGTCAGCTTTTTGAGCACCCGGACGTCTGAGAGATGTGGGGTTTACTGGCCGTTTCAACAAAATCTACCCTAACTAGTGAAATAAATGGAGAAAAAGTAAAAAAGTTGGCAGAAGCAGGAATATACTCCATTTCCAACGAATGGGCAACGATTATCACAAATTTTAAAGGACTAGGTACCTTTGGTTCTGCAACGATATTTGTTAATTGTCTGCGCACTCCGCTTTTACAGTGCTCTTTCGCTTTTTTAATTTGTATTCACTTCAATGTTTCAATCCCTTTTTGGTTAAATACGTACCATTTTTCAAGATTGCCCTAAAGTCGAAATTCTGTCCCTTGGAAACAGACTATAGAACCCCTGACCTTCTCTGATATGAGACCGGCAACAGGGTCAGTTAAGTATATATACTCGAGAATCACTGGAATAGGCACCAAATGCGCCAAAAGTTCACAAAAACTGCTTGTTTCATTAGGTAGATGGAGCATTTCTTGAAATATTATTGCATTTCCAGAATGTACGCAAAATTGCACCGGTATGAAAAATTTTTGTGCCGTATTGAAATGAATGGAGAAAAAGCAAAAAAGTTGGCAGAAGCAGGAATAGAACCCCTGACCTCTCTGATATGAGACCGGGCCTCCAACCAATACATCACATGACAGCTGTCGGTTTACTGCTCCAAAATAATGACATAATCGGGTGCAGCAGCGAATCCAACCTTTACGGGGTACTACACGAAAGTAAAGTCGTTGACGTTCACACAGACAAACAGGGTCAGTTAAGTATATATACTCGAGAATCACTGGAATAGGCACCAAATGCGCCAAAAGTTCACAAGAACTGCTTGTTTCATTAGGTAGATGGAACATTTCTCGGAATATTATTGCATTTCCAGAATGTACGCAAAATTTCACCTAAGTGAATCTTTTTGGTGCCGTTTCTACAACGTTGAACACCCAAAAACAACTGAGGGGGTTCAAAGAGGGGGTTCAAAGTGGTCAAAATCAACTTTTAAAAAAAGTAATAGACGCGTCTTGAGAAGCTGAAAAAGAATATGGCTGTTAAAAATGCAAAATATTTAAATTTAAGATCACAGGCGTCGAAAACCTTCGAAAAAAGCTTGCAAACGGGGAATTTGAAAACAAATCTGCCCAGCGCTTCGCGCTGGGTATAATTTTTTTTTAAACATGAGGTTTTTCAAGTTTTAGGATAGTTACCGTACCACAACAATCAACTACAGTATTCTCACATTTAATTATCGATTTTAATTTTTATAGGTTGCGAATACTTTTACACGGCATGTCATGAAGAAACTATTTGAACCAAATTGGACAAATCTAATTTTTGCTGAACAAGTTATATGAAAAAAGTCACTGTTTCACAAATTCCTTAAGTTTTCATCTAATGAAAAAACCTTGATGTATTCATACTTGCTAATTGTTATAAATGCAACCGCCAATTAACGCTGTTTTTTTTATAATTTTTTTTTATAAAAAAGTTGATTTCATGTGTTTCCACTTTAGTTATTTTAAAAAAATCAATATTCAAGGTACAATGAATATTTCACAATTTACTTCAAACAGAAAGCACGTGAAACAATTTTTAATATCAAAGTTTAAACTAATTGTTTTTTTAAATATAAGGTTTTTCAATTTTTTTTAAAGAAAAAGTAAACATTTCAATGTTTCACAATTTAGATGAATTTTAAATTTTTTTTGCAGATTCAGTGCATCAGCGCATAGCTATGCATCACCTAATACTTTCTCGCTCTGTTTTATCATTTTTTTTCCAAATGAGAAAGCTATTTTGGTACTGCTTACATTTTTTTATATGTTTTTATATCATATGAGGTTTTCCAAGTTTTACGGTATAGTCTGTTTCCAAGGGACAGAATTTCGACTTTAGGGCAATCTTGAAAAATGGTACGTATTTAACCAAAAAGGGATTGAAACATTGAAGTGAATACAAATTAAAAAAGCGAAAGAGCACTGTAAAAGCGGAGTGCGCAGACAATTAACAAATATCGTTGCAGAACCAAAGGTACCTAGTCCTTTAAAATTTGTGATAATCGTTGCCCATTCGTTGGAAATGGAGTATAGTTACAGTACCATGGGGATCGCGACAAAATCGATCATTCTTTTTTATTATTAATTTTCAAAAAAAAAAGTTTCTAGTCAAAATATGAGCCAAACGTGTGTCTTTAATTGAATAATTGAATGTAATTTTATCACAATCCCTGTGTATAAATTTTGAACCTGAGGAAAAAAAATTAAATTATGCAGAAAAAATTGTAACGATGTTTCGTCAACTGGTAAAAAAAATAAATCGAACATAAATATTATATTTCTCCGTTACACTTATATTGATCTTGTTAGTTAAATAAAGTAATTGCTTGTTTTGTGAAAAGAAATGCCTGACCTAATATTTTTTTCGCTCTGTTTTTAACCTTTTTTTTTATAACTGAGACACCAAATTGTAAAAAGATCTTTAAAAAAAAATATCACGTTAAGCTGAAAGTTAGAGAAGATGGTTATATTTTTTCTAGGTCCAGTGACATCTATTCGGACCAAGAAGCAGTTGCAAATACCAAAGTTTTTGTGGGAGGGATTTGTACTCGAAAGACCGCCGAAGACGAATGCAAAAAGGGCGAAGAGGGAGAAGAACGACGCATCAGGAGGTGAGGTTTCAAGAAATAGACGACAAAAAATATTAACGACGAAGATCTTTGAAACAAAAATTCAATTTGTATATTTCTAACGAATTGAGCCTTTTCTTAATTCAAACGAACGGCTATATATAGTCTTCGCCAATTTTACTTCTTGGACGATTCGCAAATGTAACCCTGACGCTGTATTGCGTACCTATCCTAAAACACAGGATTTTCGTACGCAACTTCGCGTCTGGTGACATTTGCATCGAGCGAAATTGCGCGAAGTAGCATTTCCGACGACTATAGATATATTTCAGTTGTTTAAAAAAAAATTTAAGAAATTAGAATGTGAAAGTAAAAAGGTTGGTTCAAACAAAAAAAGTAAATGTTTCCAATTTATTAGGGTTTTATTTTAATTTTGTACAAACTGAGAAAATTATGGATGTTTTGAAATTTTACGGTTTTAGTGGGAAAATTCGACGGAAATAGCCCGAACGAAAGACGAAAAAAACTTTAGAAAAAAAATTGGAAAGAAAACAAAAGTGGAAATAACTTCAACGTTATGCCAACATTTTTTTGTGAGAATTTTATCAGGCAAACTGTTAAGAGTTTGATTATCCGGTATTATTTTTTTAAGTCATGCGAATAAGGTAAAAAAAATGAAATTCGTCAATATTCTACTATCAAAAAAAAAAAATTTTTTTTCGAAAACATCCTGATTGCCCAAAATTTTTGAGAGGGCGTTTTCATGTTTCAAGTACTTGGAATATAATTTCATTGTTGAAGTATTTTGATGCGAGAACATTGTCTGACGCCCGAAATTCATTAAAAGACAAAAAGAAATACGTGAAAAAAAAGAAGTGTTTGGGAAAGAGAGAGAGAGAGAGAGAGACAAAAAAACAGGAAATACTCCTCTTTTCCTTTTGCAGCCTTTTTTTAAAACACGAATACGGCTACTTTTCATGATGTGAGTATAAAGAAGAGTTTTAACAGCGATGTTTTAAAAAGCGAACGCGCCAACCATTTTCTGAGATTGAAATAGGCGAAAATTGAGTAAACGCAGCATTTGAGTATTTGAGTATTATTATTGAAAAAGATCGTTTAAAAACACTCCTTTGAAAGGGTTTGACCAATTTTGAAGAAAAAAAGTAGAGTGGCTCAGGCAAAAAGTCGAAATTGGCCAATCCCGTTTGGCGCCCTAAAATATAACGGCTAATCCAAAAAGTGAAAAATGTACCCTGTTTTGTTTTTAGGATTAAAATTCAAAACAATGTGCGGAAATTGACCATTTTAGAAGCGAAACGACTTAAATTAATGAAATCTTTAGAAACAATTAACGACGGAGATCTTTGAAACGAAATTTTTAGATTTCAATTACATTGATTTTTTTAAAACGTGGTAAATCTCATAAAATAATATTGAAATATGAAATCAGAAACACATCTTCATGTTTCATGATGCCAGTATATGAAAGTGTCATAGCATCCACTTAATTCCAAGATGTGATCTTTTATTTTTCACAACCTCTTTCAGACACAGTATCTTTTATGATACCTTCGTTGAAACATTTTTTTTGTTGCCGAACTAAAATTCGAAACATTGCTAAGTTTGCCATTGTAAAAGCGAAACGACTGAATTCACATCCGAAAATGCGACTAATACGACCAAAAACTGCGACCAAAAAGTCACGTCGCGGTCTTATTGTAACCGAGGGCTTTGTAGATTAAAAATTTATCCGAAACATGGATATGACTGACAATTTTGCTTTGTTGTAATACCGCATTTGTTACAAATTTATGGCAAAGCAAAAATTACAACTTTAAGGCAAAACACGTTTTTGTAGAAAAATATTGGCTGAGCTTGAGAGAAACGCAAAAAAAGATTTTATATGTATGGCTTTGCATAATGTACCAAATGTTTTGATTTTGATAATGTCACGGTTGTTTTTTTAATAATGTCACGGCGAGAATCTGCCTGAATAAGGTTTTTTTAATTGTTAGAGTTTTGCAGTTGAATTGGAGTAATGGCGGCGCGTTAGGGATTCATTTAAAAAATCTAATTTCGAGTTCAGATAAAGAAAATCAAGAAAATCATCAAGAATCTTATAAGCGACGCCATAAATGTTGAAATGAATGTTACTGCAAATTGGCATTTTTGTGCGCTTTTTGGGTCGTTTGGATGATATTCTCACTTTCGCGTAGACTTTTAAAATGAATCTTTTCAGTCTAGTCACGATAGTTCTGGAGATTGCATAAGTAACAAAAAAAATTTTAACTGTAAATTTTGGTTGAAAATGTAATTTTTACCGTACCATTCGGGCGTCTACCGTAACCCCAAAAATTCTATATGCTAAACGTTTCAATGTAAGGTTTTTTGACGAAACGGAAGCTTATATGCGTTTTCTGAAAAGATGTCAATAAGGCTTATCCGTCGAAAACCTATATTTTTGTTGAAATTATCTGAATTTTTCCATCGATTCGATCAGGAGAAATTTCATTTTTGGCAGGTCAAAAAAATTATTTTATTAAAACTTGGTCCTATCTTCTTCAAGTTATCATAAAACATGTTTTCTTTGATAATTATGAACATTTTCGAAAAAAAAATTTTTTGACCTACCAAAAATGAAATTTCTCCTGATCGAATAGATGGAAAATTTCACTTTCAAAGGCGATTTTCCTCATAATGGGCTACAGATAATTTCAACATCAGTATATCTTTTCGATGCGCAAAGAAACGTAGAATTCAATGGTTAGGATCCTTTTTTGCGCGTCTTCTAAGTCAAAGGTTGAAAAATGCGAAAAACTGCATTTTCGAACGCAACATTTCACTTTTTTGACGTTTTTTGGGTCCTGTGCGGAATACCCTACCGTAAAATACCCTACCGTAACGCAGGTCAAAAAATCGATTTTGACCTAAAAGTTTCAAAATGGTCTATACGGCCCATAGGAAGGTTATAGACCAGTTTTGGGCCAATTCTAGTGCTATCAACTTTTTCCTAACTATAAGACAGTGGCTTTAAAGGGATCATCAGGGACCTTTTTTCTGCAATTAAAACCAACGTCAGAATACAACAGTACGATTTTAGCAGTTATTGTTCTTTTAGCCTGCAAAAACCATTTGCACCAGAGTGGAACCGAACACGGAACCTTTTGATTACCAGCTACCAGCGCTAACCAGTTGGCTATGAGGTCGATGTAAGTTCAGCGCCGCGTGGTCCTTATCCTCAGCGGCTTTCACCTCTGACAGCAGGCATATGGTGTGAAAAAACGTAAGCTGGAGCCCGTTGGAAAAAAATATTTTTGAGTTTTGATTTGAAATTACGGCTTTTTAGGAAAAGGGAGTTGAAAATGATAAGTAGATTGTTGATCAACTAAATTAAATTTATTAATTAAAATAAACTTTTAAAAAAGGACCCTGATGGTCCCTTTAAGGCCGCCGCTCGAATCTTACACAGACGGAATCAAGAGAAAAAAAACATTGGGGTATTTTCGTTTTCCAGACTGGCCCTTCGTCAGCAGTTCGTAGCCACCGGTTGCTATCGCTCCATGTGGGACGTCGCTCTTCTGGAACTCGACGAAATTGTCGACGGACCCCATGCCTGCCTCCCTCATCTTCACAACATGGACACCTTCAGAGCCAATCAATCAACAATGATCTCTTTCGGATATGGGGGCGATCGTGAGATTTTTTTGAGTTGTATCTATTGACATATAAAATTCAGCAATTCACGACATAAAAATGCAGAAAATTCTGCAAAAGGTGGAACTGGGAACGGCACTCGATACGAAACATTGCGAAGCCGCGTGGACACTTCCCTTTAGAAATATCATTTGTACGAGGGAGTCGACGACGAAGAATGTTTGTCAGGTGGGAAATTAGATTTTTTGTTTTTGTTAAAAAAATTTTCTTAAATTATTTTACTTGCCGCTTACTTTTTTGAATCTAATATTGCAACAAAAAAAAATTTTGGTAGATGTAACATTGTTCAAATGTTTCGATGTTTTTAAAATATTACATTATCACTAAACCTTTGGTGACGCCGTTTTCTTATCCGCAAAATAGTTTATCCTCTCCCTTTTTCGTTTATTGTTTTTAGGCAAGTGGAAATTTAAAAACGAAGAAAGTTTGCCAGGTGGGAAATTGGAAAATTAGTTTTTATAAACATTTTTTTTTCTAAAAGTTCCCCCCCTTTACTTTTGTAATTCTAATATCACAAAAAATCAACAAAAAATTCGGTTTTGTTTTTAATTTAGTAAAACAATTCAATTGTTTCGATGCTATTGTTTTATTACAATATCAGTTGCCCTCGGTTAAATTGTCCATTGTTTTTTTTCCGTAACAAAAATTGAAATCTATCCGTCCCCTTTTTCCATTTACTTTTTTAATGCAACTGAAGAAATTTAAAAATAATGAAATTGGTCTTTTCAAATAGGGGAAAGACTGCTCAAACCTTACATTTTTAAAACACTTGGCTTACGGATTTTCCAATTATTATTTACAATTTTTTGTTTTCTAAAACTATGTAAAAATTTTGTCTTAAATTATTTTTAAAATATGGATTTTTTAAACAATTGGTGGTTACAAAAATTGCAGTTACTAAACACACAGAAGAGTTCATAGTGAATAGTTTTTTTTTAAAGTAAAAGCTGAGAAATTATAAAATTGATAAGCAACTTTTTGCACAGCACATTTATGCCATGATTTAAAAACTTCTAAAAATTTTCGTTTGAAAAGTTGTAAATTTTTAAAAACAAAATTTCATTATAGTGTGTTTCCTAAAAACGGCACAAATGATGGTACATTAGGTCCCGCCGCGATTACTTATTTGTCTGCGCACTCTTCTTTTACTGTGCTATTTCGCATATTTTATTTCTACTCACAAAAATGTTTCAATACGTCGGTGTTTATAAAGGAGCAAAAACGACGACGGCTCAAAAGTAACCGACCTTTATTTGGAAACAGACTATAGGTAAATGTTTCGATGCTATATAATTGAACATCTCGTGTTTACTACTACAGTCAGTCGTGATAATTCTGCAATTTACTGCATTTACACAAGGAAATTTGCATTAGTCCGTAATTTATTAAATCATTTATTTATTAATTTTTTTAAAATATTTCATTAAACCTTTTATTCATTTTTTTTTTCAAATTTGGAGGCAAAGGAAAAATTTTAAGAAAAAAATCTATGCATACACTTTGTTTATTTCCTTGAGATTTACTGTTTCTTTTTTTTCATTGAAATTTTGAAAAAAAAACATTTAAGAAAAAAACATTAGAAGTATATTAATCAAGTTTAAACAATAATTAAGTATTGTTCTTTATTGAATTTGGATAAATGCAAGATTTCTAGATTTCATGAATGTTTCGTTGAAAAATAGAAACGGAATTAACCCGCTTCCAAAGCTAAAGTTGCGGATACTATGAAAATTTGAAGTACTCCGAAAGTTTAAAAAAATAGTTTACTTTTTCAAAATTTCGGAACAATCGACCTACAGGTGAATTGCAAATGTTAATGTTAATGAAAAACGAATCAATGTTTCCAACCAGTTTAGATCAATAAAACTTTTTTGTAGCTTAGCTTGTCCAGTAATGCGCAAGACATATAGTCTGTTTCCAAGGGAAGGTCTTCGACTTTCGGGCAATGTTGAAAAATGACTGGTATTTAACCAAGAAATATTTGAAACATTGAAGTGAACAGATATAAAATAGGCTAAAGAGCATTGTAAAAGAGGAGTGCGCAGACATTTAACAAATATAGTTGCAGGACCAAAGGTACCTAGTTCTTTAAAATTTGTGAAAATCCTTGGTGCTAACCTAGTTGGGGTGGGGGGGGGGCATCCATTAGAATATTTTATCCTCTGATTAGATTCATAAATAGAATACTTACAATTTGAACTAAGTGTATTTGATAGCTAAGCTAGGTGATCTAGGTAACGTATGTGGGCAAGTAAGTTAATGCATTTAGGGTAGTTAATGTAGTTAAGGTAGGTATTTTAGGTAAGGTAGTTAAAGGGCTCGTAAGGGGCCTTTTCAGAATCGTATGCTAATGAAGACTTGGCAAGCATTTTGCGCACGGCCGTTGGCTGGAGCGGTGTTCGGGAAAATGATTTCAATTGAAATGGGCCAATTTGCATACGGTTCATTTCCAATCTGAAAAGGCCCCTTACGGCCCCTTTAAGGTAGGTAAGGGAGTTAAGATAGGTAGCAAATGATACGTGCTTTGATATTGTTGAAAATTCTAATTAGAATTATGTATGGAAAATATTCCGATGGTTTGGTTCCCCAACTAGGTTAGCACCAAATCCTTGCCCATTCGTTGGAAATGGAGTAACTTATAAACTAAATTGGAACTATTTTTCAGGGAGACAGCGGCGGTGGAATCTTGGCAGTTCACAAAGGACGGACCTTCCTTTTGGGCGTGATCTCCTTCGGTTCATCTTGCAATGACGGTCTAAGCAATGCTATGATTGCAAATGCACAGGTGAGATAGAAAGAGAAAGAGAGAGAGAGAGAGAGAAAGAGAGAGAGAGAGAGAGAGAAACAGAAACAAAGAGAAAATGAGAAAGAGAGAGAGAGAGAGAAAATAAAAGACAAATAGAGATTTTCGGTAAACATGGACATAAATCTCTACACGGCCACCATCGACAAGTACATTGGAACGCAGACACCCAATTACTACGATGAATGGAAAAATCTGTAGGCAATAAAGTGAGAATGATGTTTTATGTTACCTAAAATTGTGTTTTTGAATTATGCTTAGATTTTTTTTTGCAAACATTGGTGTTTTCGAGTAATACTATAAACGTTATTTCTGTATTTTTGCTATATTATATTTTTCTCAATGTTTCTTTTTTCAATGAATGTTTCAGTAACGTAATTAAAAAAAGAAACAGGAGGTTTTAATTAGTTCCTTTTGCATGCCAGTTTTTGGAAGAATATATAGAAAAAAAATTAACTTAATTTGAGTATAATTGATCTTTTTTATAATTGGCGACAGTTTCGTTAAACAAAATATTTTGTATGATTTATTTTTGTAATAAATTTTCGCTGTTTGTGAAAAAAAAATTTACAATTGAAATTTCAAAAAAGTCGGTATGAAGTAATGTTAATTTTTTGTTGTATTATTATTTTGTTTAATAGTTAGAAAAACCTGATTGTTAAATAACTTATTTGTTTTGAAAGGTATTTCAATGCTTTCTACTTTTTTTCAATTAATCTCACAAGTAATGGTTGCTAATTCCTTTTCCAGTCCAATTTTATTAAAGTTATATGTTACAATTTTGAAGAACTGATCACAAGCGGGCCGGGCGTTGGATTCTTCTTAAATCCCAAGGTTTCTCTAAAAGCTGCTCTGTATTCAGTGCTCCTCCACACGTAGATGTAAAAGTCGGCTGCCCAGGTTGCCATAGCTGAAATTTTAAAAACGAATTGGCAAAATCTGTTATAAAGTAGATGAAATCTTATTTAGAAGAGAAAAATTATAGAATGGTATAAAAAAGATGAAAATTTAACATTGTTTTTTTAGCAAGTAAAAGAGTTTTGATTTTTTACACAGTTGAATTTTTCAAATTTTGGCTTCGAATAGTTAATGTTTTGCTTTTTTGGGAGAAAAGTTTTTCTAAAAAAAATGAAATTTTATGACATTTTCCAGAAATGTTGTAAATTCTTTTATGAGATTAATCGCCCGTAGATGTCATTTTACGTTAAATGCTATTTATTTCCGTACGCAGTATGGCGTGAGACGGAAAATGGTTATCAACCGTCGTTTTTTATTTTTATTTTTTTATATAAATTTGTTTCGAAATCGTACCGCAGTTAAATAAATCAAACATTGAATGTGAAAAAAGCTGGGAAAAATTTAAATTCGCAACATAAAAATTTTTTTTGAAAACAAAAAATTTCTGAATTTTAATAAAACTTCAAAATTTCATTTCATATTTTCAGTAATTCAGCAGTTTAAAAATAACTAGCTTACGATACCTGGATACGCCAATGTTCCTTGAAGCACAACAACGAAATCTGGTAGTTCCTTTTCCAGAAAATGAATCATAAGCCAAATAACGATGACACTGATGTTCAGAATATGAAAATTGGCTTTTTTTGTTTTTTTTTCAATGAAAAAACATACCAAGAGTATTAGAAGACTACCCAGAATCGCTGTCTCCTTTTTTAAACTGTGAGTAACTCTATTCCGAAGCGCTGAAAAGGAACTTTTCGACAACGTAGTTTTTTATTCTTTTTTTTGGGTGTTGTAAGAAAACGCCGGAACTTAAAAAACGCTCATTCAACCTCACGCCCAATTGCGTACGTTTTACAGAAAATATTGCAAAACTCAAAAGTTTTTGCTTTTGGATATGTAAATTTTCTTGCAATTTCAAAACATTTTCAGTAAAATATAATTTCTAAGGTTAACATTTTAAAGGGACCGTCAGGGACCATTTGCAACTTCGGCTCATATGAAACATAAAAATCAGCTGATCAAAAAACTCTATACAACGAGGATCAAATTCTCCGTTTTCGATATATAGTCTATTTCCACCCTTGAGACGACGACTTTTGAATGACCCTGGATTTCCGTGGTATTTAACCATTGACGATTTGAAACACCCAAGTGAATATCAATAAAATATGCGAAATATCACTGTAACAGAGGAGTGCGCAGACAATTAGACGATCGCGGCGGGATCCATTGTACCTAGTCCTTTAGGAAAATCCCCTTTTCCTTGTTTCAGTTTCGGAAATGGCCTATATCTGGCTTCAAAGTGCCCGAAACAAGCCAACCGTCTGCAGATTCTGCGGATGGCCGCAACGCCTGCATGCACTATGTTGACAAGCTAGTCTAATTTCGAAGCTGTCATTCTAATTGGACGAGGTCATACGGAAAATGAGGAGTGTTCCAGACAATTTATCATGTATAATTAGTATAATTTTCGACCGTACCCGATGAAAATGAAAAGGAAAAAGTCCCTGACGGTCCCTTTAAGTATAAGCGGATTTGAAGTGGAAGCGAGAAATTTAAGAAAATGCGATCTTATATCAAAAAACCAAAAAAAAATGTTTGTTAATTTTTTTTTCTACGAAGTTCGTTGCATTTCTATGTTTCATTTGTTTTTTTAGGTAAACTTTTTTTTGTTCATCAATTGTTGGATTACACGCACTTCGAAGACCATTTTCACTACAAATTTTTAATTTATCTTGAAATTCTTCACAAAGTCTAGTTTCTTTCGAGTTCCGTTATCTGCTGTTTGGCAAAGTCTAGTTTCAGTTACACATCGGCTATTTGAAAACCTAATTATGTTGTAGTTCAGTTAAAATAACCAAGATGTGCTAAATAGTTCTTTAATAACTTTTTAAAAATCTTTTTCAACAAAACAAAAAATATAAAAACGCATTTTATATAAAAGACCTTTTTTCACTTTTCGGCAAATATAGGAACACTCGAAAGTTTCAAAAAAAATTCTTAAACTGAAGACTCGTTGCGAATCTCACTACCTCAACAGTCCTTAGCAAAAAGTCTTTACGAGTCTTTACCAAAAAAAAAAAAAAATGTTTTTTCGTACTTTTAAACCAAACAGTAAAAGTGAAACACTGCCCCCTTTAAGTTAGATTATTGCTAATGATTAAATAAATTAAATAAAAAATATTTTATGGAAAAAAAAGTTTTCGTAAACGTTTAGGAAACACATGAATGTTTTAAAAATGTCTTCAACCGAAGGTAGGCTATGGAATTCACTGCGTCCCTTTCTTTGGCGGAAAAAAGCTTGAAAACCCCTTGAAAAAAGCTATATTGCTCTTTTCTTATCTCCGTTTGAGTTAAACGCCAGCTTTTTTAAACTCTATTTCTACTGTGAAAGCAATTTTAACAACAAATTGGGCGATAACTAAGTTTTTAACTAACTTAGTTTTTTGTATTCTGTTTTTTTAAAGCAAAGAATACGCCGTTTTTAATAGAAACCAATCGTGTTAGGGCGATTCGAATTGAAAACGTTTTGCCATGTAGCTAAAAATGGGGTACGTAATACGCAATTTCAGCGCTTTATAACGGCTATTTGTTTCACTACACTTATCATTCAATGAAAAGAGTTGAAATTCAATTTCAAAAAAGGTGCTGCAAATATTGGGACAATATTACATGTCTTTAAACAAAACAAATTTTTTTTAAATCACTATTCTCTTGCTGATCACCTTTGCTGAAAAAAATCATTTTGCGCTATTGAATTGAGAGTTTAACACTGTTTCCTTTTAGCTATAGTCTGTTTCCAAGGGAAGGTTTTCGACTTTCGCGCAGTCTTGAAAAATGACACATATTCAACCAAAAAGGATTTGAAACATTGAAGAGAACAAAGAAAAAGAGGAGTGGGCAGACAATTAACTAAGATCGTTGCAAGGACCAAAGGTACCTAGTCCTTTAAAATTTGTGCAAAGATTTGCCCATAAGTTGAAAATGGTGTATTTACAAAAAATGTTTTTTTTAAATCCTTTGAAAAACTCTTTGAAAAAAAAAGGTTTTGGAAAATATAGGGACACATGAATGTTTTATAGATGGGAAGGTACGCTCGGGCACTACATTCTTCTGTTTTTTTTCCGTTTTATGGTTCTTTCAAGTAATGTGCACTCTATTTTTAGTTGAACGCCAGCTTTTTAAAACTCTATTTCTACTTTGAAATCACTTTTAATGAATAACTGCCCTTTAATTAAATTGTTTCGTATTTTTTGTTTTTTTAAGCAACGAATGCGCCATTTTAATAGAAACCAATCGTGTTAGGGCGATTCAAATTGAACGCCTCACCGTGTAGCCAAAAATAAAGTACGCAGTACGTAGTTTAAGCATTAGATTATGGGTAAAACTTCTATTACCGCATATGACTCAATTTAAAAAAATTTAAGTTGTTGAATTGCCCCACATGGATGTTTTATAAATGTGTTTAACCGAAACAATGTTTATAACTTCACTACATTATCGTCTAGCTGTGCTGAAAAATCTGTTTTAACACTGTTTCCCTTAAGCATTACTGAGTTTGATTTTTAAAAAATCGTTTGAAAAACCTATTTGAAAATAAAGTTTTTCAAAAATTTATGGAGACTTCGATGTGTTATCAATGTATTCAAAAAAAAAAGACTTGTTTTCGAAGCCACTATACTCTTGTTTGGGTTGATTTACGAACAAACTTGGATGGTTCATACAGGTCTTTAATGGGAACAAAACTTTTAAAGTCACTACTCTCTTGTCAAGCAGCACTGCTAAAAAAAGAAGAATCGTTTTGCGACTTTAAACAAAGTAATAAAAGTTTAACACTGTTGTTGTTAAAGGCACCGTCAGGGGCCTTTTCGGATTGGAAATGAATGGTATGCTAATCGAGTATTTTCAATTGAACGCATTTTTCCCAACACCGCTCCAGCCAACGGCCATGCGCAAAATGCTTGCCAAGTCTTCATTAGCATACGATTTTGAAAAGGCCCCTTACGAGCCCTTTAAGGTACATTACTGAATATAATATTAATAAAAATTTTGGGATTCAAGTGTTTTATATACGTGCTTTACCGAAAGTCACTCTATTTGAAAAAGTCAAAGGAAAACATTTAAAAGAATTTGAATGATTACCTACACTTGAAAACAAAACAGCCAAAAAATGAAGAAATGGCGTTTTTTTCAGTTCGAAAACCATTTTCACCATAGGAAGAAGTGAAATTTTCAAATTTTATCTTTTTGAGAGAAAAAATGTTTTATAGACACTTTTGTTACAGAAGAATAATTTTTTTTTCGTGTCGTCCACTAAATATTTATGGTTTTCTAAAATGTTTCTATAGTGCAGCCTTTAGTTCCTCTTTAGTTTCCTTGTTTTGAGCGTTGCGACTCGATTTTCAGTGAGACGCCAGCTTTTTTAAAGTCTATTTCTACTGTGAAATCAATTGTCAAAACTAATTGCGTCATAACTGTTGTAAAGTGATTTTAGAGTTAGATTACTAATAATTTATTATGAAAATAATAAAGAAACAAGTGGAAAACAAGGTGGAATCAAGATGATAATAATTCCGAATTCAAATCTTTGGGAACGCGAGATGCGCCAAACGCGGAACGCGCCATGCCATCCGGCAAGGCGCCAAAGGGGGCAGCTCAAAGAGGGAACGAAGAGGCGCACACAGCAATAACAAACCGGGATTACCTTCTATGTTTTTAAAAAAAGTAGAGAATGCGCCGATTTTTACAGAAACCAGTCGTAGGAAGGTTCCAAATTGAAAACGCCTTGCTGTGTAGTAAAACATGCGCAATACGTAATTTAATTGCTTGATGGTTACAACTCAATTAAATAAGAAATTGACATTCTATTTTGAAAACAAGTTCAAAAATTAAAAATTGGATTATATCGATGTTTTATATATGTCTTTATGCGAAACAATTCATTTAAAAACAGTAGTTGTTCGTCCGGCTTTGCTTTGTAGATAATAAAGTTACTTCGCACTATAAAAAGTAATAAAAGTTCAGCACTGCTTCTTTTAAGCTAGATTCCCATTAAGATTTTAAAACAGAATTTGAAAATCTGTTTGAAAAAAAACACTTTTGCGAAAATATAGGAGACTTGGATGTTTTATAAATGTTTTTAAGCGAAAACATGCTGTGAAAGTGACTCGAACGGTTTCACATTTTAATTAAAATTTTGAAACCATTCTGCTGCTTCAGATGAGTGAATAGAATTGCATGCTGTTTTGCAACCAATTGTTTTTCGAATATTTCAACTTTTCGTCAAACTTTAGTCACTGAAAAAACGGCGGCGTTTGGCTTTAAGAAACGAAATTCAGCTGGAAACGGCTTTCAATATAAAACAAAACATTGCTATGTTTCATCATTTAGTTTTTCAAAAATTTCGACTAAACAAAAATGCATCATGTTTTCGAAACATAATCTCTATCACGTTTTTTCTATTATTTAAAAACTGTTGCAAATATTGGAGCTCATGGATGTTTTATAAATGTCTTTAAAAGAAACAGGTATTTTAAAGGCACTACTCTCTCGTGCGGCTTTGCTAAAAAAAATTTTTTCGCGCAATCAAAACAAGTAATAAAAGTTTAACAGTGTTTCTTTTAAGCTAGATTCCCGTTATTATTTCAAAACAGAATTTTAAAATATGTTTGAAAAAAACGTTTTCGAAAATTTTCGTACCTGAATGATTCATAAATGTCTTTAACCGAAAACACTCAACCGAAAACGCTTAATAGGTCATTCTCAAATCGAAGAATTTTAATTATTACCTACTCAAATTAATAACTCTTAAAAACAAAATAGCCAGGAAATGAAGAAAATGCATATTTTTTCAGTTCGAAAACCATTTTCACAATTACACGATATGAAGAAGTGAAATTTCAAAACATATCAATTTGAAAAAAAATGTTAGAGTAGAAGTCTTTTTTGTATCGTTGATTAAATATAAATGGTTTTTACAGGATATCAACTGCACGTTTCAAAACGTTTTTTTTCCTTTGTTTCGCTGCGTTGTGAATCGATTTTCAATCACACGCCAGCAGTTTTAAAGTATAAATCTACTGTGAAATCCATTTTAAGACGCAATGTCTGAGAGGATCAACACCTGTCAATATAGTATTGGTCATAAAATTTCAAAATGGTCCAATTGGGCTCATATTTTGTGTAGAAATGACGCGGAAAACCAGTTGTCGATTTTTCGCTCGGATTACGGTAATCGACCCCCGGGGTACTGTAACAACCCTCAAACTTGAGAAAACTCAGCATATGAGGTATGGAATCAATTGCAAATTGCATGCTGACAAAGATTGAATTTGTCCTCAAACTCGATTTCCTACGTAGAAACAAGTTTGAAGCCAAAATGTGTTTAGAATGTCACAAAAATGAAATTATTTTCTTTGATTCAAAAAAGGGTATCGCAGTTTTTTGATATGTTGTTAACCTATTAGTTTAGTACAAAACATGTTTTTTTCCAGATTTTTTCCAGGCCCCAAAGGTATCCAAAAAACGCAAACAAAAACGCGCGCCGCCCATTGCGGCGCCCTTCCGCGGGCTCACTGTTGCTGATTTCCGCACCCAACGTCGTACTTAGTGTCAAATCGTTAGAAATAGTTGTATTGAATATTATTATGTGTTTTAAACACAGATTTAAACGAAATACAATTTTTTATAAGAACTTGTATTATTAAATTACAAAATTTTATACCAAAAATCCAAAAATACCCTTTTTCCGAATTTTATGTAGGTAAAATTATTCAGCATATTTTTCTATCTTTAAAGTTAATTTGGTTTATTTTTAGCCTTTAAAACCAATTTTTAAGTGAATTTTTCTTAATGGGCGCGCAGTCTCACGAGAAAGCGGCTGACAAAGCCGCCGCCCGCTGTGAAACGTTGAAATGTCGCAGCCGCTATTTCACTGTTTTACTGGACCATTTTGAAATTCTATGACCATAGGGATTCTGAGTCTCTCAGATATCGCGTCTTAACAACTAATTGCGTCATACCAAAACAGTATTACCATTTTTGTTTTAAAAAAAAAGCAGAGAATGCTCCGATTCTAACAAAAAACCAATTGTACGAAGGCGTTTCAAATTGAAAACGCCTTGCCGCGTAACTAAAAATTTGGGTACGCAATACGTAGTTAAATCGGTTGATTATTTTCTCTAATTCTACTACCGCTTATGACTCAATTAAAAAAGAAGTTGACATTGTGTTTTTGGAAATAATGTTGGAACACATGAATGTTTTATATATGGTATGAACCAAAACAAACATCTTAAAGGTACTAGTTCTCGCAAAGCTACTTTGCTAAAAAAAATCATTTTGCGACTTGAAACAGTTTAATCTGACTATGATTTTAAAAAATTCCTTTTAAAATCTGTTTAAAAAACATATGGATGTTTTATAAATGTCTTTAACCCAAAAACTTTTTTCGAAGTCACTCCGGTGCCTAGTCATACTGTTTTACTGAAAAAAAGTCATTTTGCGCTTTTCATAATTTTGAAACCAAACCCACTCAAATTAATAACTCTTGCATAGACAAATGCATAAGCTACGCAGGCAAAGGATCTCATTGTAATGTCCGAAACGTCAAAAATTAGAATAACCAAGTCTGTTGGCATCCAACAACTTGGAGCGCGGCAAGTTCCATTGATATCGTTCATTGTCCATACCTAAAAGGAAACTGTTTATTTAAAAAAAAACATTAATTTAACTTACAAACAAAACCGAAGCAAATACAAAACCGGGCAGGAGAATTGAGAAAAGGTAGAGTTTCTTTTTTTTGTTTCTGTACCTGAAAATGAAATGAAAGTCTTTCTGTTTTAAGAAAACAGTAGTATACTTTATTTCGACCAAAACCTGTTCTGAAAAATGTTATAAGAATGTCTAAAATTTGAGTTGTGTAATTATAGCCCGTAATTAACTATTAAATGTAAATAAATAAAACAAATAGAAGTAGACGTAAAGAAACTTGCGGCACTGCGCGCAGGCGTGCCGAAAAAAGTAAACTGCGTGCCGTAAAATGTGGAAGTTAGCCGTCTATGTTCTGAATTGATCAGAATAACACCATAAACAAGTTGTTATTGTAAAAGTTTAATTTTTAAGCTCTTGTTTTACCCAAAGTTTAATACAAATCGAAACATACCTAATATAACCTTTTCAATTAATCACACAAAAGATCTAAGCGCTCTGAAATATTCAAGTAATTATCCAAATTGTATTTTAAAAGGAAAAAAACTGATTGTGTTATTTTTTCACTATGAATTTTTTATATTATCAATCAAGAGTAGTTTCCTAAATCGGATTTCTGAATGAAAAACTATATCCAACGAAATGTTGACGACTTTTCAGCCACTTCGTTATCCACACGTATTTAACCACGGAGGAATTGAAACATTAATGTGGATAACAATAAAATTAAGGAAATAAATAAATAAAAAGGTGAAAGAGGAGTGCGCTCACAATTAAACGATCGCGGCGGGACCTATGTGCGATCCTTTAAGGTTGTGGCCGAAAACAAGTGCCGTTTTTCGGAAACACACTATATCAAGACGTATTTTAAAGATTCCTTTTATCCACCAGCAGAAACGAATTATGCCCTTCGACGAAAATAAATATGACTGCAAAACACCGAAGTGAATTGCCATTTTTTAAAAGCACTGTTCAATTAATCATGCTAAGTGCAAGATCGAGGATAATTGAGCAGAAACAAATGATTATGGGGTAGAAAAAGGAGCTAAACAACATATCAAAAAACTGCGAGGGGGTTTTTTCCATCATTTTGAGAAAACATTTTTTTGGTCATTTGCTTACAGCATTTTGACTTCTAGCTTCTTTCGCACTTGAGAAATAGGTTTTGACTTTCATTACAAAGTTGATTATCATAATTTTTGCGATCGTTTTCATACCTAAAAGTTCCAGTTTTCTCAGTTTTGAGGGTAGTTACAGTACCCTGAGGGTGAAATACAGTACTCCGACCCAAAAATCGATAGTCGATTTTCATGATCATTTTTCATGTTAGGGGGTCCTAGATGTCTCCTGTAAAAAGTTTGAGCCTAATTGAGGCAAGATGAAATTTTTCGTCCTCTATGGTTTTGGATCTGCCGATTCTCTCAGAAACGACGTCTTAACTATACTATTGATATAGACATGTTATGCCAAAGATTTGCGATTTCGTAGTAGAAAACAAATAGAATAAAACTTTTTTTTTCAAAAATGACGTTAAAAAATTTGCGGCAATGAGTGTATTCAAGTTTTTTTTTTCATATGTATTGTTAACTTTTTTATTAACTTTTGACTTTTTTATAATTTCACAAATATTTGCACTTTTATGTTTCAACACCAGTTTTGTTGCGAATTCATTTTTGTCAGTGTCTCTTCTAAGGTAGGCAGTCATTTATAATAGGATAAAAAAACTGTATAAAACAATTTACCTACCAAATGGGCAACCAAACTGCGATAAGTCGGTCGACACCAGTCATAGCGAATAAGTACGTCTGAAATGTAACTGAAAGTTTTGAAAATTGTGAAAAAAAGCTTTTAAAATTATATTTAAATGTTAAAAAACCGATTTTTAAATCTGTTATCGATTTTTGGGTTCGTTGTGCCGGGTGATGGAATACGATACACCAAAACCCAATGCACAAAACATTTTTCGTCTCACGCTGATTTGCGTACTGGGAGCGATAAGTTATTAAACTACTGGTATTTGACGTAAATTAATTTATGTTTATAATTAGATCTAAAACTGAATAATTAAAAAAAACGGTTTTTTTGGTTCTCCACGAATGTGTTTCACTGATTTTTAAATTGGAAGAAAAGAGGAGAAAGCAGAATCACTCGTCGGTCGTTGTTGTTTTATTGTTTGATGTGGGCATGTATAGTCTGTTTCCAAGGGACGGTCTTCGACCTTCGCCAATCTTGAAAAAATGGCATGTATTTAACCGAAAAGGATTTGAAACTTTGAAGAGAACATTATCATAATAAGCGAAAGAGCATAGTAAAAGAGGAGTGCGTAGACAATTCACAAAATTCGTTGCAGGACCAAAGGTACCGCATCCTTTAAAATTTTTAGAAATCCTTGCCCTTTCGTTGGAAATGGAGAATATTACCAACGAAATTCAAACAAGTTTTTTTTTTGAAAAAAAAGCAAAACCAGGTTTTTTTCTTTTTTGGCAGTTTACGTTTGTTTTTAAATCAATTTTAAAATGGACAGGCATCATTGAATACGGTATACCAAAACCAAATTATTGGAACATTTTCCGTTACACGCCTAATTACGTACAGGAAGCAATAAAGCGTTGTCAAAAAACTTGTTTTTGACGTAAATTATATTCATTTTAATCGTATTAAAAAATCTAAAAAATACTAAAAAAAAATCGTATTTTTACAGTTCACATTTGTGTTTCAAGGTTCGTTTAGTTTATTTAAAAACGTTAGAATTATTATTAGTCCGCCTCGGTGAAAAAAACTGACTGAATTGTTTAATATAAACAATATTAATCAAAATCAAACGCAATATGAAGAAATTCTAAATTTTTGAAGTTCACGATTGTATTTTTACAAAAATTCAATTTAATAGAAAATGTTAAAAAGTATTTTTTTTATATATAGTATTAAAAAAACTTACCGTATACGACTGCCCAAATACATACAAATAAGCGAACCAATTACAATCGTACGGATTCATGCTCCCTAATGCATCCATAAGTATCTAAATTTTGGAAGTTAAAAAAAATAAATTTGTATACCCATTTTTGCAAATAATTCAACAGCAGTAGAATATTACAAGCCGACATTATAGCGACAATATAATCTAAAAACACGATTCTCGAGTGTTTTATTTTTCACTTACTACAACTGGAATGAAGCGATTTGTATTTTAAAGTTATATAAATTAGGAATAAATTTCCCACACAGCCGATAAAAACGGCACAAAGGGAATAAATCTGAGAAATTTTGTTTGCAATTTCGGACATAGCGACTTTTGAAAGTTGAAAACGTGAGTTTTATAAAATCCGCGGGAGCTTATATTTGTAAGTGGAGGTAGTTGAAATGAGCTTTGAAATGAACATTCGATCGCGAGTATTTAGGAAATTCAGTGAGCGTGAAGGACAAACAACAAACTGCGAACGTAACGAGGTGATGAAAAAAAATGACGCATCGATGGGTCAAAGTCCAAACAAAACGCGATGAAAAAAGGTTTAAAAATGACGTCATTTTAAAAAAAACAAAATTTTTTCAATGGAGGGTAACGTTTGCCAACCGAAAAAACTTGAACTTTATTTTTACACAATTTTTTCAAAGTCACATTAATGTTACTGAAATTTTATTAGCTTCACTATACTTAATTTTACCAATATGGCGATTGAAAGAAAACGTCTTTAGAATTTCAACAAAATGTTTTTCTTTTGTTAAATTTTAGTCTTGAAAACGTTTGGAAGAAAGATTGAATTATGACGTCATGAAAATAAAAGACAATTAACATAGAGCTAATAATTTCCAGAGATAATTCTCAACATCACATTAATGTTACAAACGTTTTTTTCAAATCTCGGAAAATTTTCTTATATGAGGAATCAATTTATTGTCAACATGCCGAATACTTTTTAGGCATAGCAAAAAAACACAAGTTTCATTGAGAAAAAAAAATTGTTTCGCAATGGAACGTTGAGCTTATTCTATACTTGTTTGGTCTGAATTAATTTATAAAAGTTTTTAAAAAACGCATTGAAAATTGTTACCTGATATTTTCTTTTTTGTTATAAAACCGAAAAAAAGGATTTATTTTTTACACAATTTTTTCAAGGTCACATTAATCTTTTTTCAAAGTCAAAGTTACTGAAATTTTATTAGATATTGACTTTTTCAACCGGATGAATCAAGCAATTCCTTTACATACAAAACAAAAACAGTTTTTGTTTGTGATGAGGAAAAAATGACACAACGATGGGTCAAAGTCTAAACAAAATGTTAGGAAAGAATTCTGAATTATGACGTCATTAACAAAAAGTCCGCTTTTAATCGTCAGTTTTTGAGAAAAACTATTGTTCTCGGGCTAAACTATGAGAAAAATTTTCAGTGCCACATGGATGTTACGAACATTTGATTATATTTTTACTAAAGGTTTTTTCATCGATTATGCGAATGTAAACGACTGAGTGAGAAAAAATTACACATCAATAGATTAAAGTATAAAAAAGTGAAATGAAAGTTGACAGAAGATTTAACAATGACATCATTTCAATAAAAGTTTTAAAGAACGTTAAAGGTTAACGGTGGCAATTAAGTAAAACCTGAATTTGTAAAGAAAATTTACTGAAATGTTTCATCTTTGTTTGTAATATTTGCAATGAGTGAAATTGAACTCTTGCCAGGTGAAACCAAAACAAATTTTTTTCTTTACTTGAAGTATTGGTTAATTCTCATTTTGTTACCACTTTATAAAAACAAATGTATTAAAATGGCTGAAATTTCGAAAAAAAAACATATGCAGAAAACTTACCTTAACAACATATGAAAAACTGCTTTTTGTGATTTTTGTGATTTTGAAACACATTTTGGCTTCTAACTTTTTCCAAAGGTAAGAAATCGTTGTTTTTAAAAATTACAATGCTTTGTGCAAAAAAAAAAAATAATAACAATGCTGCAAAAGCCTTGTAAACTCATATTTGATGTTTTATAAAATACATCTTCTAGGAAATTCTACGTAACAAATTTAAGTAATTAGTCAATTATATTCGTTACAAAAAAGCAATATTTAAAATGTTACGTCTTAAATAAAGAAAATTAAATTAAAATTTTTATTTTATAAAATCATTATCACATTTGTTAGTTTTACTATAAATTAGTTTCTTTTCCATTGAAATTCTTATACCGATCTGTTTGAACAAATGATTGCCAATAAGGAACTTTGACGAAACATTGAAAAGAACAAAAATGTTTTTCATTTATCAGTGTTTATTATTTTTTTTCTCTCACATTAGGTCGTTCATTATTTCAAAATGATTTTATTGCATTTTATAGAAAAAGTAAAAAATTCACGATATGATAACATACGTAAAGAAAAAAATATCGATAGGAAAACCTAACGTGAATGGTGATATTTCTTTGCAAGAGGGCTGAAAATGAGCTTTCTTTAAATTAATTCAACCGAAATTTACCTTTTCTTTGAAATTATTTCTTTCATTATTTCATGAAACATTTTTTCTGTCAGCCAGAAAATCGGTGAAGAATATATATTTTCAGCTGACTTTACAAAAATTTTGTTACAAAATTAGTTTCGTTACAAAATAAATAAAACTCCCTCATTAAAATACTAAGCCGAAAAGCTACAGATCCAACGAAAATCAACATATCTCTTAAACATGGTAACAAAACATTGAATTTAAATTGCCCTAATAATTTTTTAAAAATCTTTATCACAATTATTACAGTTTTATTTGAAATTAGTCATATTTTATTACTATTATTCCACCGATCTGCCTCAACAAATTTTCGCAATCTGTCTCAGAAAAACATGATTGCGCACAAAAAACTTTATCAAAACATTGAAAAGAATAAAAATGGTTTTAGTTATTCAAATCATAATTCTTTCTTTTATACTTTATCATTTATTATTTTTGATAATCAATAATTCTTAACTTATCCCATTCATTCTAAAAGAAATTGCCGGTAACTCGAATAAGAAAACCAAAAATTTTTTTAAAAAAAAACGGAAATAGGTTATTGGGTTTTCGAACATTGTATTTTTAATAACGAGACATGATAATAATGTTTCAGGATGTTTATATATTTTTTTTATAAAAAGTTTATATTTATAAAACATTCACGACATGCAGTTCCCTTTTTTCGCCTCCATGAACCAAAAATGGCCTTCCAAAGAATCAAGCTGATGCTCAGTGTTATGGAGAGGAAATCCTATTGTGAATTGTGAGATTTCTTTGCAAGAGGGCTGAAATCGATATTCTATACATTATCAACAACAAATTACCTTTTCTTTGAAAATGTTTCTAGCGTGAATTCGTGTAACATTCGCTTTATCTGCCAGAATGCCGGTGAAAAACACATCTTCCAGGAAAATTGCCTAAAAGAACTTTTCTACGTCAATTCCTTTTTTTATTTTTTTTTGTTTGCAGATTTGTCCAACCCTACAATGGCATGCATTTTCACACAGACGCTTTTCTGTCCGGAATTACAAATTGCGTACTTTTCAAAAAAAAAAAACGCAAAATGGCGCGTATGTAATTTTTCCTTAAAAAACTATTTTGACAAAAAGCTATTTTCCTAAATATTACAATTTTTCCGCTTAGCTGCATTTTCCATTGAAATAGCAATGAGTTTACACATGTGGATGTTATTCCAACTTTCACAAAACAGTGTACTAAATATTGTTTTTCCCGTCATTTTCACTTGTCACTAGAAGATTGTTCATAACTAGAAGAATTTTAATTTTTTCCTTGTAATCAAACGAGTTTTTTTCATTCGATGTTAACATTTCCTCTTCTTCAAAATAATTTATACTTTTAAACAAAGTTTGCCGGAAGCGGTAAAATATATATGTTACAAAATCGTAGAGCAGCCTTTAGTTTTTCAAAGTGAAAAAATTGGCGCCTAATTTTTAACTGGATAATTCAGTTAAAAATTAGCGAATTGCAATTTTATCAAATAACTGTATCAACGATTGTTTACAATACATTTACACAAATCATTGTACTGACGTATATTAGTTTTCCCTTCATTTTCACCTGTTAAAGAAAGATTTAGCTTCATTGAATCTTGAATTTTGTTCCTCATTTTTGTTTTATAAATCTGAATTTCCAATGACTATTTGATTAGAATGTCCCTATACAATAAAAAATTAATTGTAAACAAAAAATATTCAGAGTTAATTTTTAGTAAACTATTTTCGAAAACTAAAAAAAACCACTTTCCCTGCTGGCTGGTCTCTGCTGGCGGATATCATACGCATTTTGGTGTTTTTCAGAAAATGGATTTTCAACATTTGTTTTAAACAATCATTCTCATTATTACAGTTTCTTCCGCTTTGCTTTATTACATTTCTTTTCAGCTTTATTACTCGGAATGCTGTTTTTCGTTTGTTATTTTTTTTGTTTGACAAACCATTGAAACGAATTAAACTTTTTTCTTTTTTTTTGTTTCAAGGGGAAAAAAGAAACATAACACTCTCAATAAATTTTTAATTGTTTGTCCGATGTTTTTTTTTTATTGAACTGACCGGCGTTGTGGACAGCTTCGCTAAAATTCCTCTCAAAGCCCCTGGAGAAATTAGATATAAAGGTCCATTAGCATAGTCAGGAAACCGCAGACGATGATATTCTTTATATGATATATAGCTGAAAAATCATGAATTTACCAAAATTTAATTTTTCCTGATCAAATCGATGGAAATCTTTGAATTCAAAGTCGATTTTCGTCAGGATGGTCACGGAGTTTTTCGGACTTTAATTTTTGAAAATGTGCAGAAAAAAATTGCACATCTTTCTGTAATAGCGGCGTTTTGCGACGCTTTTATGTCAAAGGTCGAATGCGTTAGATGCGTCGCGGCTGCGTCGCGGCTGCGTCGCGGCAAACAAAAAAATGGTGTAACTTACTATTTACTTGTAACATTGACGGTTGGACTCGCATTTCTCGCAATATTTCCAATAATCCAATTGTCAGTTTTTTGGTTAGAAACAACTTTCTCCATCTGAAAAAAAAACTTTTTAGGTGAAAATCGTGTTAAACAAAACCTGGTTAAGATCAATCACTGTGTCACTATCAACTTTACCTACACATGACTTTGGAAATTTGGCTGAGATCCACTTGAATACAATCATCAACTGAAGAAATAGATTTTTTTGTTTACAAATTGTAAAGTTCTTACTTTGTAAACTAGATTTTGGTAAGTTTCTTCGATGTTAGCTATGAAGATGTCCCCGAATTCCCTTGACTCCACGATTAAAGCTGGGGAAACGGTATTGTTTTTAAGAGCGACAACAAAAATTACGGAAATTGAACCATTCTGAAAAAATCAAAGAAATAAAGTTAAAAAAAAACTCCATTTGAATATTTTTTATGGAATGTTTCATTGTGCTCATTAATAAAAATGCAATTTTTTTATTCAATGGAATCTCTGGTATCTTTGTTGTAGCAAAAAATTAACATTAATTGGACCATAATTGTGCTTTCCCGAATTTTTCATTTATTCCCAATAGAAATTTTAAAATCATATAAAATTATAAAAAACGAAAGATTATAGTTTTAAGAAATAACAGCCCGCCAGTTCCGTTAAACAAAACTTTTTGTATTTTTTTTGTAATGGATTGTATTTTGTATTTCTGTTTTTTCGTATTGTATAAAACCTTTTCTGGAGCCTGCTGGTATGAAATTGTTTTGTAATTTTGTTTTTTGATTTGTACCTTATAGAAATTTTTCTAAGAGTGCCACAAAACATTAAAACAATTTTTATTTAATTCACAATTTTTTTTCGAATTTTCTTGAATAATTTAATGGTTACAATGTTGTAGAAAATTAAATTCTCTAGCGATTGCTTTCTTTCTATTGAATCAGATTGTAGAAAATTACTGTAAATCCCATAGGCTACAGTACCCAACCTACAGTAACCCCAATTTTCTTGTTAACAAACCTTTAAACCCTCTGAATTCGTTTTATTCGCCCATCCCGCTCTAATCTGCATTCTGGTTACTGTATCTTCCGCAGTTAGGCAGACTACAATAACTCCCTTAACATTTTCTGATATCAAAAGTGACCTAAATGTCAGATTTTTAATTTTTTTAAGTGACTCACGTTTCAATTTTCAAGTCAGTAGCCAATATTCTCTTCTGTAACAGTGAAACCCTCCTCGGAAATCGTTTCGCAATTTCTTCTTCATATTTTGTTATATTTATGTACTTTTTAGGAGAATAGGTGAAGCGAATTACATCGTGGCTCTGAAAAAAAAGTTTGTAACAATTTGAAAAGAAATATTTTCCATCTCACGCTGAATTGCGTACCAGCACTCAAAACAGAATAAAAAGTTACCAAGAATTTTACTCGATATACATTTTTGACTTCACGCCGAAATGCGTACTTTGGACAAGAAAGCGTTTTAAGTGAACACATTTTCTATCTCACGCCTAATTGCGTACGGAAACAAAAGAGTTTTTTTAACACGGTTTTCAGAAAATCGGCGTTTGACCGAAAATGCCAGTTGGGCTCTTTTTGAGAAATCGATTACCTTTTGAACTGTTCCAAGAAGGAGATTACAAGAAAAAGCAATCGAAAATAGAAGTGGGACTGAAAAAATATTATTAAAAAGCGGTTTAAAAAATCAATCTCACGAAAATAGTAAGATCTGCCTCGAAATCGGAGCACAGCGTGCATTCAATTAGACTATTTGTTCAACTGAATGCTCCGTGAAGCTGAAATTTGGAAGAGCGATGAAAAACCAATCATCAAATTGAATGTAGTCTAGAACAATTTCGGTGGAAAAACTGAAGTATAACTTCCAACGAGTGGGCAATGATTTTCCCAATTTTTCAAGGACTTGGTACCTTTGGTCCCGCAACGATTTCATTTAATTGTCTGAGCACTCCTCTTTTAAAATGCTCTTTAGCCTATTATATCTCTGTTCACTTCAATGTTTCAAATCCTTTTTTGTTAAATATGAGAGTTTTTTTAAGATTGTCCTAAAGTCTTCTTTTGGAAACAGACTATAATGAACTATAAGGCATTTCCAAAACTGAGACAAGGAAAAGGGGCTTTTCCTAAAGGACTAGGTACAATGGGTCCCGCCGCGATCGTATAATTGTCTGCGCACGCGATCGTATAATTGCTCTGATAAAGTGCTATTTCGCATATTTTATTGATATTCACTTCGATGTATCAAATCGTTAATGGTTCCACAAAAATCAAGGGTCAATCAAAAGTCGTCTCAAGATTGGAAATAGCCTATATACAACCTAACTAATAAAAACGTACATATATTTTTGTAAACGTAAATGTTTAAAACTTTTCAATGACGTTGTAATGTTACAAAAAAAAATTGTAACTTTTTCCTAAAATTACATGAATAATTGTGTGGATAGGTCGTTTCTAAAAAAAATAGTTTAAAACTTGTATTTATTTTTTCCTTTTTTTCTAAAATAGATTGCATTTTATTTCAATTATAAATAAAAATAAAAAAATTTTTTAAAGAAAACACTTTAAGCAATGAAAGCAACAAAAAAATTAGATTCTTTGTTATATTAAATTTTTTTTTTTGGGGGGGGGGGGGGGGGTAGGGGATTTTTTTAAAGAAAGATAAAGAACATGGAAAGGTCACTGTTGAATATGAATAATGGTGAATGTTTCAAAAATTTAATCAACCAAATTTGAATTTTGTGAACCACCACTTCAAGAACAACCATTTTTAATGTAAAGTTAAAACTTAAATTTCGAAAAAAAAATTCTTAATAACTGTTTTGGTCCAATCTTCCTAGACAAAATTAGTTCATTGTTTTTCAACTTTCACTACTTCAACTTTGTATATTTGACTTCACAACGTACACTGAGCGTCATTTCCGCCCCATTTTTGTGGTTTATCCAAAATATACAATAGACGATCAAAAATCGCAGAAAAGCTGAACAATCCAATTCACTGCAATGCTCCCGATCATGTTCAATAAAGACCGGACAAGCATGGAGTTTATTATTTGTTCATCTGTGATGAACTATGGTTTCATTTTGCAGAGAATGAGAAAATCTAATGATTGAACATAGGGGACAGCCCTAAAATTCTGTGTGAAAAGTTTATTTCATTTCAAAACAATTCTTTACGAAAAATCGGAACTTATAAACAAACGTTTAGGTAGTTTTACAAAACAAAAAAAATATTAAAAACATACATAAATGTTTCGATTCCTCAGCTAAAATCTAAACATCTTTTGCTTCAAAAATGTGTCTAAAAAATAATTTTAAAATCTAAAGTCGCAAAAATGTTACAAACTTTGCTCATTCATTCCAAATGCTTAAAAAATTGCTAGGAGTCGGTAAAGGTTAAAAATAATGTTTTCAGTATATTGGATTCGAAAACAGTAACTAAATGTCATTATCGAAGTAAAAATTTCAACAATAAAACAAGAATAAGTACATTTTTTTAAAAAAAAATGCCTTTCGATTTTTTCTAAATTTAATTTTTTTTGCATTCACAAAGATTATCAATAAAAAAAACCGGCGTATTAAACCGTGCCAATGATAAAAACGTTAATATTTCCAGTGATGAAAACGTAAATAAATATATTTTTTTTTTAAATTGAATGTTTCATTTTGTTTCCATTAAATTGTCAGTTCAGTAAAAATAATTCCGCCTTTGTCAAGTTCGTATTAGAAAAATATGGGAAAACTTGAAAATATATTTATACTTCTACAGTTTTCGTCTAAAAATTAAAACTGAAACGAACAGAAACTTAGTTTTTCTTGCACAGATCACTAAAAAAAAGAAAAACCATATAAAAAAGTCAGTAGTTTGAAATTAATGTAAACATTTTCATTATTTCTGGAGAAACCATTCTAACCACTTCGTTAATTGAAAAGAAGTTTCTGAAAACCATATTTTTTTAGAAAAATGTAGACATAAAAATGGCATATTGATTATTGATTAAAAAAGGTTAACGTCAACTAAATGTAATCTTCAAAAAAAATTGATTTTTTGATAGTGTGTTACAATGTTATAGGACTGAATTATCAAGAGATGAAGTACATTTCAGCAATTATTCCTCTGCAGTTTAAAAATTGTTAAAAAAAACATTTTTAAATTAGTAACTATAGCCTTCGCCAACCGGCGAGAAAAAGCCGATTTTCTCCGCGTCTTCGCGTTTTGCACATTTGCATGTTTTGCATTTTACGTTAAGAATTACATTAAACTTCAAAATACCTCTCGGATTAAAAAAAAAACTCTTTACAAATGAAATTGAATACTTCATCATAAATACACTCTGAAAAACATATGGAGAAATCCTATGTCAAAACACTTTAGTAATTTTACTTTCAAAGTTTTTCTATTAAATTTTCAAATACAAAAAGATAAAAGATCTGCGTTTCAAAGAAAAACTGGAGATTTCCTCTACGTATTATGGTTTTACAAAAACTGCATCATAAAATGACATTTTCGGTCGCACGTTCTTTCTCTCTACTTTAAAAACTCTTTGTTTGACTTAGTACGCAATAGGGCGTGTGGCAGAAAATGTGTCTTCAAAATATGGTTTTGCAAGATTTCTACAATATTCTGATTTTTTATACAAAAGGACGTCATTTTTCCACACAAACATATACATACATACATACATACATACATACATACATACGGTTTGTTCTCTAGGGCTCTTCCCTGAACCGCCAGAATGAATCACAGTTGTCGACTTTCAGTCACACGACGTTGACTTAGTTGTTCCAATTCTTCTTTGATTCGGCTTCAAATGCTTCCTGGGCAAGTTGCTGGTACAGCTCTGCTTGGGGGAAGCAGATTCTTCGCAGGTTTCTGGGACGGCCGGGGTACTGTAGACGACTTCGGTGATCCATTTGGTTGGAGCTACGTCCTCACGGGGCTCCACTCCGGCTTGAGGACGGGCAATCCAGGCCTAGTTGGGAGAGCGGCGAAGGGACCGACCGCACGGCCGCGCGAGACGCAGGAAAGTCAGAAAAGAAAAGAAAGAAAGAAAAGAAAAAAAGAAAAAACAAACATATCGAGCACCTATATTTATTACAAACAATTACTGAATACAGTTGGAAAAAAATATTGATTTTTAATTATTGGCATTTTCCTTTCTTCGCTTTCATAAACGATTCATACTCCTTCAGAGGTCCAAGTTTGCTATTTTTAGCAGAGAAGGCGAGGGTGTTTGGGGAAATTTCTGTGCAAGATGACTTAAAATTTTTTTTTAGTAATAAAATGTAAAATCTTAAAAACTACCACTTTGTCAAAAATTCGTTCATCTGATTTTATGGAAACTTTTGCACTAAACGCTAGAATTCCAGCGTAGAAGATGTTTTCAGGGCGAGGTGCCTGAAAATATAATGGTGGTTCGTGAAAATGAGATTTTTAGAGGATTATTTCGGTTTTTCAGATTTTGAGAACATCTGTTGAACGGAATGTTTCAAATATTTTACTTTTATCTGAGATTCAAAATTTAGTCACTTTGTCCATTGGGTCGTTTTTTCAGTCAGGAAAATCCGAAACTAGAAAAATCTCTTTTTTGCGTTACATCGCTCATAATTTTCAAAATTCGTAAAAATATGCAACAACAAAAAAACAGATTTTGTAAAGCAAACTTACACTTTTTCGTGTAATTTAAAAATTCTATTCTGGAAGAAGGTTTATCTGTTTAATATTCTTTTTTTGTCATTCACATAATTTGAACGTTGGAAATTTTCGAAAACTACAATCAAAGAAAGACATTTTTTGTCAAAAGAAATATACTTTTACTATAGTCACAGTACAAAAAAGAACTTTTTTTCAAAAATTGACAAAGTTATTTGCCATGAAACTGGAAAAAAAATTTATGTGGGGTAAATGTTTCAATGAAAAATTATAAAAAATCTGGAAACCAGAAAGGAAATATTTCGATCTTTTTTCTCTTTTAAAAGCGGTTTACAAAAGCTGTGGTTTTTAACCAAACAATTTTGATCACATTTTTGCTTCATCTTAAAATAACGTTTTTCCAAAACTACCAACATAAATGGACATTTTTCGTCAAACGCTGTGCACACTTACTGTAGGAACGCCAAACAGCTTTTATTCTAACAGTGACAATTTTATTTAAATTTCTTATAACCCATTTTTTTGTTTCACAACAATAATAATAGTCATTTCTAGTCTCACCACAAAATCAATGATTTATTTTTTGCCAATTATATTTTTACTTCAGGTTGATTGACTATTTCAATCAAATAACTTTGCAAATGCAACATTAACCTGACAATTGCACCAATTTTCTATAATTTTATTCTAACAGGGAAAAGCTGATATTATCCATAGCAAAAAAAAGAAAAATAATTCGAGATTCTTCAAATTGATTCTGCTATTTTTCTTGAAATTAATAAAAATTGTTACATTGCCCAAATTAGGCAAAAATTAAAAGTAAACAGGGATTTTAGAGAGTTTTTTCACAGGTTCGTCTACTGTACGTATTTTAAAAAGTTCAGCCCGTTGTTTACAAGGCACAGGCTTAAATTTTGATTGAAGGAAAACTAACCTTCACTCCATGAATAATTGAAAATATCCCAGTTAGAGCAAAAGGAGAAATAATATACAACGAAGAATCGGCGTATTCAGGAAGTTGATCGTAAGGATAGGATTCTTTTGAAATGAAACTTAAAATTTAATTTAAAAATTGTAAAAAAAAACTGTTTTACTAACTCAGAACTATCGTCATTTCTGTCCGCAGGCCCGCCTTCTATTATTTTTCCCAAAATCCATTTTTCCTCCGTTTGATCAGAAATGAAATTTTCCAACTGAATTTCAACTTTTTGCTCAAATTTACTTAAACTCTACATGATTTAGATCAATAACCGTATGTTTATCGATTTTCACAACGAAGGAATTCATGTAGAAGCTTGTAATCCATTTGTAAGCTACCATTAGCTGAAAAAAGAGATTTTTTGTGAAGAAAATAGAAAAATTACTTTGTAAACAAGATTTCCGGTTGTTTCTTCCACATCGGCTATGAAAATATCTCCAAACTTTATAGATTCCTTCATCAATTCTGGAGAAACGGAATTGTTTCTTTTTCCAACGAGGAACATAATGGAAATTGAGCCATTCTGAAATTTAGTAAACATTTGTAAAAAGAAAAATAAATAGAACTTGCAAAAACAATTGTCGGTTTAAAAAAATACACCTTTTAGAAATTTCATAAACTGTCTTTCTTACAAGGATTTTTTTTAACAATTTAATAAATATTTTAGTATCAATCGAGGATATTTCAATTCTTCGGCGATTTCGATAACTGGCGGTTCATTGGAAATGTTAATTTTCTTTAAATGTAAAAAAAAAATGTCGCGGCCATCCCAATATACATTGGGTAGTTTCTGTCTGTTGGTTAGCAGCGTAGCGTTTTAGGCAAAGTGAGCCATTTCTAGAGAGAAGATGGGCGGTGGGGTCGAAAGTGAGGGGAGGGTACCAAGGGCGGCCGGGAACCGCTCTGGCGCGAAGCGCCAGAGTGGTCGGCCGCCCTTGGTACCCGACCCGAGCGCACACGTGTGTGTGTCGACAGCAGGCCGCGAAGCGGCCGTATGCGGCCAAAGGCTGCAAAAATTAGCGGCCGCAGGCCGCGAAATCGAACGGCCGAAGGCTGTAAGAACACATTGAGGCGGCCGAAGGCCGCCGAACCCAGAAGTCTAAGACCCGCGTAGCGGGGCTTTGACTTCTGGTGTTTCAAACTTGACAGAGTAATTCCAAATTTTAGCGAAAAGGCATTGTTTTCGGATTGACGTACTTTTAAAAAATTCTCATAATCGATTGATGAAATATTAATTTTTAATGATAAGTAACTTTTCTTAAAATCAGTGATACTAAAAACATTTTTGATACTTACAACATTGTTTTGTATTCTCAAAAAATGTTAATTGCAATCGTTCGAATTGAAGCTTAAAATGTTTTTCTTATTTTTAGGCAACACAAATAAGAGTTTGGAAAATGTAAAAAAACCATTCACTTTCAATTTTTAGCTTCTTTTTTCAATTTTAGTAATGTCAATTTACTATTTTGAAATAAAAATGTGAATTTTCTTTGTAAACGTAACCAAAATTTTAATTAGTTTTAATGATGGATGAAAGTTTCAAGTTCAACAGATTATAAATTTTCAACCACTGACGCACTCGTCGTGGCTTCGTTTATCGAGATAAAAACATTTCAAGCATTTTAAACCAAAGTTTTTTAATAATATTTTTAAGGAACTTAAGAACTTACCCTTAGACCTTCGGAATTCGTCTTATTCGCCCATCCAGCTCTAATTTGCCTTCTGATTTCTTTGTCTTCCTGGTTTTGATCAATAACAATGAAGCCTTTCACGTTTTTTTGAACGGAGATGTAACTCAAATTCAATCTGAAAATGCACATTTTGACCAATTTAATAAGTAATACGACAAAGTCATTTTAGCTTTTGTTTACCTGTCGAGGAAACGTAAATTTTTTATAAAGAATCTTTAAAGGTACTAAAAAAAATAGAAAAGTGTTAAATATTAAGGCTAATCAAAATTACTCGAAAGTTTCTGTTTGAGGCTAGTAATTGGAGAACATTTTATCATTAATAGTCGTATGCCCTTTTTATTTATTGTAGTAACTGTCATTTATTGTAGTTAACTAAAGCGATTAATTATCATGAGATGATATTTTATAGAATTAAAATATCTAAAACCCTATTTAATAAAATTAAAATATCGAAACAAACCCTTATCGAAAACCAAGCTTTTGACTATTTAAACTTTAGGGTTAAAAAAGGGTTTTTTCGTTGAAAAGGTGCTAAAATTAGCTTTTTTTAAATGGAATTGGACGATTAAAAAGTGCAAATGCAAATTTAGCTTGCTGCTTTTATAAAACAATGCTAAGAAATTTTTTGAAGCAATTCCAGTTTCCGAAAAAATTGAAAACAATTTTAATAAACTTTGCGTGGCGCTTCGAACACAAAAAAAGGTTTCATGTCACAAAAAGTTAAAACTAAAATCCGAAGAAAGCCATGGCGTGAAGGTTTAGTTTTCTTCAATCAATAATTCAGACTCTTTTGGTTTGTAAACAACAGGCTGAGCTTTGTAAACAGCGTGCAGTTTACGAACCAGTGAAAAACTATCTAAAACTCCTTTTAATTTTTAATTTTGCTAAATTTGCCATAACAGTTTTTGGTTTTCGTTAAACTGGTTTCATTTTAATTTTATAAAATATATTCTCATGATAATTAATCGCTTTAGTCTTTTTGATAATGACTACAATAAATGAAGAGGACATACGACAATTAATGATAAAATGTACTTCAATTACTAGCCTTAAACAGAAACTTTCGAGTAAATTTGATTAGCCTTAATAACTTAATTCAACTCTTGATTGAAATACTTTTCTACTGTTTTTAGTACTTTTAACTGTTATTTTTTAAAAAGTTTACGTTTGATTGACAGTTGAAAAAAAGTTAAATTTACTTTGCCGCTTAAAAACTCTAAACTTTACAAGTTATAAAAAATTACAATGTTCAAATCAATGTTTTCAACTGCAAAAAACGTTCCGGACTCATCAAACACAATGTTTTTCAAAATTTTCCTATGACTGAAAGTTTAAAGAAGAGTAATATTAATGGATGCCGTATAATATTAAGGTGGAAAATTTGTTTTTGAAGATTTTTCGAAATTCCCTTTGTTCAGTATTTTACACATTTCTGAAATTCTTCTCTTTCGTCTTTTTAAGTACTTTTTTTAAAACAAATTTAGTTCACTGCTACACATGCATGAAATCAAACAATGAAAATTTGTTAGACAATAGTGGAAATACGTGCAAATTGGAAACTTTTATTTTTAAATTTACGTGACCTTTCAAACTTTTTTGTGAAAAAAAAGTTAATCATGTTATTAGCTTCCATGTCGGTTGTTCAAAATCACCAAAAACATTAATTTAATTAAATTCGTGCCTTTAAAGGTTGTAACTTTTGAACTTTCTGTCAGAGTAGGGAAATTATATCTAAAAATAAAGTTGGAAATTACGAAAAAAAAGCTCCGCAAAAAAAATCAAAAGTGCACTCTAACCTGCAAAAAAGTAAACATACATCATTATTCAAAGTTCATCTGAAAATACATCTATCTTTCAAATTTAGCTTACAACTGTTTCATATTCAAAAAGATTTCCAACTTTAAAGGAATACAAACTTCTCTTGTAAAAGAATGACAAATCTAAAACAGAAGTGTCGTAATTTTACGATCGATTAAAAATTGTAATTTTTTAACCTAGGGTTAGAAACTTTGTTTAAATATATATTTAAATTGCTTTCAGTTCAATATTTCATACCTGGTCTATTGCATGTTAACTTTCAATTATTTAATGTTTATGCCGTAACGTTGCATTGTAATCCCTTTCCAAAAAAAAAATTAAAACTCACGCCTGTGGCGGAACCCCCAAAATTCTCTGCTGAATCGTTAAATTTTTCCGAGTTTCAAGATGAACTGCGTTAGAAATCTCCTTTTCATAGTCAGCTAATTGGCTGTGGAAAAGAACTGAAGCCGTGTTTGAATGTTCTTTATAATCCTGAAATCAAGATTTTTTTTTAGTTTAAAAGGGAAAAATGAACCGGTTGCATCCAGGCGCTAAACCATGAAATCAGAATATAGCTGAAGAAGAGGTAGATAAACCAGGAAACTGAAATTAAAACAGTTTAAAAGTATTTTTTTAAAAAAAATGTGACTCACATAAATGTTGAAGGGTACAATGGGATCGTAACTTGCGATTTGTCTTCATTGAGCTAAAAGGGTAAACTTTAATTTTATTTTAAAAAAAATCATTAAAAAATTCATTTCAACAAAAAAAATGAATTCATTCTGACATTGAGCTAAAAACCATTTCACTCAACAAAATTTTCGGTCTGACGCCGTTTTGCGCACGGGTATCAATAAAATGTTCTAAACACGCCGAAGTAGGAAAACGGCGTTTGCATGAAAATGTCAAAAAGACTTCACTTAAAAACATTTTTAGTCTAACGCTGTTTTGCGTACGGGTACCAATAGAGCGCTAAGGTAGGTAAATCACGAAATGTCATTTTCTATGGTGTTTTTAGACAAAAACATTAAATTTAAAAAAAAAGGAAACGCACAACCCACCGCAAGAGAAAAAGCAAAAGAAGATAATGAATGATCCCGTCGGTTTTGGAAAAATGCAAATGTTAAATTTTACTCGCCTAAATGGAATTCTAATTTCAAAAAATTTGAATTTTTGACGAATTTAATTGTATCCTTGAAATGTGTTTAAATTGTTTTTTATTTTTTTTTTCAAAATCAAATCATTGCTTAATTTGGTGAGAGTGTAACAGTGAACAAAATTAGCTTTAGCAATTTGTAACACTTCCTGTCCTTTTTTCATTTTTTTCACGTCTAGCAAAAACCTTATAAATTACCTAATAAGCTTATTACCTAATAAGAAGTCTAACTAACTTTATTTAACTTTACCTTTTAAGAAAACACTAAACTGAATTCATTTTTATGAGATGATATTAAAATTTATTAAAATTTCAAGACAAGGTAATCAAAAATTTCAGTTTTTTTAAACAATGGAGAGACTTGCTGAAACGAATTTTCACACTTTCATTAATTTTTATCCATTTGGAGCAGTCGCAATGAAATTGCAAAAAACTCTTTTCGTATTTTGATCATGTATAGTCCGTTTCCAACAAAAAATCCGCGACTTTTGAACGACCTTGATGTCTACCCTTATTTAACCACTGCAAGTTTGAAATATTAAAGTGAAAAAGAAATTTAACACGGGAAAGAGCATTGTAAAAGAGGAGTGCGCTGACAATAAAGTAATCGCGGCGAGACCAAATGTACCTGTCCTTTAGAAAAATCCCTTTTCCTTGACTCTTTTTAGGAAACGCACTATAGCTCTGTAACATTAGTGCGCGTTAGCCAAAATATATGAATTTCTTCAAGTTGTATATAATTCCGTAGAGATTTTTTAGTTTTGATATTTAACTTTTACAAATAAAGTTTTAAAAAACAAACAAAACAAACGTGACTTCAAAAAACATTTTAATTACCAAACAAAACAAATAGAAACCAAAACAAAATAGCAACAGGCGTGAAAATCGAAAGGAAAATCGAAAGTTACAAACAAAAGGGCTACATTTTTGAGTTTTCAGCAGTAAAACCAGTGCAACAACACAAAAACAAGCAAAAAAAAATAACACTAAAAAAATTATAGTCTGTTTCCAAAGAAAGGTCGGCAACTTTTGAGCTGCGTTGATGTTTTGCTCCTTTTTAACCACTGACAATTTGAAACATTGAAGTAGATACAACAAAAATAGTAAACAGTAAAAGAGGATGCGCAGACAAATCAGCGATCGCGGCGGGACCTAATGTACCATCCTTTAAGGTTTTTGGCCAAAACCTGTGCCGTTTTTCGGAAACACACTATAAAACAGAATCATTTTATCGCTGGAACTGATTTTAATTAAAATTTAGACAGAAAATGTTACAAATTGCTAAATCTATTTTCGTTTACGGTTACACTTTCATCAAATTAAGAAATATATTGAATTGAAACAATTTTCCTTCTATCAGTACAATCAAGCTCGAAATCATATTTCTGGTTTAAAGTCAGTAAGGGCCAAATACATTTTTTGGTAACAATTTTCGATAAAATTTGAAATATGTTTTCTTTTTATATTGTTTCGTTTTAATGTTTTTGAATTCTATCGTGAAAAAAAATTATATTGTGTTCAAATGTATATTGCATTTTGAATTCAGTTTTAAGCAAAGTTCGTCACAAAAAATGTGGAAATTGCTGGTTTTATACCAGAAAAAAAAATTTCGAATTTAATTTTACTATAGCATAATTGCTTCAAATCAATTCATTCATTAATTTTACGAAAGTGTAACAGTGAACAAAATTAGCTTCTGCAATTTGTAACACTTTCTGTCCTTATTTTGTTTTTACATGTATATTCACTTTATAAGAAAACGATTTTACCTTAATACTTCTTTTCCTTCAAAGTTTTAATTATATCTGCGTTTGTTTTTTAGTTATATCAAAAAAGCTTGTTTTAGTTTCAACACAAGATCAGGAGATCATTAAAAATTTTCAATCATTTTTTTCCAGAAAAAAAGAAGAAAATAAAGATTTTTTATGTTTTAATTAATTTTTAACCATTTTGAGCAGACAGCGTGATATTGAGAAAAAATCTTTTCACCTTTTGATGATGTAGCTCCGTAACATTACTGTGCATTAGCCAAAAAAATATCAATTTCTTAAATTTGTACTTTTAAGTAAGTATAAGTTTTAGAAAATTAAAATTCCGTAGTGCTTTTTTGTTATGATTTTTTAGCCTTGTCAATAAAATCAAAACATTGCCAAAAACAAACAAGAAAAAACAAACCAACATGCGTGAAAAGCAAAAGATGAAAACAACAAAAAAAAATTAAAAAGCCCTACACAAGACTTTACTGAAGTAAAACCAGTGCAACCAAAAAAACAATCTAACACAAATAAAACATTGAAATAAATACAAAAGACAAAAACAGAACACTAATATCCGCTTTACTCACAAACAAGTTGCAATTACAAATTTCAGCAGAAAAGAAGAAGGAGACAGTTTCGAAAGGGCCTTCTTTGCTAATTTTTATTTAATTTTGAGTTATTTTGAGTTTAATTTTGAGTTTTGTGTTTTTTTCTGAAGCCTAGCTACATTTTTCTAGTGCATTTTGGTTACAAGTTTCAATAAAAACGGCGATCAACCGAAAATTTCAGGTAATTTCAGAAAGAGCATTAAGTAAAAGAAAGAAAAACCTGCCCCAGGAGATGAAGCGAAAGAAGATTATTATAAAATTCACTTAATTGGTAAAAATGCTAATGTTAAAGATATATTGGGACTCATAAACAAAACTTTGAAATTGAATTAGTAATTAAACAAATTTGAAACATTTAAAAATTCCCATCACGGATTTGAAAATATTTTTTTTTCTTATATTTTAAATTAAAAGTTCAAGGATTATAGCTGTCGCCAAAAAGAAATAATATGCTAATTGCGGAAACATGCAAAGCATGTTCTGTCGACGACTGATTAGACTACGAATTTTAATATCAACAGAGGATCACTGGAACATTCTAATTTTATTGGCATGATTTCAAATTGGCGACAGCTATATATTTCAACTTTTTCGGGAGAAAACATTCATCTTTTGGGAAACATTTTTCACAGAAAAATGAATTAAAACAACACTTGTATAAAAACATACAATACCCTACAATAATATTACAAAAATGACAAAATTTCTGTAAAAAGTTACAAAGAAACAGAATCAGTTAGAAATGGAACATTGTAATATCAACTTTAATCGTAAAAACCAACAAAATCAAGCAAAATAACAAAAAAAAACATGAATCTGAAATTTCTTTATTCAGAAGAAAGAAGGAGACAGTTTCGAAAAATCCTTCTTCTTCTGCAGTTTACTCGCTCTTTCCTCCACAACAGATGCAGTGGTGGCCACACTTGTTCTACAACTGAAAAACTACCGTATCCCACTTTTCAATCAATCGATACCTGTTTCCTGCAGTCTTCCGCAAACTGCCGGAATTTCTCCTTCATCCTGGCCATCTCCGGACAGAGCTCCTGAAGACGGGTGACGGGGTTGAGGTCGAGCTGCGTGAGGGCGAGGGAGGCCATTTCAAGGCGGTTCAACTGCTGCTCCACTCCGAAAAGGACGTCTCCACAGCCGTACATGGGGTGCTCCTTTCCGGCCACACAAGTCTCCGGGTTGGTGCAGTCCTTGCGAGCGTAGAAGCTGTTCGAGTGGCTGCTCATGGGCATCTGAGCCTTACGGAACTGCTCCTTCACTCGTGCAATCTGCGGCTCCACCAGGGCGGCCTCGATCTGGTTCAGACGCATCTCCACACGGTCGTTGCGCCCCAAAGCTACACGCTCCAACGAATCGAGTTCGGCCTGAACATCGGCGATTCGGCTGCGAAAGGCCTGACAATCCAGAAGCTTCTTCTCCACAACGTCGAGGGTTAGAAGCTCACGATCCAGGGGGTTGGGAGTGCGGGTGACGGTCGAAACGACGCTCATGGAGCTACAGGTCTGAAACAATGAGGGATTGAAAGAGACAGAGACAGAGACATAGACACACAGAGAGAGTGTGAAAGAGAGAGAGAGAGAGAGACAGAGAGACAGAGAGACAGAATGGAATGACAGTGACAAAGAGACGGGGAGAGAGAGAGAAAGAGAGAGAGAGAGAGAGAGAGAGAGAGAGAGAGAGAGAACTTACATTCATAGCCGCACAGTGGAGGGAGGAACTGCAAAATGAGGGAGTGAGAGGTAGGAACATTATTAGGATAATTATATTACGCATATTGACGAATGTGAAAATGCTAGATTATGCAAACGCAAAAGACCCAATTCAAAAACGAAGTTATTTTAAAAAAAAACCGAAATTAGTACAGTGCTCGCAGTTCTTGAACAATTTATAAACCAAATTCAAAAGACAAAGAAACGGTGAAACATTATTTTACTACATAAATATTCAACTTTATATTCAGATAGAAAAAAACAAGCAAGTTTTTATAGAATTTTTTTTAATTTACAACTTTGTACAATTTCCTTTCTTCGCTTCCATGAACCATTTATAGCCTTCAAGAGGGCCCATCTTGCTATTATGAGCAGGAAACCCAACCATTTCTGAGGTAGTCTCATTACAAAAGGGCTAAAAATCTGTTATGAATCAGTTTTTTTTTCCGAAATCATACCTTTTTGTTGAAAATCCTATCATCAGAAATAAGTGGAATACTGGCATTGCTGCCCACAATTCCAGTGAAATAAACGTCTTCCAGGAAAATTGCCTAAAATTTTTTTTAAAAATTTTTATTACTTTTATTTAATGCTTTATCTTCATGACAAAAATAAATCAGTTTGCAATCATCAGTACGTAGAGTTTTTTTTGTTTTAGGAAACATAAGATACTCAGTGAACGCAAATAATCTAATTCGAAATTCAAAGAATTGATTTCTTCTTCTTATTTATTCTTGTGTAACCAGCTCGATATATTTCTATGCTTTCATAAATTTATGCTGAAACCCGCATATATAAAACCACATTTGTTTGTAAAAATTTTGTAAACCAACCTTTTTGTTTTCTAAATGAGCAACAATTTCTCTCAAGGCGATAGGAGAAATTATATATAATGGTCCATCAACGTAATTTGGCAGAATTGAATTTGGAAATTCTTCTCGGGTTAAATAGCTAAAACGAATATTAAATTTACATAAAGAGTTATGTTTCTCTCTCTCTCTCTCTCTCTCTCTCTCTCTCTCTTTCTCTGTCTCCCCGTCTCTTTGTCACTCTGTCATTTTGTCTCTCTCTCTCTCTCTCTCTCTCTCTCTCTATCTCTATCTTTCTCTCTATCTTTCTCTCTATTTCTCTCTCTCTCTCCCTCTCTCTCTCTATCTTTCTCTCTCTCTCTGGACTCACTACTTATTCTTATAGTCTCGTGTTGCCCTTGCTTTTTGAACAACATGTCCCAAAATCCATTTTTCTGTAGTTTGGGATGAAACGACTTTTCTGAGCTGAAAATGTTTTTTGCCATTTTTTCAAAGTCGCGTTTATTGAAAACGATGTTTCTAGACAAGAATGCATCAATTTCAAGTGGAACATTGAAGCAAGTACGAGAATTGCAACAAAAAAGAAATTAATACCTGATTTAGATCAATAATCGTATCATTATCGATTTTCACCACGAATGCATTCGTAAAGTAAGTTGAAATCCATTTATATACTACCATTAACTGAAAACATATGATTTTTAAAAAAAAACTTTATAAAAAACCTTGTAAGCCAAATTTCGGTATGATTCTTCAATATCTGCTATGAAAATATCTCCGAATTCTTTGGACTCCTCCATAATTTTGAAAGAGACTGTGTTTTGTCGAGTTCCAACCAAGAATATGACGAAAAGTGTGCCATTCTAAATGTTTTTTTTAAATTTTTTTTATTTAAAAGCTAATGTAAAAGTTAGACGAATTATAAATATACAAGCAATTGTCTCTATTTATTAAAAAAAATGAGACAAGTGTTTCAAAATCTGCACTTCACAGTTACAAAGCCGAGAGCTTCAATGGGGCGTGAGATGCAGGTGGGAAATGGTTATATATATATTTTTTTGAAAGCGACATGTTACAAAAACTGCATTGTAACTTTTTGACTCCAGCAGATATTCAATATTCGCAATAGGCAGTTTTCGTGCGAACAACGGGTTTTGTAGTGTCTCCCTTGACTATTTTAATTGGTTTAACTATAAAAATAGAAATGTCGTTTTTATATTGAAAAAAATTTTTTTTAAGTTTTTTGATGGAAAACTAATGTAAAAATTAACCGAATTCCAAATATACAAAACAAGCAATTGGTACAACTTTTTAAACAAAAACAAAATGAGACAAGTGTTTCAAAATCTGCACTTCCCATTTACAAAGCCCAGAATTTAATACTGAAACTTCAAAGGTTGGGTGAAAATTAGATACTGAGAAATGATTGTACAATTTTTTTTCAAAGCGATGTGTTACAAATTTGCATTATAACAATTTTATTCCAGCTGATAATCAGTGTTATGGAGGAAAACTGACTAAAACATTTTTTGTAGAAATGTAACAAAAAAAAGAATTTGAAACCCAAATATAAGTTTTCTAAAATGAAATTAAAATTGAAATTAAAAACCAATGGGTCATTTTTGTTTATGCATTGTGAGAAGAGAGACCAGCTGTGCGTTTTTTTCTTCTTTTTAATTGAAACCTAAATGTTTTAATTCAGTGAAACTGAAATTAACCCAAGCTGGTATATATAAAAAAATAAGCTATAAATATAAAAAATAAGCTGGTATAAGCTGGTATATATAGAAATGTATTAAGTGGTATACTTTTGACGGTTTTGTTTTGCCAGTTTTTACTTGTGCCTTTCAAAAACTACAATTTTTTATTTTTAAACAAATTTCATTGCAAAACCAGAAAACCATATTTCATCAAAAAGACAAATGTTTTATTGCGTTCACTTAAAAAGAACAAATACCTTCTACACACCAAAAAAAGGGCTTTTCCCATGAAACCAACAGAGAAACTTTTCAATTTTTAAATTTTATAAAATAAACCATTTTTTTTTGTTTTACTTCATTATCCGTGAACATGAAACTTGTGAATACAACTCTAAACTAATGTTTCAAGAATTTCACTTAAAAAAAAACAAACCAAATCAAACAGTAAAGTCAAGTAAAACAGTTTGTGTAAGAAATTGAAGTTTTCAGAAATGCGTTGTTGGAAGGAAATTGATAAAAAAACAATAAGTTTTTTGTCAACACCATGTTCGAAAAATTCGAAAACAAAAGTTGAGCATGGAGAGAATCAGCAAAAAATAGTCGCGAGAGAAAAAAAATTGTGCAGTGTTTTTCCAAACAACGGAAAACTAGTTTTTCTAATGTTTCAACAAGTTGTTTCAAAACTAATGTTTCAACAAGTTCACTTTTAAAAATATACAATTGAAAGTAAAGTTAAGTGAGTTACTTAAAAACAGTTTGTGTAAGGAATTGAAGAATATTTCGGAAATGTTTTCTGAAAAGCGTTCTTGGAAGGAAATTTATAAAAAATGATAAATGTAATTTTTTTCTTTTTGTCAGCACCATTTTCGCAGCAAAAAAATGAAAAATTTGGAAAACAATGTGAATTAAACACTATGAAAGAAAAGTAAAGGGTGAAAGAAAATGATTCTGATTAAAAACTACCCCCATGGAACCAGGAGAAACTTTCAATTTTTAAAATTTATAAAATAGACCATTTTATTTGTTTTACTTTTAAATCCATGAACATGAAACCTGTGATAAGGATGGTTTTTTTTTAATACAACTTTAAACTAATGTTTCAAGAATTTCACTTTGAAAAAACAAACCGAATCGAAAAGTAAAATGTGAAATAACTTTAAAAAAGTTTGTTTAAGAAGTTAAAGTTTTAAGAAATCCGATGTTGCAAGGAATATGGTAAAAACAAAATACATTTTGGCACCATCCATTTTCACAGCACAGAATTTAAAAACTTGAAAGTGAAATTTGATCATGAAAATAAAATTTAATTCAGAAAGAAAAGCATTTGAACTTTAAACGAATGTTACTGTTTCTTGATTAAAATTATAGTGCGTTTCCAAAAAAGAGTCAAGGAAAACGGGATTTTTTAAAGGACTAGGTACATTTGGTCCCGCCGCGATTTCTTAATTGTTTGCGCACTCCAATTTTACTGTGCTGTTTCGCTTGTTTACTTTCACTTAAATGTTTCAAATCGTCGCTGGTTAAATACGAGTGGAAATCAAGGTCAGTGGAAAGTCGCCGACTCTTTATTGGAAATGGACTATAACTGAATCAAAAGCTACGAAGGAGAAGTAAAGGATAAAAGAAAAAAATTCTGTACCTTCATGTCCTCCGAATTCGCCTTGCTCGCCGAGCCTTCTCTAATCTGTCGTCTCGCTTCTACATCTTCTGGTGTTTGGCAAACAATTATAATTCCTTTAACATTTTGGGGAATATAAACTGAAGTCAAATTCAGCCTGGAATGTAAAATTCGTGATTTTTTTAATAATAAGTATAATCTGATTTTAAGTTGAATTAAAAAAGATTTTCACTTTTAAGGCTTAGATCAGAGTTAATATCAATTTTTTGGTAAAAAAAACTTCCCAATAAAAGATTAAAAACTGTTAAGGTAATTCGGTAAATACAGTGCAATTTGTATCTAAAATTATACGAAATTTGTTTTTGAAAGAAATTTTATATTCAATAATGAAAAACTGCCACTTTTGAGAAAAGATAAAAAACAAAATTATTGGAGAAAAATGTTCTGATACAATTAAACTTTTTTTTAAAATTTATTAAACCTTTTTAAATTCTAAAGGTTTTCAAAACTTTTTAAATTCACGTTTTCACTAAAACATTCCACTGATTTTCAAAAATTCAATTTAAAAATCCAATTTAAAAAGAGTTAAAACTCACTTATTCGCAGGCGTTTTTAAGATTTTCTCTTGCATTGTCCAATTTCTCTTGGAAAAATCTTCCTTGATTGTTTCTTTTTCCACATAATTAGAAAACAAGTCCATATTGTAAAGCTGAATTGTTCTGTAACTCTGAAATTAATTTCCTCAATTTTTTTTTCAAATCGGAATATTACCTGCCAAAGTGCTGCAAAAGAATAGGCCAAAATTATATAACAGCATATAATAAAGGACGAATAAATTACTAAAATAATCAGTTTCAAAGACATCTTTTCCTACCTATATGAGAAAAAACGAAGTGTGACTTTCTTGTTGAATTCATTTTTTTTCTAACTCTGAAATCGAAAATATTTTTTGCAAAATTTAAACAAAAACGCGGTAGAGAATCTGATGTGCATTTCAACGTAAACAGGATTTTTCGCATAAATATTCTAAAACATTCACAGTTACGCTTGTTGACCACAGAAATATTGTTGAATCTGAAATCGTATTTTTTAGTCGAAATTAAATTATGTCACAGTTTCAGCTTTAGCAAATTACACAAAGATTTCGGTAATGTCTCGATGATCAGTCCTGCGACGACACGTCAGTTTTTTTTATATTTTTCATATGGCAAAAATTCCAAATAATCATTAGTTTTGTTTTCAAAAATATTTTATTAATTTTAAACAAGCTAATATGGAAACATGAAAAAATATATTTTTCATATTTTTATACAAAAACGATATGAATAATTTTTTATATTTTCTCAAAACTTTCGAAATTAAAAATTTTAATAAAATAAACCTGTTTTGTCAATGTTTCTCTTTAGAGTTATTACCAAAACAAGTCGTTTTTCCGTTTTTCATTTTTTCCGAGAGCTGGTTTGTAAGAATTTGCAATTTTTAGAAGATTCGAAAACGACAGGTATACTTTTTCGTATATTATTATTAGTTTTGTTTTCTTCGAAATAATATTTTATTTAAAAAAAACATATTTAACTACTTCGTTGAAACAGTTCGAAATTTAAATATGTAACTGAAAAAAAAACCAAAAATAATTTTTGCAAAAGTTAAAAAAAGAGAGGTGTAGAGAATTCGACGTGGTGTTAAAGTAAACAGGATTTTTCGCATAAATGTTATAAATATTCACAGTGACACTTGTTGACAACAGAAGTTAAAAGATCTGCAGCGTGTTCAAAACTGAAACAAAATGTGAAAAAATTTTCAAAACTGAAAAGACTGTTAAAGCACAGTTTTTTTTTAATTTAGAAAATCGTTATTCTTCGTTTATTTTTTGTTTAAACCACGAAAAAAACAAACTAAAGTTATTTCGCAGTTTCAGCACAAAAATTGTAATATTCGGAAAAGAACAATTGTTCCGAACTACTCTGGCTCCAAAATTATTATATTTTTCTCCTGAGAAAAGGTTTTTTTAAGGCGAGTAATAAAAAAGCAGATAAAATTCATCAAATTGGTTATTCCAAATTGGTAGTTTTAAATTTAAAACACAAAATAAGCTTTTTTTTTCTTCAACTTTTCAATTAGAAAAAAAAACATTTTTTTATGGCAAGGTTTCGTTATTTTCTGAAAACCAAGTTTCTTTTATTTGAGAGTTGGTTTATATTTAAATTTTTCAAGGTTAGTGTATTCGAAAACTAGACGACTACATTGTCTAATTTTTTATGGTGTTTATTTTTTATAAAAACGATTTATATATTTTAAAAAATATAAGGGGGTTTCTTTACATTCTTGAAATGGTTTCAAATTGTAACTGAATTATAGAGAATAACAATCTTTTTAAATTTTGTTAAAAAGTTATCACAATATTTCACATTTTGTAATCGACTTATTCAAAAAATAAGTGTTGAAAACTTCTAAAAGTAAGACAAACGGAGATGTTAGTTCATTTGATAAGTTTTGTGTAACAGTTTTAGTACTAAATGTGGGAAAAGTCTCCAAACGGGATTTAATATATGTCTGAATCGTGGGAAAAGCGGGGAAATCGAAGTTCTAAATTCAATAATTTCCGACACAAAATGCTAGCGCGGAATTGCAGCCCTTTTTCTATAATATTATCACAGAAACGCAAAGTTTTGATCAATCTTAAACATTAAAAAAAACATACTTTGCTTAAAAATGTATCAATTAATTTTTTTAAACTTCAACAAAAAGACATTTTTTTCTAAAATAACTCTAACTACCCACTTTACAGATCAATTTTAATTTGTTATAATTATTATAAAAATATATATAAAATATAAAAATAAAATATATAAAAACAATATATAAAAAAAAATATTAATATAACTGTATAATTTTTAGCAATGAAAGTTGAGTGTTTCATAACTAGAAGAAATTTTGAAAAAAGTACAACTCATTTGCTAATATTCTAAAAGTCGTTTACAGCCATATAATTTTGGGAAAGACATATTTTAAAGAATTATTGTTATTTTTAAAATTTTATTTTCTTTAATTGTTTTTTGTAATAAAAACGCCGACTCCAGCCTACATTTCGAATTTATTACGACATTTAACATTAACCAGGTTCATACATAGACTCTGAGCACCCTGCGGACAGATTGGTAATTTTTGTCTCCGATTGAGCTTTTATGTGTAATGTAGGTTACTGGGTTGGGTTGAAAAATCACTGCACATTTCCATTTTCATTTTTCACAGCGAAACAATGGCACGATATAATTTGAAAATTTATATCTCACTTCAAAATTGCGCTATCAGGATGTTCAAAATTTCGTTATCAGGAATGCAAGAAAAGTCAATCAAAAATAGAAGTGGAACTGAAAAATATATTTTAAAAATCGATTAATAAAATTCAATTTTACGAAAATAGTAAGATCTGCATCGAAATCGGAGCAGAGCGTGCATTCAATTAGAATATTTGTTCAACAGATTGCTCCGTGAAGCTGAAATTTGGAAGAGCGATAAAAAACCAATCATCAAATCAAAAGCGTGGGGGTACTGTGGGAAAAATATACAGATAAAACAGGGGTCTTTTCTAATTAACATTTGCGTAAAAAAAACGTACGATGGTTTCGAAAATTACAAAATGTTTTTTGTGGTTTTGTGATTTTTTAAAAAGCCATTTAAAAAATACAAACACAAATCTCGAAGTTTTGGTGCTAATAAAAATTAAAACAATAATAAAAAAATTCAACCAATATTTTTTAATGTTATAAAAGGATTTGAACAAACGAAAAATATTGAAAAATACCAACAAAAATCATTCGTTTCAAAGAATCAAATTGTTCATCTAAGAAATTTACATTTCAATGAATATATGTTCCAATATAATGTCATCATTTTGCTTTGACGCATTCTGCAAATCGTTCTCGAGAATCTATGGTGAATAGTATATTCTCTTTTAAAAAACACGTCTTCGCAAAATATACCTTCTTAAAAAAGAGCACATTGTAATAAATAACGCCCCGTCCTGGTCTGAGGCTTTCGGCCGCTCAATTAGGCGGCCTGCGGCCGCAGATTCATGGCCTACGACCATTCACTCGTCCTCGTGAAAATGTCGTGAAGCACGTGAAAAAACGGGACAATTATGCACATGGGTCTTTTATAATCAAAATTGCGTAAAAATTTACTTAAGAATAGAAAAAATAAAGTATATAATGGATCTTGCACTTGAAGGGTACGGTTGTTTCGAGAAAAAAAGTTTTTTGTAGTTAAGTTTTGTGATTTTTAAAAATGCCATTCTAAAAATGCCCGAAAATACAAATCTCCAAGTTTTGACCCTGATATAAATTTAAACAATAGTTTTTTTTAATGTTATAAAAAGAAATTTGAATCAACGCATCGAAAAATACCGAAAAACTTTAAAAATTTACCATCAAATGTAAATCAACCTTTCTGTAAAGTTGTTTTGTTTTCGTTTTTCAATTTTTTTAAAACGTATAGTCCGTTTCCAAGGGACGGTCTTCGACTTTTGTGCAATGTTGAAAAAAGACACGTATTTAACCAAAAAGGATTTGAAGCATTGAAGTGAACAGAAATAAAAAAAAGCGAAAGAGCACGGTAAAAGAGAAGTGCGCAGACAGTTAACTAAGATCGTTGCGGGACCAAAGGTACCTAGTCCTTTAAAATTTGTGATAATCGTTGCCCATTCGTTGGAAATGGAGTATACACACATTCACACACACACACACACACACACACACACACACACACACACACACACACATTAGGAAAAGTTAAATTAAAAGGAAAACTACAACATTTCACTGTTATATTTGTGGCTTATCCAATAAATAAAATAATTTTTTCACTTGTATCACCATATGGCAAAAAAAGTATTGTTCACCATTTGGTGAAAAAGTAGAAAACTTCTTTCAGTGTTTCCGCTAATTTTTTTTAAGCTGCCCGATTATCACGGGCTTTCTCTTTATTTGGATCATTCTACAATTAAAATAGGGGATCTTAAATCATTCGCAAGCTGAACAATCGAAAACGTTTCGATGCTCGCGATAATGCACAATGAAGATCGGAAAGCGTGAATGCGTTTATTTGCTTAGCTATAGTCTGTTTCCAAAGAAAGGATTGCGACTTTTGAGCGGGCTTGATATTTTCCTTCTTTTTAACCACTGACGATTTGAAACATTGATGTGAATGGAACTGAAATAAGCGAAATAGCGCAGTAAAAGAGGAGTGCGCAGAAAAATAAGCAATCGCGGCAGGACCTAATGTACCATCCTTTAACTGAGCCGGTGCCGTTTTTCGGAAACACACTATACGGCAAACTATGCTTTCATTTTGCAGAGAATGAAACAAACGACTGAAAATCGGGACTGAAATTGTGAAAAAATGTCAATTTTGACTCAAAGCTCAAGTTTTTCAGGGCAAACCCATTTGATTATTATGTTTAAAAAAGAGATATAGAAAAAGAGGGGTTATTCGGGTGGTTCACTTGGAAACCGTTTCGATTGTACAAAAACTGACAGAATAATGAGATTCGAATAATCAAAACAGTTTTTTTGCAGCACAACACATGAAACCGTTATAGTCCAAAAACCGAAGTTTTAAAGATATTTTTGTCTTTCTTGATTTTTTTCATAGCTCTAAACTAACAATCAAGGCCAAAGTTATAGTCCATTTCCAACAAAGAGTCGAAGACTTTTCAGCGACTTTCATGTCTATGCGTATTTAACCACTCTCAGTTTGAAACATTGAAGTGAATAGAAATCAAACAAGCAAAACAGCACAGTAAAAGAGGAGTGCGCAGACAATTAAGAATTCGCGGCGGGACCAAATGTACCTAGTCCTTTAAAAAATCCCTTTTTCCTTGACTCTTTTTTGGAAACGCACTATAATTTTTTCTGCTATAGTCTGTTTCCAAATAAAAGTCGGTTACTTTTGAGCCGTCGTCGTTTTTGCTCTTTTTTAAACACCGACGATTTGAAACATTGATGTGAGTAGAAATAAATTATGCAAAATAGCACAGTAAAAGAGGAGTTCGCGGACAAATAAGTAATCGCGGCGGGACCTAATGTACCATCCTTTGTGCCGTTTTTAGGAAACACACTATATCAGCATACAATTGCTATCGATTGAGCCCCCGAACAGCCTGATAGCGCAATTTTGAACGAAGATATGAATTTTCAAATTAACGTGCCATTGTTTCTCTGTGAAAAATTAAAATGGAAATGTGAAGTGAATTTCAATTTTTCGGGTCCCAAGTACCCTACAGTAAACATATAATCTGTCCGCAGGCTGCTCACTCAGATATCTCGTCTTAAGAAAGAAAGAATATTTTCGAGATCAGGGTGAGAAAAATAGATCACTAGAAAAAAATTCCTTTACAACTTTACAAACGAACATTTTTATCTGGAATTCCTTGCAGAACTCATCACAAGCGGTGGAACTGTTAGTTTCTTCTTTTTCATTCCCAAAATTTCTCTAAAGGCAGCCCTGTATTCTCGACTTCTCCATATGTAGATATAGAAGTCGGCGGCCCAAATTGCCAACACTGAAAAAAATATTATTTTTTAATAAAAATATTTTTAGCATACCAGTGAAAAATCGATACTTGGCATTTTGTGTTTTCGATCCATCAGTACGCAATGGCCGTGAAGTTAACAATGGGAGAAAAAACTTTTTTTGGCGGCAATTATAGTCTGTTTCCAAGGGACGGTTTTCGACTTTCGGACAATTTTGAAAACAGACACGTATTAATGCAAAAACGATTTGAAACATTTAAGACCTGAATTCTCTAAGGGTGGGGTACCCCGACGACATTCAAAAGATGGATTTCGCTCAAACTTGGTGAAAAACATGTATTTGGCCTAAAACACTATTTTGAAGTTTCTAGGTCAATATCGATTTTCTGGTCCGGGTTACGGTAGGTCACCCTGGGTTACTGTAACTTGGCTCAAAGTGGTCCAAATTGAGCGCACCGAGTTGCAAACAATTTGTATTGAAATAAGGAACAACTTATCTTTTAACTGCGACTCACAATATCATGTTTGAAACAAGATAATCTTTGGTGTTTACAAAATTTCAGCCTTTTTTGAGGTTTTTTCCAATTTCCACAACCTTGGAAATTGGAAAAAACCTAAAAAAAAAAAAAGGTTTCATTTTTTAGAGCATTTTCACTACATGCATAAAATTTGTCACAAAATGTGCTACAAACTCAGCTTTTAAAAAAGTAAAATTCATCGACTAAAAGTACTCAATTATGAAGAAGAATGACCGAAAAATACAAAAAAATAAGGCGACATACTTGTTGTGAACGAAAATTTAGGTTTTGACCTACTCATTCGGACAAAAATTGGTATACTATGTTTCTACTACTTCAAAAAATTTAAAAACACTTCCCTTTTCAGAAAATACCCTCCAAAACTATCGAAAAATTCCTTTTTTCTGGCTTACGAGATAAGGCACTTTGTTAAAACCTCAAAACTGGTTGCGATTCCTGAAAGGGAAGTATTTTTAAATTTTTTGAAGTAGTAGAAACATAGTATACCAATTTTTGTCCGAATGAGTAGGTCAAAACCTAAATTTTCGTTCACAACAAGTATGTCGCCTTATTTTTTTGTATTTTTCGGTCATTCTTCTTCATAATTGAGTACTTTTAGTCGATGAATTTTACTTTTTTAAAAGCTGAGTTTGTAGCACATTTTGTGACAAATTTTATGCATGTAGTGAAAATGCTCTAAAAAATGAAACCTTTTTTTTTTTTTAGGTTTTTTCCAATTTCCAAGGTTGTGGAAATTGGAAAAAACCTCAAAAAAGGCTGAAATTTTGTAAACACCAAAGATTATCTTGTTTCAAACATGATATTGTGAGTCGCAGTTAAAAGATAAGTTGTTCCTTATTTCAATACAAATTGTTTGCAACTCGGTGCGCTCAATTTGGACCACTTTGAGCCAAGTTACAGTAACCCAGGGTGACCTACCGTAACCCGGACCAGAAAATCGATATTGACCTAGAAACTTCAAAATAGTGTTTTTAGGCCATATACATGTTTTTCACCAAGTTTGAGCGAAATCCATTTTTTGAATGTCGTCGGTGGTTTCATACAGCTCGATAATTACAGAAATCGCGTCTTAAGTGCACAGAGGTATGGTAGGCGAAAGAGCATTGTAAAAGCGGAGTGCGCAGACATTTATCTAAGATCGTTGCGGGACCAAAGGTACCTCAGTCCTTTAAAAATCGGGAAAATCCTTGCCATTCGTTGGGAATGGCGTATATTAAATTTCAAATTCACTGTACCTGGAATTGTAAAAATGTATTCTAGAATATGAACAACTTCCGAAAGATTTTCCGGAAGATACTGAATAAGAAGCCAAATGACAATTATGCTGATATTTAGAATCTGAAAATCCAGTTTTAACTGAAAATTGGACAAGTAATTACCACAAGGATGAGAAAACTTCCGAGAATTGCAGTTTCTTTTTGTATTGATTGGGAGACTCGTTTTTTCAATCCTAAAAACATGCATAAAAGTAAGTATTTCTAAAACGTGAGCTAATAATGTATTTAATTTTTCACATTAGAGGTTTTTTTCGTGTAAAAAAGAAAAAAAATGCTTTAAATTTTTTTAAAAACATTCATTTTAAAGTTTCAGTGGTATTATCTTATGTTAACGTTTAATCCACCTGTAATTATGTAAGTATAATAAATATTTTACCACTCCTAATGAAATTTGTTAAACAGTGGGGTTTTAGAACAAATTGTAATTAAAATTACCCAATTAAACCGATAAAAATTATTTTCAACGTTTTACAAAAACACAGTGAAAATTTATTTTATAAAGTAACATTTTTAGAAGACTTATGTTATTCAGAATTTTTTTTCTTTCAATAATGAATTATTATCAAATGTTAGAGTTTTTGGAACTTGTAAAAATGACAAAACAATATAAATAATTAACTTGGCCAATGTTTCAAATTCACCACAAGATTTGTAAATTTTCGGCAGGCTGTTTTAGTAGTGCTTTCGGAATATTAATTTTATTTAAAAAAAATGCAGTTTCCAACATCATGTATAGTCGACGCCAATGCTACTATGCCCAATTTTACTTTTTTTTAAAAGTTTTTTTTACAACGGTCTCAAAAAACCAATTATGCGTCAATATTTGCCTTTTCAACTCACATAAATGAATAACTTTTGCATATACAGAAGCATATAGAAAACAGGTAAAGATTCGACAGAAATTAACAAATCTATCGAAAATAACTACAACCAACTCTTCATTTGGCATCCAACAACTTGGAGGACTACAAGAACCATCGATTACAAAGTAAGCCCATATCTTAAAAAAAACATAAATTGAATTTTAACGGTTTTTTTTTACCAAAAGAAATAAAGAAAAAGTGAAACCAGGTAGAAGAATCAGAGGTAAATATAAGCTTTTTGAGGAGTTGCGGTACCTAAATGTCTCTTTTCTCTGTCTCTCTATCTCTCTGTCTCTCTGTCTCTCTGCCTCTCTGTCTCTCTGTCTCTCTGTCTCTCTGTCTCTCTGTCTCTCTGTCTCTCTGTCTCTCTGTCTCTCTGTCTCTCTGTCTCTCTGTCTCTCTGTCTCTCTGTCTCTCTGTCTCTCTGTCTCTCTGTCTCTCTGTCTCTCTGTCTCTCTGTCTCTCTGTCTCTCTGTCTCTCTGTCTCTCTGTCTCTCTGTCTCTCTGTCTCTCTGTCTCTCTGTCTCTCTGCCTCTCTGTCTCTCTGTCTCTCTGTCTCTCTGTCTCTCTGTCTCTCTGTCTCTCTGTCTCTCTGTCTCTCTGTCTCTCTGTCTCTCTGTCTCTCTGTCTCTCTGTCTCTCTGTCTCTCTGTCTCTCTGTCTCTCTGTCTCTCTGTCTCTCTGTCTCTCTGTCTCTCTGTCTCTCTGTCTCTCTGTCTCTCTGTCTCTCTGTCTCTCTGTCTCTCTGTCTCTCTGTCTCTCTGTCTCTCTGTCTCTCTGTCTCTCTGTCTCTCTGTCTCTCTGTCTCTCTGTCTCTCCATCTCTCTGTCTCTCTGTCTCTCTGTCTCTCTGTCTCTCTGTCTCTCTGTCTCTCTGTCTCTCTGTCTCTCTGTCTCTCTGACTCACTGTCTCTCTCTTTTTGTCTCTAATTCTCTCTCTCTCTCTCTCTCTCTCTCTCTCTCTCTCTCTCTCTCTCTGAATTTTACCAAATTGGAATCCAAATAGCAATAAGTCGATCAACTCCTGTGATCGCAAAAAGGTAAACCTATAAAATAATTTTTATATAAAATTCTGAAACTTACATCAAAAGTTTGCCCAAAAATATACAAGTGAGAAAATAAATTGCAGTCGTACGGATCGGTGCTTTGCAAAAATTGGAAACGACACTAAAAGTTTTTTTTAAACCGCGAAAAAAAACCAGTACCATTTTTTGAAAATGATTAGCTAGTAACAAAATGTTGCAAGCAGAGAGAACAGCTACAATGTAACCTGAAATATATTTTTTACAATCATAATTATTAAAAAATTACAGCAAGTGGAATGAAGAGATTTACTCTTCAAAGTCATTCCAATAAGAAATAAATTTCCGATGCAACCAGTCGCCACCGCAAAAATCGAATACCCTTGGGAAAGGTTGTTCCAAACAGAGGATGACATCTGAAAAAAATACAGTTACGAAACTTGTTTAAAAAAATTGTTGTAAAAAAGAGAAAAATTGGAAAATGACGATTACCTTCAATTGTCGTTGTTGCGTATTTTTGTGAAATACGCAATAACACGTCAGACCAAAAATGCAAAGATTTAGCTTAAAAGAGACTTCAATGAGAAGTAACTTGCAAACTATATAATTTTTTTGTTGTTGAAAACTAACTAATTGTTGTCAAAGTTTTATTTACTATTGAAATGCAGGAAGATTTGCCAATCATTGATAAATCCTTGTTGCGTGTCAGAACTTGTGAAAAAAACCATTTCTCCGAAATTTAAAAAAATTACATTCTTTAACTGCCCAATTATATTGATTACATTTTTTGCAAAATAATAGTATTTCTCTCTTATTTCACGATAAAAACAATTTGGGATTGTGTGTGAATCTGTTAGGAATTTCACCGTTTCAGTCCATTTCCATAATTTCACGTTGTCAAAAACCGTCAACAACGTGAATTTTCAAGCGACGTGCGTTGAAAAAAAGTTTTCGCTGTGGTTTTTTGGCGAAAATGTGATTTTCGCCCGATAAAAAAACTAGTTTTGTCAAAAAATCCATTAGTTACGATTAATTACATGTTTCATTCATATGTCAGTTTTTGTTTCTATAATCGCTAAACACTTACAACACCGACTAGATGACACCGACTAGATGAAAAAAGTACCAAAAACCGTAATTTGGTTGGCAAATTAAATTACAAAACCTTCCCGTTAATTTTTATTTGCAAAGGAACGACAAAAAAAGCACTCGAACAAAGCTTCTTCTTTGGTTTAAAAAAAAGGTTCAAAAAAGGTTGCTTACTAGTTTTGGCCAATGTTTTCTTTGCTACTGAAAGGCATCAAAATTTACAAACAAATGATAGACAGGGGATTGAGCCATTCAGTCAATGTTCACAAATTAACTTTGTTAAACAACGTCTAGTTTTCAAATCGGCGTGGGTTGGAAAATGTATTCGCTGTCATATTTTTTCCCCGAAAACCATTTTGTTTATTACAAAAACAAGCGTCTTTTTTAAAATTTCGAATTGTTTTGATTGATTACATGTTTCATACAATGTTCAACGTTTTGTTATATATTCGCATAGCACTTACTGCTTTTCATATAAAGACAATGATAAAAGTATTGTTAGCCGTAATTTAGTTAGTTTAAATTTTAAAAAAAAAAAAACATTCTTTTAAACCCCCCAGTTAGTTTTTATTTGCATTAGAACTGCAAAAGAAAAGAAACTGGAAATTTGGATTATTCGTGGCTGAAAAATACTAAAGATACTGTTAAACAGAACTAATTATGAATAAAAATTTTATAAGCATGAAATTTTGCTTGCCGCATGTTTCAAACAGGGCTGATTTATGTATATGTTTTGTACAGAATCTAGTAGTACCTGAATTACGAAAACAACTTTAACAGAAAACTTTAAAACTTTTTACACAAAATAAAACAATATTGTTTTTTTTCGAAAGTCTGCTTTCAAAAACTAATATAGTGCGTTTCCAAAAAAGAGTCAAGGAAAAAGGGATTTTCCTAAAGGACAGGTACATTTGGTCTCGCCGCGATTTCTTAATTGTCTGCGCACTCCTCTTTTACAGTGCTGTTTCGGTGGTTGAATTTCTTTCACATCAATGTTTCAAACTGTGAGTGGATAAATACGGGCAGATATAATGGTAGTTAATGAAACATCGTCGATTCTTTGTTGGAAATGGACTATATCATCTTTCAAAGAAGTGCAAAGATTTTCAGTTGATTGAATTCCAAAGAGGGAAATGAGAAAAATGCACAACGTGATTATGTGTTCAAAGAGTAAGACTGAGGGAATGAATCAAACTTGGAAAATCATTGAGCTTGGGGAAGTCGCCATCGTGTGAAAAAGGGGAACGCAAAAGTTCAAAGCTTTGAAAAAAACAGAAAACGAAAATAAAAATAAAGAAAGTTCCAAATGTAAAGCTCAAGTATAAAATTTCGTTTCTATAAATGTTGAGAATAGAACTGGTAGCCAAACTTTTTTTTACGGTAGCCCAAATTTGTTGACTTCAAAAGTTCATAATTCTTCAAATATCAAAGTTCTAACATTCAAAACGTATGAAATTCAATTTTCACAAGGTTGGTAATGTTTTCAATACGTTTTTTTTTTTAATTCTTGCCTAAGTTATTTTCAAAAAACCGTCAAAAACCATGTTTTTCGAAGTTTTCGGCAGTTTTCAAAATTCTAGAAAATTTGACGTTGTCCTCGGAATTTAGGCAAAAAAGCATCAAATTAATTGAACACACGAGCAGTTAAAAAATTGAAGAAGACCTTGAAAAATGCGTTTAAAACGTTCAATTTTTTTTTAAACTTTTTTCTGTGCCTTGCATTTGCATGTTTTAGCGTAGATTTATACATTTTGACGATTTTCTTGTATGATTTTGGACGCTTCTTCTTTTCTAATTTCAAAAATATCACTTTCGAATGGTAAAAATTGACAACGTGTCAACAGCCCCCGGCAAAATGTTAAAAACAAAAAAGGCGACAAGCTCGTCAAATATTAAAGCAAATATTGCAACAAAACAGTCCTTAATGTTAAATTTAAAGGGCATTAATTTCCCTAAATTAAATTAACACTTATTCGTTAAATTAGTATTATTATTATTTAATTAGGTTACTTTACAAACAAAAAGACATATATCGCTCGTTTTTGCGACGTAATCTGAAAGAGATCATTGCTCAGCGATGTTGATCGAGGCATCTGGATTACTGGAACAAAATGCATCGTATTCGGGTAATTCTCCAGGAAATGACAATGCGGGATTAGAGGAAGAGAGCGTCTCTAGTAATTTGCAGAGAGAAATTGAACCATGGAACTTTGAACCGAAATCCCAAATCACAAAATGAATGTAATTAAGAAAAGTGTAAAGTTGCAGACGAAACATTGTTGTAAAGTATGTATGTATGTAACATAAAAAAATACGGATTTGTTACACATTTTTATGTTCAGAATTGACACTGATCTAGACGAAAGATTTCAGAAAAATCAAAAGAACGCGGTTTTTAATTAAAGTGAATTGACGGAAAAATCAGAACCTTTTCATTTTGTTTCTGGTAAAAAAAAAACCTAAAAGTTCAGGATCATTGTTCACAATCTTTCCTGTAAAAAAAACGAAAAAAACGAGCAAAATGGGAATTGCATTTTATGTTCATTCAAATGTTTTAATGATAAAGAATAAGATCAATAGCGAATTTCAATTGATCACGGCATGAAATACGCATAGTTCAACACAAAACAACGAAAATTCGTTCGTTAGAAGTTCGAATTGTAAAATTTTTTACTCAAATGTTTCAGGGAAAATGAATAAAAAAGAATAGAGCATTTCCTTTGATCTAGAAGACAACGAAATTTCAAAATCTAACAAAATGTTTCTTTTCTATAAAAAGGCAATAACAACGTGAAATTCTTGGCAAAACTTTAAAAAAAAACTTATGTAAAAACCTTCCACTTTTAGTTTTAAAAACATTTAAAGCTTCATAAAAGCATAGAATATTCCCCAAAATGCATAAAACAAATGATTCTTTGTCTCTATATTTCATGGTTTCAACGATGGTTCTATAGTTCACGGTGAAGATCTCTGTGCTCGTGAAAATTTAGGTCTAATTTTCAAAAAGAATTCAAAAAAAATCTAAATGTGATTGGATTTTCTCAACTTCCAATTTTATAGATATAAAACTTTTCATTGCGGTATGCGCCAATTTGACCGCTTTGCCATTTTCACCCAAAAAATACTGAGCACAATTTATTGGCCAATCCAGGCCACCTGGGCATTCCTCCGTCTACTGGATCGCGGCGAGACCACCTCCGTATGAAAAATTACTAAAGTTAGGTGGAACCATACTCTAAATTGAAGCCCCCGGATCCACTATGCGGAAAATTTATGCGCACCGCAGCCCAAAAATTGTTTAAAAATCACTAATCCTGTCGATTTCTATTGTATTTATTAATATTAATGCATTGAACAGGAAGTTGATAAACTTCGCATTCATAAAGTTTTTGAGAAAAAAAACTGTAATTTTCGAATTTTTTTTGCCACAACATTTTAAATATTAACAAATGGAATTTTGGCAAACGATTCAAGTTTTTTTTTTAAATTTTAAATTGCTATACGAATTGCCCTAGTCTTGCAGAGACCACGTCTTAATTCAAAAATTGGGCGGTAATTAATGAAAACTACAAGTATACTCCTCGCCAATCCTACTTCGGCCAAAATACGGCCACGCCTCTTTTGTAGCCGAATATTATGATGTAATAATGGGAAATTTGAATTCCAACATCAGAATATTCTCACTCATTTCCAAAAGTCGCCGAAGTAGGATTGGCGGGCACTATAAGTTCTGTATTCCGAAGAAAACATGAATATTTGAAAATAGGTAGTGTCGACGTTGCGCGATAAGTGATCACGATCGTGGCGGGACCATCAGATTTAACACTGCCAAATACATGCCACCACAGCCGAATTTTGATACATTTTCATGCCATTTCCTGAATATAAAATTCTTCACGACCAGATTGTCCATTTCGTCATAGTCGGGCTGACACCTATCCAGGCCCGTGAATCGATAATTCAATTCCAATACACAGAACTACAAAAATTGTTAATTTATTCTAACATTCATAAAACCCGTTTTCACTTGGCCGCCGACAGCTGGCGAATGAGAAAATCCTTGACGGGACTGAGCGAGTTAACCGCCGCCAGTCCGTAGGAGCGAAGGGCGACGAGGGCCGGAGAGTCGGTCCTGTAGAGACGGTTGAGCCAGTCGACTGTCACCATGACGGGCACGTTGTGGCGCTGGGCGGCAGAGTCGTACTCGGAGAGGTAGGTGAGCGATCCTGTCAATAGGGGAGATTAGAGAGAGAGAGAGAGAGAGAGAGAGAGAGAGAGAGAGAGCAAGAGAGCGAGAGAGAGAGAGAGAGAGAGAGAGAGAGAGAGAGACTAACCCAAGTCGGCTCCTTCGCCAGCGGCCTTTTCTACCGTATCCCTGAGCAGCTGCACGTCGTGCCAGCCGAGATTCACTCCCTGTCCGGCGAGCGGGTGGATCCGATGGGCGGCGTCTCCGATGACAGCACTGCGAGGACCGACGTAACTGAAATCAATCGATAATTGATGTGCATGCGTACCGACCCCGGCCTTTAAACGAGCCTCGCCGGCCCTGAATCTGGACGATAAGCTGTAAATTTGACGGGCCCCCCTTTGTAATGTTTTACAACCACGGCAAATTTCGGGGCCGGCTCGGGCCCGCAGAAATATTTCGGGCCAGAGCGCGAAAAATTGGTTTTTTTTTGCTAAGAAATATTAGGCCGGCCTGTTGCCATGGTTGCTTAAATACAAGAACCGAGCCGGGGCCGGGGTCTACCGGGCCTGACTCCAGACCATAACGTTTAGGCCCAAAGGGGTTACACAGGGCCGGGCCTAACGGGTTTCAATGGAGGTATTTTTTATACAAGAATTTTCTAGCGAACCGAGCATTTTGCTCCTCAACCGGGCCCGAACTAACTGGTTAAGGCCTGGCCCGGTAGGTCACTTTTTAGGCCTGGCAGGCAACCGTCTAGGCCCCACAGATCACCCTTTAGGCCCGGCAGGCAGGCAATACTTTAGGCCCGGCCCGCTAGGTCACCCTCTAGATATGGCCAGGTGCTTCACTCTTTAAGCCCCACAGTCAATCCGGTAAGGCATCCGTTAGGCCTGGCCGATTAGCTGTAGGCCCGCTCGGTAGGCTTCCCGGCAACCAAATCGTTAGGCGAGGTCACCGATTAGGCCCGGCAAGCAACACTCTAGGCCCGACCCGGCTGTCACACCTTTAGGTTCGGCCAATGAAGGCACTGTTAAGGCCTGGCGCAATAGAACCATTATAACGTACGGTCCATTATAACAAATGGCCTGGTTAAGGCCGCAACAGCCAGGCCTTAAAAGCGTTCTAACGGGCCGCGCATGAGCCTTTAAGGCCGTAAGGGTAGATAGTAAAAGAACCATAAGGGACGATAGGCACAGGTCTCTAGGCTGACCTATTGACACGGGCCAGCCCGAAACTCAGACGATAGCTGGGCACGTAGTGCTTCGGGGCCTTGGTTTTGGGGGGTCGCTTTGCACGGCGAGCTATGTAAACTGAAAGTTCTTTGTTTTTCCCCCTCTCATTGGGGGGAGCTTACTTTTTGATCCCCACCCTCCGTATCGTGTCCAGATATCACTCAGACCCACCTGTGAGAATGGCCGAATCCCAGAGGAAAAGCGGCCCTGGTGTCAGACTGGAGCCGGATGACCTGGGGCGGCACGCCTCGCGACGCGACGCGCCCTGGGCACAGGCGCGAAAGAAGGAACATCGACTGGTTAACGAAGGCGTTCTGGTCCTCTTCTGTGAACTGAAAATATCAAATTTATTGTGCATCAGAATCCCAAACCAAGGCATTATTGAGCTCGTCGATGAAGTGCTCTTCGGGAATCGTTGTCAGCCGTTTGGCTTCATCAGAGGTGGTCGTCCAGACCAGAGAGGATAATTTGTCGTTGAGGGGAAGGAGGGCGATGGGTCCGAATTTGGAGAATCTCTGCCACGCCACGTCGTTACAGCCGGAAGAGGTCTGAAAAAAACGTCAGATATACTATGTATGTTATCTTATCCAGCCGTTGGGAAAACTTTGCAACAAAAAAAAGTTTTATTACATTAAAAAAAGGTGAGCAAACGGTCATAATGACGTCAGTTTGGACCCTACTGACACCCCGCTAGCACGAAATACGGTAGACCGGAGTTCTCACAGGCCAGACCGTTTGAAAAAAATTGGTCAGCCCGTCCCGGCCCGAATTGGCCAGTGCGGCCCGTTTAATGACGTCATTTTATACCCTACTGACAGTCGGCTGGCGGCGCATATACGGTAAATACGGTAGACCACCCACGAAGTATGAATTTTAAAGGATGTGCGCACTGGGTACATTTTAGCCCCCAGATCTTATCAAACGGTAATCACAAATGTGGGACACGGAACCAGGCATAATGACGTCATTTTGAACACTACTGACACCGCGCTGGCAGAAATACGTAGACCACCCACAGAGTGTGCCTTTTACAACAGAAAGTGTTGCGCATGCGAGTGGCCGCGAAGTGCGACCGCAACGCGTCCGACGCCTCTGAATAACCCGTGTTTGGCTTTATTTTTTTTTGTAAAACTTCCAATAAGTTTGTAACTAACGCAACATTTGATAAAAAGAACAATTTAGCATCGGTTTTGATAAATAAAATAAACTTTTGACAAATAGAAACCCCCGGAAACCATCAAAACCCCGTTCATCCAAATTTCGTTTTAAAAAAAAATTTTGGCCTTTTCTTCGATTCTATTAATAAGAAAGCCGCATTCTTCACCAATCATGCATAAATACAAAGTTCACAAAATGAGTTCAAACTACATTATTCAAATGCGTCCGACGCGTCGCGGTCGTGGGTTGCGGTCCGCCGCTTTCTCGTATAGAACCGAGTGCACTAGCCGCAAATACGAATTTGTCAATCGACTTTCATTTTTAAAAAAGAATATGGACACCGCAGAAGCTCACTCCGTTAAAAAGGGGGGCATTTGGTGTTGGGAATCTTCGCTGAATAACGTTTGGGGCACGACCAGCTCAACCCCCCATGGTGCAGGCAACTTAAGCCCCCCTTAAATTTTCAGTTTCCATTTTCAATAAAACGGCGAAGTGTGTAGGTACCAGTCATAGCTGCACAGGAAGCGTTTGGGGGCTCAACGCTTAAGCCCCCAAACAGGGCTGCAGAGGGAACGTAAGCCCCCATCAACTTTTTGTTATAATTTTCGACGAAACATCGAATTACGTACGTCCTGCAAGTAACTCACGTCCACCTATGGTACCAATTACTCACGCCCACATAGAGAAGGAATCAAGAATGACAAAATTTTGGGCGGGCCAGCCCGTTGCCATGCGTGTGGGGGCTCGATGCGTCAGCCCACCACTAATGACGCACCAAAGGCGATATAAAATACACCCTTAAATTTTCAGCTACTAGCTCAGCTAGCTTCAATGAAACGGCAAAATATGTAGGCATCAGTCATGAAAGAATATGCAAATTTTGGGCGGGCCGGCCCGTAGCCAAGGTTGGTGAGAATTACATGTGGACACACCTGAATCTCCAGAGTGGCGACCACGCCGCTCTGCTCGTAATTCCACGAAGTGTAGTCGTTTCCCATCGCCTGGCGAACAACCGAACGGAACCCATCTGCACCAATCTAAAGTAAATTTGTATATTAAAAGGAGATATTTTTGATAAGAAAACACCCACCACTAGACTCGTCTCGATTTCTTCTCCCGATGCCAGTCGGAGCTTCGCCAGGTCTCCCAAGTTGGAGGGGATTCTGAAAAAAACTATATATTCTGCGCCAAATGCGACTTAGCTGCTTACATTGACTGAGTATTGTATATAATACCACACATACTCTCACAACAACATCGAAACAATGGCACATTGGAACGAAGTAGTAATTTTACGCAGTTTCGCTTAAATTTAGCGAAAATCGAGCCAGCTCGGCTATATTTTCACAAAAAACCTACTGGCACTCTTTGACGGAGGATTCGGTCTTCACATCGATCGATTGGCAGGTTTTCAGTTCTTCGAACAGGGCGCTCACGATCAAGTCGTTCTCCACGATGTACGCAACGTCTGGAAATAAAGAAATTTAACTGTTAAATGGGGGGGGGGTGGGGGGCATAAATTAATTGAATGGGGGGTTAATTGAAATTGAAGGGTTTACGGAAGAAGTTAAGGGGCTACACTAGTTAAGCCCCCACAATTTCAGTTGTGGGGGGTTGAACTGAATTCAAACAATAAGCCCCCACCTTCGGGTATTCGTTAATTCGCATTGATTTGGGGGGGGAGGGCAGAACGAGCGAGGGAAATTTTCACTAAATTTGGGGACAAAAGGAATCAATAGGCTCAATTCTTTCCCGTCCCGATGAAGATTGAGGCAAAATTTAGCAAAAAAGTTGAAAAGTTCTTCAAAAAATCACCATTCATCCATTGCCAGCCAGCTGGTTCGTGAGTCTCGATAAAATTCCATTTAAAGGTCTATTTTCGACAAAGCACATCGATAAAATCGATTGATTCCCTACCTCTATCGACAGCCGGCTGGTCGAATGTGATTTCCGACGTGGAACAGCTATCCAGCACCTGAAATCAGCATTTTTGCTGCTCCAGTCGGCCGACTTACGTGCAGACGGCTGACTTTCTTCACACGGCGGGCCTTTAGACGATCCCACACGTTTAATTCTGGAAATAACTGTATTTTACAACCAAAGCTGATAAATTACAAACAAAATGGCGAAAACGGACCTTTAAATAGAGAAATCGAGGCGGGACTGACCGCCGACACGCGGTTACTGTAGATTTCGAGCAGTTTTTTCGGCAAATCCCGCGGCTTTCCGCCTTCCAGAAGCAGGATTTTCTTGGAAGAGAGGGAGGGCGATTTTCCTGGAAAACAGACCTTTAAAAGAGGTTTAAAAGCTCAAAAATCGAGTTTATTGTGCCAAAAATGGGCAACGCGGCTGGCACAAAAACGAAATCACGCCAAAACCATATCTTTAATGATTTTCGACAGCTTTAGCTGAATATTTTATCGATTTTCCACTAATTATAGTAAAAAAAGTGCTTGAAAACCAACCGATTGCACAAGCCATGGCGTTTCCGACCATTCCTCCGCCGACGACGACCACGTCGTAGTAGGAAGACGCCTGGCGACGGGCCAAACTCATGGGAAGAGGCGGGGAACGAAGGATATTTAGCATATCCTAAAAAAATCGATAACAGCCGAAAATAAAACAAAAACTAAAAATGATATCAGATTTGAGCACGAATTCCCTAAGACGCCTACAAAAAATGGCGACAATTTGCGAAAAAGGGGAATAAAACAACTGTTTTTAACATTATAATTGTTTAAAATAATAAAAGTTAAGCAAGAAACAAAAGAAAACCACAGGGAAATAAAAAAATGAAAGCTTCGCAGCAATTTTCAAAACTGGTCTCAAACGCCGCAGGGTTTTATTTTCCGCGACGATGTTTTCCGTGCGGAACCTGTCGTAACTTGCAAGGAACTGACAGATTTTGCCTAAAAATCAGGATTTCTGGATTTTGGTCATATTTTTACCCATTACTAGTAAAACTTTTGGAATACTGTTACAAATATTTATCAGAACAGAACAAATCTTCTTGTAACGGAATCTCGTGACGTAGCTTATCACCACCAAACAAACATTTCGCTATCAGCCCTACGTTTTCACTGCGAACGAGGACATTGCCAAACACGGATGCCTCTGCAATTCCAATATCTGAACCCACACTTGCAGTTAGCTGCCATAAAAAAGGTAAGTTTTTGTTTCAAATCAACTGTGCACTTTTTACCACTTTGGCGGATATCTGATCAGCTGCTAACCAAGGAAAAGCTTAATTGTTAAATACTATTTCAAAAAAGCGATTACTACATTAAATTGCAAACAAATGATGATTTTACAAACTTTTAAGCCAGATAGGGTGGAAAATGACACAATTATCTTTTTGCCAGCCCCGCTGTTTAACGGAAACTGTGCGGAAAATTGCACTAGGCTCCGTCCTCGAAAGCTTTTGAATACACTAGTACATATATTTTTTAAAAAGTAAATCTAAAATTCAATCGTGGCTGCAAATCATCTTGAAAATAAAAAATAGTCATGCCGCGTAAAGAACGAGCGTGAAGATCTCTTCGGTTTCAAAGGAGAATTTTAGCTTTTCTAACACAAAACTTTTTGAAATCAGCCCTTCTAACACAAAAACTGCTTGAAAATAATTTTTAAACCAAAAAGCTTTTGCAATATCGTTACGCTCGATCGGCCCTGCGTTTACGCGGCGTGCCTACCCGTCCATATCTTCGTCCGGTTCGCGCCACTGAAACCCGTAGCGAATCAGCTAGATATTGCAATACTCCTCGTCAGATCAATTTGAGTCGACTTTTGTTTTCAAAAACAGATTTTTTTGTAAATTGTTCATTTTCAGTTAGAATTTTACGATTTTTCCAATCTTCGCCTCTGTTCTCAACAATCTTTCAAAATTTCCTGTTTTCTGAAAACAAGATTGCCCCTTCATGTGAAAAACATATCAGTACTAGTTTCAAGAGTATGTTTTGAAAAAAATATTTTGTTTTTAGTTTTTTCAGCTTCACAGACCTTTACAATATACTTGTTCATCGAAAAATGGCAAATCTGTTTCTCTCGAAAGTCTATCGGAAATTCATGCCCGAATTAAAGCGGATAAAATGGTGATTCATGTAAATAACTAATTTTACGCAGTTTAACATTAATTTTTAGCTGACTTATGCTGAGCTAGAAGAATACAGCAAATTTGTGCAAATTCTCAAAAATTGCTGTATTGACGTTGATGAGTTGTACACTTCGATTCCCCGTAAAAACGAACCTTTCAAACTGGCGATAGTCGAAAACATTTTACAGGTAAGTAGAAATTAATTTATTTATATATAGCTGTCGCCAAACGAGCATCCTGCCAAAACGGCCTTAATGTGTGCGAGCCGCGCAGACGCAGAGAAAAAGCGGCTTTTAATAGCTGATGCTCGTTTGGCGACAGCTATAACGATTTGTTTAGGTTTTAGAAGTAGACACTTTGAACGTAAATGCTGAAAATGTGGAATTTCCTGATTTTTCGTACCTTCGAGCTTTTTCAAAGGCATGGTTGAAAAACTAAAATAAAAATGTTATAATTCAGGTTAATACGTTGAGATTCAAAGCAATAGTTGATATTGAACAGTTGCATTCAATAAATGTCAAAAATATGGAAATTCGAAGAGTGAAAATGGAGCGTTTGCAAGAGAAACTGAACAACTACTTAAAGGTAAGTGTAGATAGAAAGATACAGAGAGAGAGAGAGAGAGAGAGATAGAGAGAGAGAGAGAGAGAGAGAGAGAGAGAGAGAGAAAGAGAGAGAGAAAGACAGAGAGACAGAGAGACAGGATTTTTAATCTAAATCTTCCAGAATCCAACATCTCACCATCTCTGCATACAGTCATATAACATGCTTCCCGCTTCACAGGATAAATCAACTTTGTTAATGGACTTGGATCATATTCAAATTTGGTCAAATGAAACCCACAAAGAAAGCCCGATTGCGAATATTGGTTGGAAATGGCCAGCCCAGGCACATATTGTTTCTTCTGTTAATGGTCACTACCTTTTAATAAGGAAAATCACATTTTTATGGACCGGCTGAAAGGCAACAGCGAAAACCTGGATGAATCTTTCAACTATCTACGAAAACATTTGAAAAAAATTACTTTTTATGGCGTTTTTTATTAGCAACACACTCACACACTCACAAAATTATTTTCATTTTAGTGCCTGTTATGTCTTGAAGAAGTTATTCTCGCTGAACTTTGTGCAGTTGAGACATGGGCTTTCATTCCGATGACTTCTTTAAATGCGTTTCTGTAGTCTCTGCTTCTCCAGATGTATATGTAGAAGTCGGCAGCCCAAGCTCCCATTACTAAAAAATCTAGCTGTGCGTGCTTTAAATTCCTACTCACTGGGAATTTTATATATGACACCCAAGATGTCATTCAATGGAGATGGTGGGATATAGGTGATCATAAGGAGAAGAATGATTGTTGCAACATGGATTATCTGAATGTGTGTGTGAGTGTGTGAGTGTGTGAGTGTGTGAGTGTGTGAGTGTGTGAGTGTGTGAGTGTGTGAGTGTGTGAGTGTGTGAGTGTGTGAGTGTGTGAGTGTGTGAGTGTGTGAGTGTGTGAGTGTGTGAGTGTGTGAGTGTGTGAGTGTGTGAGTGTGTGAGTGTGTGAGTGTGTGAGTGTGTGAGTGTGTGAGTGTGTGAGTGTGTGAGTGTGTGAGTGTGTGAGTTTTGTATCCAACTCACCACAATAATAATGAGACTTCCAAGCAGCGCTGTTTCTCTTCTAAGAGCCGTTTTATCATGACTTTTTCTCTCTGCAAACAAAATGTATAAATCAATTTAAAATTTTCTTACTAATGTGAATAAGCCTTAAATAAATAACACCGTAAAGTGCACAAGCAACAACCCTACATACAATAACAAATCGGTCGAAGATAAAAACGACAGGAACTTGAGGCATCCAACAGTCAGGAGGTCCCAAGCTATGTCCAAACACAGTTAAGGTTGTGGCTGCCTAAAATCAGTTTTTACCCAAAATTAGGGAAAAATCACCATAAGGGCTAGTGAAAATGCTAGTCCAGGTAGAATCACACAAGCTAAGTAGTTTTCGACGTTCACAGAACGATACCTTAAAAAATTGAATCGTGCTGAGAGAGAAAAACGGAAAAGACTTTTTATGTTTTTTTCCACCGGAAGTTAGGTTCGCGGGGCCTTGCCTTTTGTATTCCGTAGCCTTCGGCCGGTTCAACGCGTGGATGCGGCCTACGCTTTGATCGCTATTGTAGGCGACCTTCGGCCGCTTTTCTGGGCGGCTGTACGCGGCCTGCGGCCACTTCTTGCTGCTTTGGATCGGGCTTCGAACTTCTCTGTATTGAAAGAATAGGAAAAACCCAAGCCTTGTTTAGCTAACGATTTTAATCGCTGTTGTAATTATAAATATTCATTGTGTAATTGTAAAAAAAAGAAAAAGATAAGAAGAAACAGAAAAACAAAGGGACTTAAAAAAGCCGTGTCGATCCGGGAGGAGTGTTTTTTTTTCATTCTAGTGTTTTTTCAACTTTGGATAACTGTTTCATGGCATAAACAAAAACCAGAATAAACAAAAAATGTTAATTTTGATTGGAATGCAATGGAATCTAAAATACATCATTTAAAAATTTTTTTCTCACTCGTATTTGTTAAAAAAAAATCTATCGAACCATTTTTTCACGTAATTATTATTTATTCTCAAAAATTAAACTAATCATTTTCACTCCAAGTCCGGTTTATGTTTTGCAATATTTTTTTCAATTTAAAATTGAATTAAAACTTTAAAAAAATAATGTTTAAAATATTTAAATGTTTCAATTTTTAAAATTATTCTTTAAACTTTAATTGTGCGAATGCTATAAAAGCAGAATGAGGAAGAACCTAGGCAACTGAAGAACAAATCTGAATTTTTTTTTTCAGTTTCAAATTTAAATGAGCGTTTTATCATAAATTTAAGCCAGATAAATGGTTCTTTTTGCCTTTTGTAAGCTGTATAGCAGTTTCATTTTTTTAGTTAACAACCAAAGCTGGCTGTTTACTGGTGCGCCCGAAATTTGGGCATTTAAAGTTGGTTTTAAGAAAGTTTGTTGTAAAAAGTTTGGCAAATATCAAAATAAACACAATTTTTCATTATTGTTCAACTAAGCGTTGTCACTCAAAATCCCATTCATTAAAGGTTTAAAATCTTTTTTCAATTAAAAAATTGATTTTAATTTTAAAAAAAAATATTGAAATGTTTAAAAAATTAAAAAAACAAAATTTTTTTTTTTTAACTTTAATTGTGCGATTGAAACAAAAGCTGATTGATGAAGGAACAAGCCAACTGAATATGAAAACTGAAATTTAAATTTTTCGTTTCAAATTGAGATGAGCGTTTTATCACAAAATTAAGACAGCTAAATGTGATCGATACTGTTTTGAGGTATTAGCAGTTTAATTTTCTAGTTTTAAAAAAACTGAAGATTGCCGTTCAAATTTCAAAATTCAAACTTTAAAATTTCTTTGAAACGATTTTACGCTTGAAAACATGTGAATAACTTGTGAATAAGTGAAAAAATAACTCACCAAAGTGGCTTCGAAATAGCAATGAAACGGTCGATTCCGGTTATTACAAAAAGGTACACCTGAAATAGTTTAAAAAAAAAACAAAACATTTTCCGTCTGACGCCGTTTTACGTACATGTACTAAAAACGTTCTGCATGTGAAAACGCAAGACGGCGATTAATTTTTTTGTTGCTAAAACTTAAAACTGCTAACTTACATCAAAAGACTGCCCAAAAATATAGAAGAAGGAAAAAGCATCGCAGTCGTTTTTTTCGGTACTGGTGAACAGTTCAAATCGATACTGAAAATTTTTAATTACAACGGTTTTTTTTCAATTTACGAACCCATTTTTGAAAATCATTAGCGAGAAGGAGAAGATTACAGCCGGAAAGAACAGCGACGATGTAACCTTAAATAATCTTTTTTTTTTAAGATTATATAGTCTGCTTCCAAGTGATGGTCCTCGACTTTCGGGCAAACTTGAAAAATGACACGTTTTTAACCAAAAATGTTTTGAAACATTGAACAGATCAGAGATATATTTAGCGAAAGAGCACTGTAATTGAGGAGTGCGCAGACAGTTATTTAGGATCGTTGAGGGACCAAAGGTACTTAGTCCTTTAAAATTTGTGAAAATCCTTGCCCATTCGTTGGAAATGGAGTATACAATTTTTCGAAACAAAAACAAAATGGTTTTGTTGAGTGTTGCAACATTTGCACGTCTTGCGTTTGAAAAATTTCAAAACAATATAGAGATCAAAATTTCAAAACAATTTAGAAATTCATATTTTTCGAAATAGTATTTTTTCGAGCATAGTTAGCAAAACAAAAATTAACACACTGAAAATGGTTGATGGAATATGATGAAAATCCATAAACATGCCTGATACATCAATTTGGGCTTGAAATTTCGATTCTTGCAAAGTTAAAGCCGGTCGATCTTGTAAAGTAACAAGACATACACTTTATTCTTTTTTCCTTTTAAACGATTTTTACGAATTACAAAATTTCCTAGACGTACAGTTGAATATTACACATTTATCGTTTGCATTTCTAAAATTGTTTAGAAGACTCTTTCTTTGGAAGTGCATTGCGTCGAAATGTTCGAAAAATGTACCAGTTACCTTTATTTTACAGGAAAATTTACCACAAATTTTTTTTGGAGTCTTTTCTTTTTGAGATTTTTTTTAGATTTAAAGTTCCTTCAGTTCAATATTGCAAAAATTTAACATGAAAAATTTCACCAAAGAAGATGCAATGCAAAGCTTTCGGCTTGTCTTTACATATTTTACTCCGTTGAGACCAAAAAAACGGTAATTTTTTTGTTTTAGAAAACTCAAGGCTTTATTGTTGTGGAAATGTTGAAAAATGTGACAGTTTTTTCCATTAAAATTTTTTAACTTAAACAATCAGCGCACAAGAATTATAATTCAGTACAAATTTCTGTTACAAAATATATTTTAACGTACATGTTACAACAAGTGAAAGTAAATACTTTCAACCACATAATTTGACTTTTTAAACGAATTTACATTCACTCATATGTAAGCAAAAACTATATAAAACGTTGAAGTGAATAAAATGTGATTAAGCGAAATATCACAAAAAAGATGAGTGCGCACACAATAAACAAATCGCGGTGAGACCAAATCCATTACAAATATTTTAGAAAAGAATTTATTAAAAGTTCGATGTTTCAAAATGTTTTTATTAAATGTTTATAACTATAAACGTAGTCTTGTAGAAGCAGGAAGCAAAAAGTTGTGCATGTTAGGAAAAATACTATTACGCAAAAGTTGTTTTTCTGCTGCCATAATAGAAATTTTCTAGGTTTTTCTATTTTATCGAGGATGAAATCAGTTTTCACCTTGCGATATTTTTCTGAAAACAACATTTAATGTTTACAATTTGAGAATTTATAAAATTGGATCATTATACATAAAAATATTTTAAAAAACCGAAAAATGTTTTTCTTGTTATTTAAAAAAAATTGTTTTTTACTTGTTTCGATTAGAGCTTTTAATTAAATAGGCATTCGGGTAGTGCTGACGGTAAATGTCATTAAAACAGTTTAAAAAAAACTGTTTGTCGTATAATTGGCAAAATGTTCTGTAACAAAATTAATGGTTATTCTTTTTTCTCTTATGTAAACTTATTTTTTAAAAGTTGCTTGCTTCAAATTTTTTATATTGCAAAAATCAGGCTTTTGATCGATTTGATTCATTTATGAATTTTTTCCAATCAGAAGTATTAACATAAACATTTAGAACATCGAACTAAAGCTATTCTAAAGTTGCAAATTTCGAAAAACTGACTGTGTACTGTAGTGCAGACTTTTTCTTTAAAAAAAATTAGAGAAAAGAAAAGAAAAAATAAAACAAACTCACTGCATTTAGTATGAAGAGTTCTGCATTTCACCGTCATATAGATCATTAACACGTTTCCGAAACATCCAGTTGAAATAGCGAATAAAGTGTAGCACTGGGAAAACGTGTCCCACATCTGATTCATCTGACTAAAACATGAAAAGCACTTTAATTAATTTCAATTGCACTTTGTACAATACAAACAAGAAAATTATCACCGAAGGGTGAAATTGTTTCAGCTTTTGCTCTGTTGAAACATCTAGTCTAGCTTAAAATCATCACGTGCAAACATTTTCATTTTCTGACTTTCGTCCTGTGATCTCAAAAAAAGGAAGTTCACTCACGCGTGTTTCACTCGAAATAGCCTGACCAAAGTTTCAATTTTGGTTATAAAACACAAAATTTTGAATGTATTTTTAAAAGGGCATTGAAACAAATAAAATTACTAAAAAATGGGTTAAAAGGGCTACTTTTGGTGTATTGCTTAATTAATCAAAACTGTTTTCAAACTGAAAATATTAGTGTTGTACAGTTTGTAGCGCTTAAGTGCAAATACAATTTAAGGAACCTGGGGTTTTTTTTTTGAAATTTAAACATTTACGCGATTAACGTCGGACCAATAATTGAAAAACGCGATTAACGTCGGACCAATAGTGCAGTGCAAATAGTGTATAAAGTGCAAATAGTACTCACTAACTGCACCAATAGTGCAGTTAGTGAGTATTCTTGCAATGCTTGAAACTTTAGAACCAAATTCTGTTTTTGTTTGAATTTTGTTTTTGTGTCAATTTTTTTTAAAATGAAAAACAACTTTTCCAGATTTTTTAACGTACTGGAATTATTTCATCACACTACTGATTTTGTTGTATTAAGTCTCGGTTATAAAACACAAAATAATTGAAAATATTGATTTTTAAAAACTATATGATAACAATATGAAATTAAGAAAAGAATCTGGCTGTTAAAAGAGATATTTTTTTCATAAAATAAAGTGAATTTTAAAACAAAATAAAAGCTTTTGTTTTTTTGAAAGTTAAATATTAATCGCCCTAATACTTTGGAAAAAATGCTCAAAAAAAGAAAAATCAATCTCAAAAAAATTAAGTTCACTCATGCGTGTTTCACTCGAAATAGCCTGATCAAAGAAGTTTCCAACTTGGCTGTAAACACAAACTATTTGAAAGTAGAGATTTTTAAACGAGTGATATTTATTGTATAATGCTCAATTAATGTGGCTTTGAAAACATAATAATGATGTACCTAGAGTTTTGAGGTTTTGATTGAAAATAAATTTTTTAATGCGACAACGAAACCTGTTTTTAATTAAATTTAAAGATTTTAATTAAAATCAATATGCAACTGCGGACTAATTCTGCAATGTAGCCTAATGAGTATTCTTGGAATGACTCAAACATTTGAAAAAATTTGTTTAATTTTTTGTTTTTGCCAATTTTTTTGATGAAAAGAAACTTTGATTTTTTCTTTTTCTATGATTTTAATCAATTTACTTCCAGAACAATAATTTTTTCGTTAAAAAAGATTTTTTTTATGAAACTGTTTGCAAAACTATCTCATAATGTAAAAAGATTTCAGTGTTTTACCTATTTTTTGTTTTACCTATTTCTATTTTAAAATTCAAATGATAACATTTAGCTAGGTTGGCGGTCGGATGCATTGAAAAACGTAGCTGTGCCAGTTTAGTTGCAACAACTGAAACATTAGCATGATTTGCTGTCATTTTGGTTTTTGTTTTGTTTTTTTTTGCTTTTTCCCTGTGCATGGATTTTCAAAAAAAAAAAAAAAGAATTTTAAACAAAATAGAATAACTTAAAAACAAATTCAAATAAAGGGTCAATTGCTTTTTAAAAAAAATGACTGGATTAAGTAATTGGCGGGAAAAACATAAAAATAAAAAATAATTTGTATTCAGTCACATTGCATTAAAGTTTCAGCATATTTCATACTCAATAAAAAAGTAAACATTGTTCTGTGTTTAAAACAAAGTAAAATTTGAAGAACAAATCCACTTTTAACTGTTTAAAAGCCCTCATGCACTCTCTAATCAGTTAAACATCAACTTCGGTATGTTAGTCAGAATTCACAGGAACTTTTTCAAAACATTTTAGGTTGTTTATTATATTTTCATTACACAAAATAATTACAAAATATTTTCCAAGAAATGCGAACGTACCTTTTGATTCTCATGCTATACATACAATGTTTTACACTTGTATATGGGAAAAAGTACAATTTTCCTTTATTTTTGAAATAGGTACTTCTAACAGTGAACGAAAACTTTCACATCAATGAACAGTAAATTACAATGTCATTAGGGCATAAATTGCTTTCACTGTTTAGCACACAACATCACAGAAACAATGTATTTGCTAAAGAACTGCAAATCATAATTATTTTTTGTAAAGCTCACAGAATCAAAAATGAACGGATTTAGACCCTTTTTTATTAAATGTTTGAGCGGTCTTATAGTCTGTTTCCAAGGGAAGGTCTTCGACTTTCGGGCAATGTTGAAAATGACTGGTACTTAACCAAGAAGGATTTGAAACATTGAAGTGAACAGAGATATAATAGGCGGAGTAACATTGTAAAAGAGGAGGGTGCAGACATATAATAAGATCGTTGCAGGACCAAAGGTACCTAGTCCTTTAATGTTTGTGAAAATCCTTGCCCATTCGTTGGAAATCGAGTATAGCACTCAGCGAACAGATTAGAAATTTCGTTTCCGATTGAGCTGTTATGTTTATTGTAGGATAATTAAAACCCAAAAAGCTGAACAATCACTTTACTTTAACAGTTTTACTTTTTACAGCGAAATAATGGCACCTTAATTTAAAAATTCATACTTCTTTTCAAAATTACTCTATTAGCGTACGCGGGAGCTTGCTCGATAGCAAATTGTCTGAATATAACAGGAGAAATATATGGTCACTTTGTAAATGCGAAAAAAAATTGAAAATGACCAAAAAGGATGAAAATTTTCAGTTTTAAGATTACCAAAGGTTCAAATGTTAAGCGCCAGAAAAACAGTTTTGCTCGTTAAATTTTAAATCAAATTTTGCGTAGAATGAAATGTTGAAAGTTGAAAATCTTCTATTCAAAAGTTTTGAAAAGATTTTCAACTTCCAATAATTAATTTTAAGCAGAATTTTATTTGAAATAAACAAAATTGTTTTTTTGGCGCACAACATATGAAACATTGGTAATCTTAAAACTGAAAATTTTCCCACATTTTTGTATATTTCGATTTTTTCCCGCACACGCTGATAGTGCAGTTTCGAATTTTCTCCCGTTTCTGCAAAATATAATTTCACTTATAATAATAATAATGTAACCGAACCACCAATGAAAAAAAAAGATATTTTCGGTATCACGAAGAATTGCGTACTGGAACCGAAAAATCATCCTTGAAGGAAAAACTGAAGTGGTGAGGTACGCATTTTTCAAAACATTAAACAAAAGTTGAGATGAGTTTCGGAAACAAAATTCTTCATGAACAGAAGTTCATGAATGTTCTTCATGAACAGGGATAGACAACTGTTCTACAGCCTCCTGAAAAACAGTTAGGGCCCCAATTAGAGAAAAATTGTTGTTCACTGTGAGTCCCACTCCCATTAATGGCGGCAAACAGTAATGATTTTGTCGAGTCACTGAAACATCCATGTTACAATTTTTTTGAATTTCATAAAATTGATCAACAATTTCACAGGAGAAAAGAAATCTTTTTTCAAAGCTCAAATCTTTTACTATTTTTACCTCTATTACCAATCTTTTAGTGAAACGTTAGCGAAAACATTAAAGAATTTTTATATTTAAAAAAGTTGCAGAAAAAGAAGACATGTTAAAAATGTTAACGCTAAAAAATTAGGAAGACTCTGAAAGCGAGAAATTAAGACATGTTTTCTGAGAGCACTGAGCGGCCTGTGTTCAGATTGAAATTTTTTGTCTCCGATTCGGCTGAAACCTGTTAGGGAGTTATGACATGTCAGGTCATAGTTCTTTTTTTTTTAAATTGTCTGAAACCAGAGTGATTTTCGGACTAAATCGGTCCTTGGTTCACACACACTTCACACACACACGTAAGGATGAAACCGTAGTAGCCAAAAAACTTCTTTTTGAAACAGGTTTCGATCGTTTTTACACGTTTTAAATTAAAAACTTGTATTTAGACTTAAAGAACTATTTTTCCACACAGAATTATCAACAAAATGAGTTTACCCGCTTCTCTGTTGGACAACTTTGAAGGGAGATATGACAAGTCGGGTCATCGTTTCATTATTCCCCTGTGAAATTAAAATGTTTTAAAGGGGCAGTAAGGAGGCTTTTCACTTCACTTTCGATCGGCTACGGTCGGAAATTATGCGAATTACCTATGCTAAATTGTCTCGCACCTTCCTCTTTTCCAGCGCAGTCTCAGGCAATTAGAATGAAATTCGGCTTATTAGCATTTCTTGTAAATGCCGGACACGCAGGGCGTACTGCCCGTCTACAAATCTGTAGACGGAGACCCGTTTCTGCCGACTTTGAAGCGTATTTTCTCGAAAACGGTAAATTTGCGACCCCTAGTCATATATATTTTCATGATCAGCGAATTTTTCTCTCCTAATTGAGCCAATGATGTAAAACCCGTCTGACTGTCCCTTTAATATTAAAATACTAAAGGATCAAAAAATATATATATTTCGATTTTTTCGGTAAATTTTGCCGTCAGTTGACACTTGATCAAAAGCGGCCGGCTGTACTTATTTTTCCAAGTAGCTGAAACATGAATTTCACAAAACTTATCAAAATTTGGAAAATTAAAATTTGAACTGGGACAATAAAATTGTTTTCCAATCCCTTCTAATCCCAATTTTTATATAGTTTTCCCACCTTGTTTTGTCACCCGTCGAGTTCAAAAACTAATTACCGCGCGGGTGCCAACGGCTTGACCTAGGGTCCCATCTGCGATCAAAAATCAAACGCGATGGTCGTAAAAAGCGGTAATCTGCGCAATGGACCCACTTGCGCCCTGTGACATTAGCATATTGCCACCACCTTTTGATCAGTCGTTTTCTTTACTGCCCTGCCCTTAAATAATTTTATATATTTTTCCTTTTTTTTTACAAAAGTAATTGTATTCACTAAATTTTTGTTGTTTTTAAAATACAAACAATAATTTTCAGAAAAAATGCCGACTTCTGTTGCATGTTTGGGGGCCGAATCTCTTGTAACCGACTGCGTTGTGACAGAATCTTGGACAAATGGAGATGTTTCAACAGAAAATGACTACTTTGCCGATCTGTCTAGTGAGTTTTAAGAAAATGTTTCTTTATTTGATTCAAAAGTTTCAATTTCAAGTTTTTTGAATCCCCAGCAGCGAATTTGTAGCGGAATGAACGAAATAGAGCGGAATTGCAGCCAAAACCATTTAGAGTTTCATCTAAAAAATGAATAAGAAAAAATTATTTCAACTTTTTTTTTGATAAATCCATATTTATTTTTTTTTACGAAAATTTTTACTCATTTTTCGGCGACTTTTGCTAATATTTTACCCACAACGATTTGACACATTGAAGTGAATATGAGTAACATTAACAAAAAACCTAACAAAGGGGGGTGCGCAGAAAAATTTAAACTATCGTGGCGGGACCAAATGTGCTTAGTTCTTGAGGAAAATGGTTTTTTTGGAAACGTACTGTAAGGGGAAGAAGTATGGGAAAACCCAGTTAGGCTCCCAAAAAAGTAAAACGAAGATTAATATAACGAAAATTAAAAAGCGCAAAGCTAATTTTGTCTCTGAAACTACGTAAAATAGCAAATCAACGGGCTGAGAGATTTTTCGATTACTTTAGCGTACTGGTTTAGATTCTTCTGTTTTTATTCTTTCTAATGTTTCAAGAATAGGAGAAATTTTCTTTAAGCTGAAAACAGTAGTGGGCATCGAATAAGGATCATATTTATTTATATAATAAATCTATAAATAGTCTTTTTCAACAAAAAATCACCGAAGTTTAGAAGCCTTTTCGAAATCGAATGCTAATGAAAGTATTTTGCACATAACCGTTGGGTGGAGCGGTTTTCGAGAAAATGATTTCATTTAAAATTACGTAATTTGCATCCAATTTGTAAAGATCCCTGACGGACCCTTTAAGTTATAGTCTGTTTTCAAAAAAAAAACCTTAAAAAAATCAAAAAAATACCTATATTTTCACTCATATTTAACCAATAACAATTTGAATTACTGAAGCGAATAAAATTTAATAAACGAAATAGCACTGAAGCGGAGTCTAAAGGCATTTAATGGATCGCGGCGGGACCAAATGGACTCCGTCCTTGGGGAAAACCCCATTTCCTTGTCTCTTTTTCCGAAACGGACTATAGACAGTAAGTCCCAACGCAGAAAAACAAGAATCAGTTATTTTGTTGAGACGCTCCCTTTTTGTAACTGGTCATGTTGTAACTGGGACGAATTGTAACCTTGCAGGGCAGTTGTAACATGGCCATTTTGTAACTAGGTTGAATTGTAACTGGACAGTTTGAAACCCGCCTCAATTGTAACTCGGACGAATTGTAACTGGGACGCGTTGTAACCTTTATTACCATAACATTACGGAGATTATTTAGGCTAATAAGGATATTGTTATTACTCATTTACGTGATTTTATGATAATTAAGGTTACAACGCGTCCCAGTTACAATTCGTCCGAGTTACAATTGGGGCGGGTTACAAATCAGGAAAGTTGCAAATCGTTCTAGTTACAAAAAGGGGACGTTACAACACGCCCTAGGTTACAATTCATCCCAGTTACAACTTGTCCAGTTACAACAAGGGTGCGTCTCATTTTGTTTGGGCACTTTTCCTATTTTGAGGGATTCCTTTGTCAATGGAACAAATCCTCCAAAATGCAAAATGTTTACAACCAGTTGTCAAAAAGTTTGTGAAATTATTCACAACAAAATAAACCTTAAGAATTCTAAAAAAAAATCCAGCCTGAAATTCTTTTGATATACTCTCGGGCTCGCTTTGCTATTGAATAGTTTTTTTGCTTCAATAAACTTTTTTTTCAGAGAGTACAGACATCCTCGCCCTCTTCTTCATTTCTCTCATTGTTCTTCTCGTCTCCCTCATTTTCACGTTTACCATTCTCGTCGGTCTTCCCTTCATCTTCGCCACATGTGGCTATCTTTTGATTCGTGAAGTCGTTTCAGCTTCTGTTGATTCTACTTCGCGAAGGTGATTTTTGTTGAAAAGAGCTGTTTTTGAATAAATTATGGGTACAATTACATGTTTTGCATTGTTTTTAATTCTAAGTTTTCTGCAGTTTCGCGTTTCAAAGAAAAATCAAAAAGTGCGAAGATTACCTTCAAGTGATCCATCGGGGTTCTCACGGGTCGGTGACATTCTTTTTTTGCAGAATTAATATTACCTAATAAAGATTTTAAAGCAAATTAAAAAAATTTATTGCACCGATTTCTACAAAATTTCATTTTTTTTCTTCATACCCCAGCTGACCGGACCGGGCCGTCCCAGGAAATACCTCGGGCAATTTTGATTCTCTTTTTCCAGAAGGGAAAATCTAATTTTAACGATGAAACCCGCTAGAAATGGCTACTGATAGTTCAAGACAATTTATTCTTGCAAAACTTATGTGAAAAAAATATCAAAAACCATAAAAAGTAGTAAGAATTTGTGAAAAAAGTCAAATACATTTTGTTCCAATCACAGGCGAATGTTTCAGTCTGATATAGTCTGTTTCCAAGGGATGTGTTCGACTATCGGGCAATCGTGAAAAATTACACGTATTTAACCAAAAAAGATTGAAACTATATAAGTAAACAAAGATAAAATAAGCGAAAGAGCACTGTAAAAACAGAGGGCGCAGACATTTATCCAAGATCGTGGTAGGACCAAACCTATTCCTTTAGGAAAATCCTATTTTTCTTGTCTCTTTTTTTGGAAACGCACTATATAACGAAATGTAAGTGTTGGATATTTCAGTATTAAGATCTCTTTAATTAGTTCAAAAATTCTAAACAAAAAATTAATTAGAGTGGATATTGAAAAAAAACTTTAAATTGAGTTTGTTTCTAATCAAGTAAGACATCAAAAATGTTCAAAATACATGTTGGCTTTTTCGATTTGTTTTTTTTTTCACCCTAGATTCATTTTACCTCGATTTTTAAAATAGAACACTTGAAAACCAAATTTTCAACATTTTTTATGCGAAAAAAACCGCTTTTTTAAAATTAAATTGTTATCAGTTTCAATAACATGTGAATGATTCAGTTTGATATTATAAAATGCATGTTTTGGTAATTTCAGTTTTCGGATCTTGTGACTGTTTCATAAATTCTCAACAAACATAATAAGAGTGGATATTGAAAAAAAACTTGAAAGAAATTTCCGTCTTTCGGTTTGCTTTATTTGTCTTAGATTTATATTACAACGTATGTTAAAATAGATCACTTGGCAACCAAATTTCCAATCTTTTTCTTCTTTCCAATTACTTCTAAAAACGCAGTTCTGTACTGCTCACTTCTCCATACGTAGATGTAAAAATCGACCACCCAAACGCTTGTAACTGAAAAAAAAACCTGTTTTATTTTTTAAAACAAAACTGAAAATAATGTTTTAAGCAAAACATGAAATAAAAAAACCGTACTTTGAATTCGATACACGATGCCCAAAATATCAAGAAATATACTCTTCGGTAAGTAGGTTATTAAAAGAAGAATAAATATAGCTGTTGCGTGAATACTCTGAAATCAGTGATATAAATTGTACTCCATTTCCAACGAATGGACATGGATTTTCACAATTTTCAATGGACAGACATTTGCGTCTTCTAATGATAGATACTGGAAATATGCAACACTGAAACATTGGCACCCTGGAAAACTCGCACAAACCAAGTTTTTTTGCACACTGATTCTAATTATTCAAGCTAAATGTATAAAAAATAAATCTCAAACTTATCAGAGAAGTATAGTGCGTTTCCAAAAAAGAGACAAGGAAAATGGGATTTTCCTAAAGGAATAGGTACCTTTGGTCCTGCCACGATCTTGGATAAATGTCTGCGCACTCTGCTTTTACAGTACTCTTTCGCTTTTTTTTTTATCTTTGTTCACTTATATAGTTCAAATCCTTTTTGGTTAAATACGTGTAATTTTTCACGATTGCCCGATAGTCGTATGAATGTTGCAAAATGCAGACATATATTCGATGCCGAGAATTTTTGCTCGGTCTTTCATTTGTATGGATTTTGTATAAAAAATTCGAAAAAAAATTACCTACTTGTTTGATTTCTGAAAAAAACTTAATATTTTGACTGAAACAAAAGAGGCTTAAATTTGGACCAAAAGCTAGCATGGTTAAAAAACTTTTAGCTGAAATATTTGAATTCAAATTTTTTTGTTTGAATTTTACGCGTTGCTACGGTGTTCGTATAAAAAGTCAACTTCATGAAAATTGTAAATTGATAAATGTTTTTTGTTGAAAACTCTTTATTCCGTTTGTAATGCAATTTTTGTTTTAAAGGAAACGTCAGCATAATAAAAAATGTCGGATTAAGCTTCACCCGATGTTTCATATGCTTCAAAAAGTGTTCTAATCGAGGCGAATTTTAATTTTTTTTTCCTTTTTTATCCTTTCAAAAACGGTGACGTTTTTGGGAAACACACCAAAAAAACCAAAAAAATATTTTTTTAAACACATTTTCTTACAATTTAATAAATTTTGAAGATATTTTCTTGTAGCTCGGTGATTTTTACAATTTTTCTTAGTTGTTTTTTTTCAAATCTCACCATTGTGATTATTAAACTACCCAAAAGAGCTGTTTCCTTCTTTAGAACTCCATTGGTACTGGTCCGCTTTCCTTTAAAAAACAATATTATGTTTTTTTTAAAATTTTAAATAGTAAATTCTTACTTAGTTGTACTACTTTAATGTGAATTATGAAATAGAAAATACACGCCACCACACGGCAAAATGTGACGTATCGATCGAAAATTAATACGAAAAGAAACGGAGGCATGATACAGCCAGGTGGGTTGCTAGTTCCAGGGATTATGAAAACTGCAGTGATCTATAAAAAATACATTAAAAAAGTTGTAAAATTAAACTTACAACGAAAGATAGAGAAATAGCGAAACCTGGTGAAATTAAAATGGTTATGTAGAGGTTTGTGGGGAGGCAGTGATACCTGAAAAAATTCTCTTTCTCAATTTTTTCGGATCTCTCTGTTTTTCTTCCTCTCTGACTTGGTTTTTTTATTAAAAATTAAAAACCACTCAAACATATATTTAAAATTACAATGTTAGCTAAAATTATAGTCTGTTTCCAATTGAAGGTCTTCGACTTTTTTTGCAATTTTGAAAAATGACTGGTATTTAACCAAAAATGATTTGAAACATTGAAGTGAACAGAAATTAAAAACGCGAAAGAGCACTGTAAAAGAGGAGTGCCCAGACATTTAACTAAGATCGTTGGAGGTCCAAAGGTACCCAGTCCTTTAAAAATTGGGAAAATCCTTGCCCATTCGTTGGAAATCGAGCATACCATTTTTAGATATTTTCTAGCATACTATAACATATTTTAAAAGTTTAAGTTATGAAAAAAGTTGGTTTTAGTTAAGAGATGCCACAAAGAATTACAAACCAGTGTTAGGGGTTGGATTTCGACAAAAAAAGTTCCAAAACTTTTTCTCGCTTTTATCTTGTTTTAATGTTTCTGATGTAATATAAGTTAAAGGAACTTTGTTTGTGGCCGATAACTCCACGGCGGAATTTCAACCAATTTTAAAGTAACTTATAGAAAAAAATTTCATGAAGCTAATTGTCTGATTAAGGGAAATTAGCGATTTTTTGACACTTCTATTTAGGAGTTTATTCATTTCATGAAAACAGTTGTAATGATGAAATACGAGATTAGCATGATTTTAATTTGCAATACAAAAGTTGCAAAATGTTTCAGTTTGGTGATTTTATTGAACAAAGTTATTTATTTATTTAACAAAGAAAGTGGATTTTGACATCTAATCTAGAAAAACTTCCTAAAACTTTTTTGGTAAAAACAACAAAATCGGTTGTTTTCATGGCAATCTTGTTTTAATGTTTTGAAAGTAACATAAGTTGAGCAGTTTTTTTAATAGTTGATAACATATTAGAAAGGGTTAGAACTTAAGAAAGTAGGTGATAAAAGAAATATTATTAAAAACGAAAGAAAAATAGCGATTGTGCATGTGTGCAGCAGAAGGAGACAGTTATTTTAGGTTTTAATCATCATAACAGCTAGTTGTTGTATGAAACATCCAAAACAAGGCATAAAAAATCCGCATACGACGAAATCTGAGCTTGGCATGATGATTTCCTGTAACTGAATTCGCAAGCATCGCAAAATTTGCAAAAATGTTTTGTTTGACAAAGTTTCAACCCAGCGCAAGATTTTCAACTTCATGGCATTGAAGGGATCATCAGCGTGGTTTTTGCCAGCCAAAAAAGGTAGACATTATCTTTTTTTAGTCGTATCCCATGATTTACAATCTAAAGTTGGCGACTTTTAAAACACCTTGTAATCCACCTGTATTTAAGACGCCGTCTCTGTAAGACTCGAGCAGTCCCCAAAAGGGCAGTGACATAGAAAATAATCCGATTTTCCGAAAAGTCGTCTAAGACCTTCCTATGACCTAAATATGAAATTCTGAAACTTTGGGACTCAGGTCATTTTTTGTTCCCGGGTTACGGTAGTTCGAAGTTGGGTACGGTGGAAAGTTTCAGAATTTCATATTTAGGTCATAGGAAGGTCTTAGACGACTTTTCGGAAAATCGGATTATTTTCTAAGTCACTGGTCTGCTCGAGTCTTACAGAAACGGCGTCTTAAGACATCATATCTGAGAGACTCGAGCACTAACGAAAAGGGCGGTGTCGGACCAAAATTTTTAGTCCCCGATTGGACTCATATTTGGCACAGAGACTACCAATGACCAAATAAACATTTTCTGAGAATTTTAGCCTCACGCAATTTTTTCTCCGGTAGTGACGTCATCGAAAAGGAAGAGAGGAAAAGTTTATTTGGTGTACCCAGCAAGCTTACTTTGATTTGCAATACCCAAAAAAAGTAACCGAGTCCCCCAACGAGAAAACTATATATGACGTAAAATTATCCGCAAAATTCAATGGTGTAAAGTTTACTCTCCTTTTCTCAAGTCCAAGGGGTGAAAAAAATCGAAAACCCTAAAAATCTGTGTTTTTCAAAATTTGAGGCGTGATTACAAGTTTATCCCCAGGGAAACCAATTATGACATCGAAAACAATTGTTTTTGTTTTACAACTAGCTATCGATTGCAATTTTCAAAACTGAATTTGGTTGACAATGAACGGAGATATGGAAAAAAAGTTTTCCATGACGTCACTACCGGAGAAAAAATTGCCTGAGGCTAAAATTCTCAGAAAATGTTTATTTGGTCATTGGTAGTCTCTGTGCCAAATATGAACCCAATCGGGGACAAAAGATTTTGGTCTGACACCCCCTTTCTCGCCCTATTCAAATATTGTGTCTTAACCATTGAATGTTTGAAACACTGAAGTAAATATAAATATATAAAACGAAATGGCACCTTACAAGAGGAGTGCGCAGACAATTAATCGATCTCAATCCTCTACTCTTTTTCGGAACTGCTGTATAAATTTAACGAAAGGTAGTATTTTTATCTTACCACATTCTTTAAAAACTTGTTTTAATGTTTTTTATTTGTTTGTTGTATTAAGTTTTTAATGTTCCAATTGTAACATAAGATTAGAAGCTAGTTGTTTTACTAATATACCAAACACACCCTGCACAAAATTTTTGTGTCAAGAGAAGATCTTGCCATGTAAAATTTTTGGCCTAATGATTTTCATTCACATCTGCTAGTTTTCATTTATACAATTATGCATTAATTTTACAAAGACAAACTTTAAAAAACCTTACCTAAACGGCTTACTTAACACTAAAAGTCGGTCAACTCCTGTCATTGCGAAAAGATATACCTAAATTATATATTTATTGCCAAAATTTAGACATTTTCGGTCAAACGCCGTTTCCCGTATACGCAAAATGTCGTGAAACCAAAAATGTTACAAACAAAAGTCAAAAACTCACGTTAAATGACTGCCCGAAAATATAGAGAAACAAATGCCAATCACAAACAACAGGCCCTGGATTACTGTGTAATTCACTTACAAGCTGAAAAAGACAATTTTTTATGTTAATACATTGTATTATTAAAATTACCCATAATTGCCAATTATTCACAATTAAGATTATTCCAATCGAGGAGAGAAAAGCCAAAATAAAGTCTAAAAAACATTATTTTAAATGTAATAAAAGAAGTCTTACTGCACTTCGCATGGAGACTTTCACATCGAATCGTCATGTATACCAACGCTAAATTACCGAAAATTCCGAAAATCCCGGAAATCAAGGTGAAATAGGTGGTTATTGTGTCGAAAATCATGATGATTTTGTGACTTGAGCTCTGAAATTAAACCGAGCAAAAGTTATAAAGCATTTTTGAGCGAGAAATGAAATTTTCGCTGTTAATAGAACGTAGGCGTAACAGCAACTCAGAATGAAGCATAAGGAACTGAAAATTGTTTGCATTTGATTTTTCTCTTTTGTTTTTAAGCATATATTAAAATTGCGTATTACAAACAGTAGCAGCTAGCATAAATTTTCTATTCATAAGAGACTGAAACATTTGTTTTACAAAAACCAGAAAAAAAACATGTTCAAAATTTAATCAATTTAATCACGATTAAATAAGTTTATATACATAATTCTTCTGAAACGAGTTGCCAATTCCTTCGCTGTTTCAGGAATTTCTAAAACTAAGGTTTAAGTGTGTTTTTGCTAGTTCCAATTGCGGTAGATCTGCAAACAAATACACCTTTTCTAATTTAGTGTGTTTGTATATTTTGTGTTTCTGAGTTTTTCTTTGCTTGCATGTTTCACTTACTGAAAGTGTTAAATTTTCGTTTTGAAGTGGAGTCCTGTTATAATTATGCTTCAGTCGGTCAAAATTTGGTGTAAAACAGGGATCCATTGTTTCTGTTAGGTTCTCATAAAATTTCTTGAAAAGAATTCCATTCGCTTTTTTTTTGTTCCCAAACAAAAAGAAAAAAACTAGAGAGAAATTTCAACCTGATTCAATTGGGAAATAAAATTTGCGCTGTTCATATGATGTGAGTGGTGAAGCAAACTGGAATCTAACCTTAGCTTAAACAAAATTTGCTCGACTTGCAGATTCTCGAAACATATACTTCTTAAAACAGAAATATTAATATCAGAAAACTTGTGTGATTCGAAAAAATGTAACAATAACAGGATTGATTGAATGTTTTTCGAAGATATGCAGGAAAACTCAGCGGAACGAAGCATTTTTTCTGGTACTGCATATGAGCCAAACAAAACATTAGATATAGTCGTCGCCAATGCTACTTTGCCCAATTTCGCTCTTCGCTCTGTGCAAATGACGCAAATTTGCGTACGGAAATCCTGTAGACGCAAATTTGCGTACGGAAATCCTGTAGACGCAAATTTGCGTACGGAAATCCTGTGTTTTAGGATACGTACGCAATACTGCGTCAGGGTTACATTTGCGAATTGGCAAAGAAGTTGAATTGGCAAAGACTATATACAAAAAGGTAAAACTTATTATGTTTCGTTCCGAAAAAATCTTTTTTTTCCCTGCATTAAACGGGCAGTAAGGAGGGTTTTCATTTCATTTTCGGTCGTATACGGTCGGAAATTTTGCGAATCAACAATGCTAAATTGTCTCGCACCCTCCTCATTTCCAGGGCTGCCTCATCTAATTTGAATGAAATTCGGCTTATTAGCATGTCTTGTAAATGCCGGACGCGCAGGGTGTACTAGCCGTCTACAAATCTGTAGACGGAGACCCGTTTTTCGAGACTTTGGAGCGGATTTTCACAAAAACGGTAAACTTGCGACCCAAGTCATATATATTTTCATGATCAGCGAATTTTTCTCTCTTAATTTAGCCAATGTTGTAAAACCCGCCTTACTGTCCCTTTAAAGTAATGTTTAATTTTTTTATTATAAAGCTCATTATGGTTTTTGACGATTGCAAAAATCAAGGCGAAATAGGTGGTTAATAATCAAAAGAATGATTCTGTGACCTGAGACAAAAAATTAACAAGGGAAAAATTCATCAACCTATTTCAAGGTTGAAATGAAATTTGCGCGGATCATATGATATTCCAGACTAGAAATAGTTAAAAGGAAGTGAATATGATTGAAATTTGACTTTTCTTTTCTGTTTTTAAAACATTTATCAAAATTACAAATAGGAGAAGTCACACTGGAATATTTTTTTTAGAAAATGACTGAAACAAATTTAAATATAATAGAGAATTTGAAATATTTTCAAGAAATTTGTATTATATGAGTATAAAACCATTCACCTTTTGGAAAACTTCACAATTTCCTTTCGCTGTTTCAAGTTCTTAAAAAACCGATTTCTTATTTACTCAATATTCGTATATTGCCATAATTTACACTTTTTTCCATTTAGTGCGTTTGCATGTTTCACTGAATTTTTGTATGAAAATAGCATTTTACCCGTCGGTGTCTTACATTGCGTTCCAAAATATTTATTGATAGTTTCGTTGCATGTCTTACTGGCTTTTCAATGTATTCACTTTAAAATATCTTTTTTTTTTATAAGAAACAAAAAATTTTGCGAAGAGGTGTTTTACAATTTTATTGTAGAAGCTCATTTTCGTTATGTTTGTTAATAAAAAAAAACTTGAACTAATGTTTTTTTTGTTAAATTTGCGATTAGCACACGTCTTCTAATAGTAAAAAAGATAAATTAAAATTGTACTTGCTAGATTGTAATTGTGGTTAAAATGTTACAAAACGGATTCTCGACTTGAGCCCAAAACATTTCTCAAGGCGAAATGAAATTTGCGCTGTTCACACGATGAGGGTAAAACCGTCTAAATTAATTGATTTTGGCAAAACAAAAAATTTTTTTTAGAAAGTTTTTTGTTGTTCAGGTCATCGTTCCATTTTTTCGCTGTTAAATAGAAGAAGTTGTCGTTTCTGCCTTAAACAGAATTGCTTTCAAACTATGTATACTACGTTTTGTTCAATGTTTTCGATCTTCTGTAGTTTCCAAAGGTCGCAAGAAATGTCTGAAAAATAAATACTCAAGGGCAACACATAAAACAGTTATGTAAATTGCTAAAAGGACAAATATTGAATACAAAACTATGAAATAATTTTTTGCACTACTACAGTTTAAAAACTTACAAACTACATTAGACAAAAACAATTCGTTTGCCAATTACAAATGGCGGACATTAACAATTGAAATTTATAAGTGTATAAATTAAAAAGAAATATAAAAATGTACAAGTGTTGCATTGAATTGAAGACGGTGTTCAAAGGCGACCTTCTTTTCATCCCGATGACTTCTAAAAATGCACTTCTGTGTTGATCGCTTCTCCACATGTAGATGTAAAAATCCACTACCCAAACACTTATAACTGAAATACTTTAAAATGCTATTCGTTGTAAAATATATACTCGGTATTTCGTATAAAACTGATAAAACTTCAACAAATTCTGAGGTGGGCAGGTATGTAATTAAAATAAGAAAAATAACAGTTGTAGCATGAATAAACTGAAAATAACTTTAATTACGTTAGTAAACTTTTGAAATATTTTCAAGAAAAATATAGTCTATTTCCAACGAAAGGTTCTCGACTTTTCATCGACGTTGAAATTCAGTCGTATTTATCCACTCTTCATTTGAAACATTAACGTGAACATCAGAAAAATATGCGAAATAGCACTGTAACAGAGAAGTGCGCAGAGATTTTATTGATCGCGGCGGGACCAAATGTACCTATTCCTTTAGGAAAATCCCATTTTCCTTGTCTCTTTTTTGGAAACGCACTATACTTCTCTGATAAGTTTGAGATTTATTTTTTATACAAATAGCTTGAATAATTAGAATCAGTGTGCAAAAAAAACTTGATTAAGATTTTTTAAAAAGATTTTTTTGTGCGAGTTTTCCAGGGTGCCAATGTTTCAATGTTGCATATGCTCAATTCTAGTATATTGAATATTTTGACTTCTATCAAATAATATCTTATTACAAAATCGTTAGCAAAACAATTAATATTAAATACGATTTTGTAATTTGTCTGCGCATAAAAGCAAAAAATAAACTGCCTACTGTAATCAAAGCTCAAAAATTGAAGATTAAGTGATTTTGAAACTAGATGTTTCGGATTTAATAAAGTTTTATGTCACGCGATAGTTCAGAAAACTTACAAATTTAGGTGAGAACACAAAAAAAATTCGATTTATCTTCTATATTTTTTTTAAATACGCAGTTAAACAAATTGCTACTTTAAGGTTCTTCAAGAAACGTTTGAAACCCACATTGTAAAACAAAATCGGCTTAAATCCGGAATTTTTAAAGTCCACAGCGAAACATTGGAACGTTCACCTGATCGTCTTCAAAATTTTACAATCGAAATTTTGTATTTTTGATCGGCAAATTTTGTAATCAATTTTGTTCTGAAGAAAAAAATTTTAGTTTCAAAACTCTTTTCCATTTCAATCGTTTAAAATCGCCTGAAATTATTTTTTCCCCTAAAAATTATGGGTTTTTTTCTCACAACACTTTTATCATTTCGAAGCCAAAATCGGGACCCCGCTTAGTCGATTCATCGTGAAAATTTTAAGTGAAACAAATCTATAAACCAAAATTTTTGCGAACCGAAGTAACTAAAACTTAAGACACGTTTTCTCATAAGTTCGAGCGGTAGGCCAGCTTGCCGGGCAGATCGAAAATTTTTGTCTCCGATTTGGCTGAAACGTTAACTGTGGACCACCTAGGACCTAGTTGGTCCAAAAATCACTTTGGTTTTGATTATTTTTGTTTGACAGCGAAATAATGGAACGAAGCATTGACCTGTCACCACCCCTCAAAGTGGTCGAATCGAGATGCGCTCATTTTGTTAGTTATTTTATGCTGCAAAAGAGTACTTTCAATTTCAAAACTCGTTTTTCATTACAAAGGTGGGAAATCCTCTAAAAACGTTTAGAAAAACGAGTTCTTGCCCACCACGCTTTCATCTTTACGAGGCGAGAACCGAGACCCCGCTCAATCGATTCTTCGTAACTTTTTATGCCAGAAGAAATGCTGGAAAATATGACTTTCGGTGCACCGAAGTACCGAAAAATTCAATAGAACCTAAAAATTTACTCCAAAATCGTTGATTTTTTCGATTTTTGGGATTTAGCATTTTGACATTTCAATGTTTCACACGCACGCCAAAAGGCGAAAGGTGTTTAGCATATGTGTTTCGATTGAAACATTGAAATGTCAAAAATGATAAATCCTAAAAATCGAAAAAATCAACGATTTTGGAGTAAATTTTTAGGTTCTATTGAATTTTTCAGTACTTCGGTGCACCGAAAGTCATATTTTTAAACATTTCATCTGGCATAAAAAGTTACGAAGAATCGATTGAGCGGGGTCTCGGTTCTCGCCTCGTAAAGATGAAAGCGTGGTGGGCAAGAACTCGTTTTTCTAAAACGTTTTTAGAGGATTTCCCACCTTTGTAATGAAAAACGAGTTTTGAAATTAAAAGTACTCTTTTGCAGCATAAAATAACCAACAACATGAGCCGAGGCGCATCTCGATTGGATCACTTTGAAGGGAGTTAAGACATGTCGGGGCATCGTTCCAGTATTTCGCTGTGGAATCAAAACGTCCGGAACCAATGTGATTTTTGGACTTAATGGATCCTAGGTAGTCCCTAGTTAACGTTTCAGCCAAATCGGAGACAAAAATTTTCGATCTGTCCGGGGGTCGCTCACTGCTTTCAGACATCGTGTCTTTGTCGAAAGCTACTTGGCTCAAGTCATTAAGTATTTTTTGGACATTCACCTAAAAACTTACCATTATGATGACTAAACTGCCTAAAATCGCTGTCTCCTTCTTCAGCGAACTTGTGACAATCGTTCGTTTTTCTTAAACTGAAAATTACACTCAAAATTAATATCTCACTTAGTCTTCCAATTTTAATGTAAATTACAAGATACAGAGTACAACCGACTACGCGGCTGAAAGTGACATATCGATCGAAAATGGACACGAAAAGCGTTGGAGGCATGATGCATCCAGGTGGAGTGGCTGTGCCAGGAATAAAGAACAATGCAAATGTCTAAAAATGGTTGAATAGAAAATTAATAACAAAAATACTTACAAGAAATATTGCTGAAAAGACTAGGCCGGGAGAAAAAATTGTTAGTAGATAGAGTTTCGGGTCGATAAAGGGATAACTGTGAAAATTCGTAATATTGTGACTGTCTCTCTGTCTCTCTGTCTCTCTGTCTCCCTGTCTCTCTGTCTCTCTGTCTCTCTGTCTCTCTGTTTCTCTGTCTCTCTGTCTCTCTGTTTCTCTGTTTCTCTGTCTCTCTGTCTCTCTGTCTCTCTGTCTCCCTGTCTCTCTGTCTCCCTGTCTCTCTGTCTCTCTGTTTCTCTGTTTCTCTGTTTCTCTGTCTCTCTGTCTCTCTGTCTCTCTGTCTCCCTGTATCTCTGTCTCCCTGTCTCTCTGTCTCTCTGTTTCTCTGTTTCTCTGTCTCTCTGTTTCTCTGTCTCTCTGTTTCTCTGTCTCTCTGTCTCCCTATCTCTCTGTCTCCCTGTCTCTCTGTCTCTCTGTTTCTCTGTTTCTCTGTCTCTCTGTTTCTCTGTCTCTCTGTCTAGAGAGAGAGACGGAGACAGAGACCCTCAATATCAATGCCTCTCTGCCTCCTCACCGAAAAGGTCTCCAAATCACGAAAAGTCGATCAACTCCTGTCATTGCAAACACATAAACCTATTTTTGTTATTATAAATACTTTAAACAAAAACTTACAATCAAAGATTGCCCAAATACATATATAAGCAAATGCCAATCGCATTTCCATGGAATTGCAAGAATTTCAGCAAAAAACTAAAGTTTGTCAACTTTCTCTGAATTGTTGGACTCTTTACCCATATTTGAAAAACATTTAACAATGAAATTATATTGATAAAGGCAGAAACAGATATAATTACGTCTAAAATTACGCATAGATTTTGTTTAATTATATTAATTCACTGCACTTAGAATGTAGACTTTTACATCGAATTGTCATAAAAACCAACATTGAATTTCCGAATAAGCCGAAAAAAGCAGAGATTAGAGAGAAATACTTAGCGATAGTGTCGTAAATCATCTAAAAACACGTTTAATTATAAAGTTTACAAAAAAAGGCTTTTATTTTGCGACTTTTTTAAGCCAGAAACAAGTTTCAGGGGCTGGCCAAATATCGGGCTCAGACCTGCCCGTCCCGGGCCGGCCGGGTTATGCAGTTAAACTTCCTTGTGTGTTGCAATTTTTACTTTTAAAATCTTTTAATAATAAAATTATCCGAAATGCAATTTTTAGGGGAGTTTTATAGCTTAATGACGAAACATTTTACCTTAACTTGTTAATCGATTTTGAAAACGGGCCCTTTCGGGTCGGCAGAGGAAAAGCAGAGTATCGCAAAAATTCAAATTTTTGCTAGCAAAAAGAAAGGTTGCTGACACCACCAAAATTGTCTTTTATGCTGGTTTTAAAGACTTTTTTCTTGACGAAGTTAGTGGTATTAACACTGGTTTCTGGAAAAATAATATAGGGAATTGTGTATTGGTCGTCGGGAATTACGACGACGATAAATATCCAGTGTGTGATGTATGGATCTGGTACAATGGTTAGAAACCAAAATCTGGAAACTTTCAGACACGATGAAGCAGAGAAATGAGAAGACGTAGAGACAGAGAGACAGAGAGATACAGAGAGACAGAGAGACAGAGAGATACAGAGAGACAGAGAGACAGAGAGACAGAGAGACAGAGAGACAAAGAGCCAGAAAGACAGAGAGACAGAGATTTCACAGCGAATAAGTTTTTGAACACTTATTGTGTGTGTGAGTGTGTGTGTGTGAGTGAGTGAGTGTGTGTGTGTGTGTGTGTGTGTGTTTGTGTGTGTGTGTGTGTGAGTGTGTGTGTGTGAGTGAGTGAGTGTGTGTGTGTGAGTGAGTGAGTGTGTGTGTGTGTGTGTGTGTGTGTGTGTGTGTGTGTGTGTGTGTGTGTGCGTGTGTGTGTGTGTGTGTGTGTGTGTGTGTGTGCGTGTGTGTGTGTGTGTGTGTGTGCGTGTGTGTGTGTGTGTGTGTGTGTGTGTGTGTGTGCGTGTGTGTGTGTGTGTGTGTGTGTGTGTGTGTGTGTGTGTGTGTGTGTGTGTGTGCGTGTGTGTGTGTGTGTGTGTGTGTGTGTGTGCGTGTGTGTGTGTGTGTGTGTGTGTGTGTGTGTGTGTGTGTGTGTGTGTGTGTGTGTGTGTGCGTGTGTGTGTGTGTGTGTGTGTGTGTGTGTGTGTGTGTGTGTGTGTGTGTGTGTGTGTGTGTGTGTGTGTGTGTGTGTGTGTGTGTGTGCGTGTGTGTGTGTGTGTGTGTGTGTGTGTACACTCCAAGAATATCAACAAATTGTCCAGGTGGTAAATAACTTATCAATGCAAGGAATATAACGGTTGCGGCGTGAATAAACTGAAAAAAACAGAAATTTCTTTTACAGTTTCAACTAAAAATTTTACAAATAAATACAAAACGGTTTTTTAATACAATATAAAAATTCGGGCCCCCTTTTTGTAACAAGTTTTAAAAACATTACCATAATGATGATCAAACTGCCAAGTAGAGCTGTTTCTTTATTCAGTGCACTGGTCGAAATGCTTCTTTTTTCTTAAAAATGTTTTTTTTTTGTTTTTTATTAATGTTTCTCACTCAGTTGAACTACTTTGATATAGATTACAAGGTATAAACCACATGCAAAAATTCGCATAAATGTTACATAACGATCGAAAATGAAAACAAAAAGAACCGGTGGCATAATACAACCTGGGGGATTGGTTATACCAGGTATGATGAAAAGAGCGGCAATCTGAAAGGCACATTGAAATATATAAATAGTAATGTATATAATTATGTAAAGAAATATTGAACTTACAAAAAACAAGATTGAAAATACCAGGCCGGGCAAAATAAGGGTGAGTAAATACAATTTTGCAGTGAGAAAATGATATCTGAAAAAAATGTGCTAAAAAAAAGTTGGTCTCTCTCTCAGTACCTTTTTCTATCTTGAAAAGTCTCTTTTAAAATCTCGCCTTCTAAAAATTGAGCAATAATCTTTTTTTGTTTTTGTATATTTTTTTCAAAAACACACAAAAGTTCTTTTTCGCATTGTAGCTTAATTACGGTCATATTTTGGCTTTAAGCTCCCAACCTGAAGATTCCTGTTAGATGTCGATTGTTTGTAACAATGTAACCAACATCAAGGTCAAATACAAAAAATATTGTTCATTTAGTTATAGTTCTCTCCAATTTTATTTTTGTTATTTACTTTCTTGATTAACATACATAGAATAATGAAATACTCGAATTAAAAAAACGACTTAAGACACGTTTAAAAATAAAAAATAAATCGAGACCCTGCTCAATCGATTTGTCGTAAGATTTTGGTCTTGATGAAATGGTGAAAATTGAAAATCTCGGGTGTTATCATATCTATACTCCTCGCCCACGGACATTTCCTAAAGTTTCGATGACCTGCACATCTAACGCGCGAAATAGTGTGCAAGCCGCGGAGACGCAGACAAAAAGCCGCTTGTTTCCCGCTGCCGGCTAGGAAAGCTCGCTGGGCGAAGAGTATAGAAATTGATTTGAACGTCAAAAGTTACCCCAAAATGACCGGTTTTTCGGTATTCAAGCAATTTTTTAATTTTATGAAGAATTTTTGTGCAACGGTGAAACACTCATGTCACAAGAGCTGGGTCTCGATTCTCGCTTCGTAAGGGTGAAACCTTGGTAACCACAAAACATACTTTCAAAACAGTTTTTGGGTTTTTTAACACGTTGAAAACACAATTACAGTTTTGATGTTAAAACAAGTCTTTTTTAGCGCAACATGAAAAACACAATGAGCCCACCCGCATCTCAATCGGACAACGTTAAAGGCAGTTATGCATGTCAGGTCGTCGTTCCATTATTTCGCTGTGAAAGTAAAACCTTCGAAACCAAAGTGGTTTTTAGACTGAATGGGTCCTAGATAGTCCCCAGTTAACGTTTCAGCCGAATCGGAGACAAAAAATTTTATTATGACCCTGAGGTTGGCCCGCCGCTCGAACTTATGAGAAAACGTGTCTTAAAATCAGTAATAACTTAAATTTTGAGTAATTGTTTGAGAATTTCAACACACAAATAAAAATTTTCACGACGATTTTTGACCACATGTCGTTCAAAAAACTCATTTGAACGTTAGAAGTTTGTAGTTAGCTTATAAATTTTTTTTCGTCACTTATAAATTTTTTTCAGCATCAATAACTTTAAACTAAACAAACTACCAAAAATAGTTTGGCTATTGTAAAAGACATTTATTTAGAAAAAGGAAAAATATTGTAATTCATTTATATGTTTCAGAGCAAAGTTGTAAATTTTTAAATTTTTTTCAATCGTTGCGTGTACGGTTTCACTGACAGAAAACATTAGAGTAATCTGGGAAAAAGCAAAATTCGATGTTTTTTGCATCATTGGCCTTCCATTAGTTTTTCATTGAGGTTTTTCATCTTGTATAAATGCCGCCTAACGAGTATCGGAAAAAAACCGTTTTTTTCTCTCTGCTTCTCCGTGATTTGCACACTATATTGCTCCAGTGTTATTAACTTATCAAAGGCCAAGTACAAAAATATTTTTTTCAATCAGATACAGTTCTTTGAAAAATTATTTCTTGGATAGGAGTCCTATAATAGTGCATTTCCTCAAAAAGAATAGAAAACTACTAGGTACATTTGGTCTCGCCACGATTGATGTCTGCGCACTGCTCTGTTAGATTGCAAAATTGTTTGTTTCATTTATATTCATTTCAATGTTTCAAATTGTGGGAAGTTTAAAACACTTGAAAATCAAGATAGTCGAAAACTATTAGTTGGAAATAGACTATATGTATATTGATTGTGTTATTTGAGTGGTCGAATATGGTACATAATTTAAAAATTTTAAAAAGTAAAAATAAAATATTGGTTGTGCATAAAAGTCATAAGTTCTTGAAATCCTTTGTATAAAACATACATAATTCACAGTTGATTATTTTTCTTCTGAGCAAGTTTTCCAACAACACGAATGATGAACAACTTTAAAAAACAAATAATAATTACAATTTTGTTTGCATAACTTGAATTTTGATGATTTTAACTTTCACTCAACATGTTTACACTTATTGTGCACATAAACTTTTTTAACGAAAAAGTGCGTTAACTGTGAGTTCAAGTTTGTTTTTATAAAAAACTGTACATGTTTTAAAATTTTAAATTCCAACAAAAAAAATTACGATGGTTACATGTTTCTGAGAAAACTTGTACGTTTAGTAAATTTCAGTTAATTGGTGGACCTTTCTTTGCTTATAAGTGTAAGGTTTTTTGATCCCGATTATTTTTATAAAGCGAAACATTTCCACCAGAGACGTCACTGTATAGCATTCGCCCAAAAACCGCTATTTCTCTACGTCTCTATGATTTGTACACCATTTCGCCGGAGTAATAATACTTTTTGTATGTTAATTTGGCGAACTTTGTAAAATTCTTAGGCTTGCAGAGCACCAAAAATTGATTTTGTCTGCGATTTTTTCGAGTCCCATTTCAATTACGGCTTTACATCGGCCTAAAACCCGACACTAAAACTTCCTTGTCAATTGTTACGGTTTATACAAAAATGCTAAATTTTCAATCCTCTACTTTTTAAGAATTCCACTTTGACGTTCGCCCCATGGTGTTGTTGCTGTCATTGCCTGCCTCCAATGAAGCCCACGGCATGAGTTTTTCTTACTTTATATGATTTGAAAAATTCATATTAAATCTGAAATTAGCTCTTATAGTGTGTTTCCTAAAAACAGCACAAAGGATGGTACATTAGGTCCCGCCGCGATTACTTATTTGTCTGTGCACTCCTCTTTTATTATGCTATTTCGCTTATTTGATTTCCCTTCACATCAATGTTTCAAATCGGCAATGGTTAAAAAGGAGCACAAACATCAAGGCCGCTCAAAAGTCTCCGACCTTTATTTGGAAACAGACTATAATTGCTAATCAAAGTGAGGTTTTTTGATTCCGATAATTTAAACTAGCTGTCACACAAAAATCACAGCGAAACATTTCCACCAGAGACGTAACTATATAACTATAGTTGTCTCCAAAAAGCCGCTTTTTCTCTGCGTCTCCGTGATTTTCAAACTATGTTGCCTTAGTATGGCAAAGCTACAGTAATAAGGCTGCAGTATATTAATTTTGCGGAAGTTTTTTAAGTCGAAAGTAAAAAATAAGTCTTACCGAAAAGGCTCGCAAAGGACCAAAAGTCGAGCAACTCCTGTCATTGCGAAAAGGTAGACCTAAGAATATATATTTTTTTTAATTGAAAAAAATATTACTCACATTGAAAGATTGCCCAAATATGTAGACTAATAAATGCAAATCACAGCCTGAAGGCTCATGAATTTTTTGAATTTCATAAAAACCCTAAAAACCCTTTTTTTAATTATACAACAAACTTACCCGAAGCTGAAAAGCATTTAGTAATAATAGAATATTTGCAGCAGAAAGAACAGCGATTATGTAGTCTAAATATAAAAACATTTTATTTATTATCATTATTATTATTATATTATTATATATTAAGATTAGTAAAAAGATTTACAAAAAAGATTACAACAAACGGTAACAGAGAAATTTTAAATTGGAAAAAAAACTTACTGCACTTTGAATGTAGACTTTCACAGCGAATTGTCATAAAAACCAACGCTGAGTTACCGAAAAATCCGAAAAAGACGGAAAAAAGGGTGAAATATTCAGTAATTCGGTCGGAAATCATCTGAAACTTTGGCAACTTGTAAATCTTGTAAAATTTTATTTGGAAAACAACATAAAGTAAATGTTTTCTCATTCCTATAATATAAAATAGTAATACAAATTATGTTTCTTTCTCTGATTGAAGTTGATAAAAGAATATTAAAAACTGAGAAAAAAACAATGATTAAGCAATTTTTCGCACAGAGGGCAAATTGTTTTCGTGGGAAAAGCCATTTTGAAAAACTCCGAAAATCAGACGTCTAGGTTTTTCGAGCCCAACGAATCCATGAATACGGGATTCTTGAGAAACAATGAGGTAAATTGTATTTTTCTCAATGGTAATTATTTCCCATTGAATGTTGATGTGTGTAGCGTAATCAAGAACCAATCAGAGACAAAATGTGTACCCTTGTATTTTGAATATAAGAAATTATTGAATGGCGAAATTTCGCCGGGTATTGTGAAATTCCGTAATTCAGGGAATTATTGAAAATTCAGAAAAATCAAGCAGAGCATGATTTAATGATGCGTAAGATTTTATTGGCTCTAAAAATCAACGGCGATTTGAAACATTGGAGTGGGTTGATGAATAAGTGAAATAGCACTTTAAAATATGAGTGCGCAGAAACGCTTATCGCGAAAAAACTATATGTTCCCAGCTCAGGGGGCCGGGCCGGGCCGGACCAGTTGAAAAATTTTGCCCGTTTTCCTTGGCACCACCCAGTCAGATTGCCACACACACGACCAGGGTTCGATCCCGGTCGGTGACATTCTTTTTTGTACAACTAATCTTGACGTATACACTGCATTGCATAAGTATAAAGGCATCCTTTACACACAGATAAACCAAAATTGGGCTTTCGGGGACCACGCCAATAAATTAAGCTTTGGAAATAACCCTGTAAGCCAGATTTGCAGAATTTTGCATAGTTCCCTTTCGGCGCTATGCTAATTAATGGGACCCACAGAATTTTGAACAGAATCCTAAAATTCTGGAAAAATACCACGTGAAAGAAGAAAAAATTTTACCTTAGGACAAATTTTTTGAAATTTTTATCGTTATCCACGTCCCAGTCACGGTGCCTCAAACAGTGGATTTTTGCCTAAAAATCAACGGAAAAGGGCAAATTTGCCTCTTGTTTTTGGGTTTTTGAAAAATCATTACTTGACCATAGATAAAGATGAAAATTTCAAAAAATTTGTCCTAAGGTAAAATTTTCTCTTCTTTCACGTGGTAATTTATTGCCGTGGTCTCCGGAAGCCCAATTTTGGTTTATCTGTGTGTAAAGGGTGCCTTTATACTTATGCAATGCAGTGTATGTTAGTAACAAATATCATTAAGTAATTGAAAACATTTTAAAACAGTTTCAAAAATGTTAGTAACAAACTTTATTAAGTAATTTAAAACAGTTTAAAAAAATATTGTACCGATTTATACAAAATTTTATTTTTTATACCCAGCCCGGGATCGGCCCGGCGGGCCGGCCCGTCATTTGAAAACCAGCCCTAAATATATAAAAAGTAAAACCCGGCCCTAAATATATAAAAAGAACACGAGGGGAGCTCCCCAAGGCAATATTGTGATTTTTTCGTTTCGGTTTCTTATCAACTCAGTTAAATTTTTGAACTTTATATTCATGTTTCGGGTATGTGTGAAACTTTTCGCAGAAATTTAGCAAAAATAAATTTGACTCGCTTCTAATATAACAACCGAAGCTAACAGAAACACATGTTTACTCTTTTTATGTTATTCATGAGCGCCGTAAATGTGAAGTTTTCGGGGATTAATTGGCCAATTAATGACTGATTATGTGGCATAAATTTTAGGTTAAAATACAAATCAAGCCTTTATCTCCAACGGTGGAATCTCAATCTTTTGCCTATTATATATAGCCGTCGCCAAACGAAAATCGGGGAGAAAAAGCCGCTTTTTCTCTGCGTCTTCGCCTTTTACACGCTCTTTTTGCCTGCGTATCGCACGAATGCTTCATTAGTACTTTTTTGGCAGGTTTCCGATTAGGCGATAGCTATATGTCGTTGTTTAACCCGACAAAAAAAGCAGAGATTCTCCAAAACTTACGCAAAAGTTCCGAAAAACTTTCAAATTAAAAGAAAACAATTCGAAATTGCAATAATTTATAGAACGTACTTAACCAACACTCTCCACAAAGATATCTTTGGGGCTCCGAAAGTTGAAATTATTTTTTGTCAAACTCTTTTATTTTTAGTTTTAGTTGTTCCGAAATAAAAATGTTATTTTTCTTTTTTTAAAACATATGTTTCCTAGAAAAAAATTTTTGCGATTTTATTTTGCGCCATGTTTCAAGTGTACTGAAAATATCTTCATGAATTCGAAAATGTACTGGTTTACAACAAGTGATTTGGCACGGCAGATCACTTTGACACAGAATTGACCGAAGAAATTTTCTTCCATCGAGTAACTTCGAAAAAAGCGCTTCGGTATTGTTCACTTCTCCACACGTAGATGTAAAAATCCACCACCCACACGCTCATAACTAAAAGTCGAATGTTACGAAGAAAAAAACAAAATAAAATTACCTGGAATTTTGTATAAAACTAATAGAACATCAATAAATGGGCAAGGCGGTATATAGATTAATAACATTAGCATAATTACAGTTACAGCGTGAATAGCCTGAAACAAAAACAAATGAATTTTATTAAGAAGTTGGCACAGTTGTTTCAATATTTTAGTATTTATTAACATTTTTACGTTAAGTTTACGCAGTAAGCACCGCTAGATGTCATCACAAAAATTTGAACTTTTTATCAAAGTTGAGTGTTTCAGTAATTGGTTTTCCGAAAGAGGTACTTATTTGAAAGTTGATGGAAATATGCAAAAACACAACAAAGTGAAAATTGAAAAATTTAACAAATTTAATTTTAAGAAAAATGTAAAAATACGTTTTTTTTTTGTTTTTCTTTGTGCGGTAATTCTTCTGGAAAAAAAAGCTTCAAAAAAAATTTAATTCAAGTTTTTTTGGAAAATCAGAACAAGACTTCCATTAATTTTTGTTCCTATTTTTGAAAACTTGTGCCTTCGCTACACAATTTAAGTTTTTAGACCATCTTTATTTAAATTTAAAACCCATTACCAGTTTTCATTAAAAAGAAGAATTGAAACTAATTTGCAGTTTGCTCAAATTGGATCTGCAAATTAACTGCTGGTCTACGCTGGCTAATTTAAAGTTGTTTTAAAAATTTAAACAGATGTTTTATCATGGTTCAATAATCTCTACTAAGTATAAATTTACAGTACAGATTTGGTATTGGTAGAAAAAACATTCAACTTGCGGGTTTTTAAGCAAAAAGTGTTTATTTGTTTTGTTTTTGAGTTTTTTTAAAGAAAACACTTTACTATACCATAAAACGAGAACGAAATTATAAACTGCTCATAATTACATGGCGAAGTGAATTGTAAGTTGTTTTACAAATATGAAATGTAAAAATTTAAAAAAAAAAAAAAAGCATTTACTGTGAAACAAAAAAATCACAAACTGCTCCTTTTTCGTTTTTTTAAACACATTTTTCACAATAAAAGGCAAATATCTTCGCTTTTGCAGAACACACTCTACGAATCAGATAAAATAACACGACAAAGTGAAGATTTGACCAATTACATTTAGAGTTTTTTTTTTTAGCAAAAATAATCTTTTTGTAGAAACACATTTTTGTTAACATTCTCGAACTTCTTCGGAGAAAGCTAATTGCCAAAAATATTTTTAACGCTATATAGTAAATATACAAATTTTGGCTATTTCCTGCGCATTGGAAAAACGGAAACGGAAAAAAACGGAAATGAAATGTTAAAGTTTATTTTAAGTCAAATGAAAATAGACAAAAAAAAGAAATTAAAGCAGAATAAAAAAAAAGTTCTATTATTTCTCAAATACATTTTATTTACCAATAACAAAAGCTCGGTCACACTACAAATGTTTGTTTTTGGAAAACTTAAGCGAGGCATGAAACGTAAAGTTGAAGTTCACTAAATTGTTATAAAAGAAAAGTGTAGTTTTTACAACCGTTTTTTCACAAATGTAAAACATAAAAAAGCTGTTGCTTAAAAAGAACCCTTAAACATGGACAAAAACATAAATTTTATATTTTTACAATTTTTTTTCACTATCTATCTGTATCTAGAAACATCAGAACAAAACTTTCACTGTTATTGACACTTTAACTTTAAAACTTCGACCGTGTAAAAAAGGGTTTAAAAATGTATTTGTAAGTCAAATGAATAATGAAAAGAAATAAAACTCAATAGAGCAAAATAAAAAAGAAGCCCGGATGTTTTTATTTTTTGTACACCGTCCCGGAACATAAGGAGCACTACAAAAGTTATTATTTGGATTGCTTAAACTAGGCGTGTAACTTCAAGCTGAACTTTATAATTGAAATGTTAAAGAGGAAAAATTCGTTTTTTTTCATATGTTTTTGGTGCAAAAAGTAAATCTTACAATGCTCGCGTAAATGAACGAAATGTTTCACTCAAAAAAACGCGGTCGGTCAATGATTTCTTTTCCCCTTCCGTTACGTGAGTGCTACGTGAACAAAGCACTGTCATTCTCTTTCACTCTTCATCTCCTTTTCTCTCCGTCTGGTCAGTTCATATTCCGCTCCTATCCCCCCTGTGTCTCTCTCTCTCTCTCTCTCTCTCTCTCTCTCTCTCTCTGTGGCTGTGTTTGTGACTTTGTCTCTCTGTCTTTCTGCGTATTCTCTTTTTCTAATTCTTTCGAGCAATGTCAAAAATAAAACCTAACAAAGAAACAAAAGAGGAATCTTTTCTAGCCACGTGGGACGTTAGCAGAGCTCTTCGCAGCGAACGGATCAACCACTATTAGATGCCAGGGTAACGGAACCACAAACCGAATACTATTAACTAACCCGCATGGGTAAACCCTCCGGCCATCCGGAGTGTTCACTGATTCCATGAAAGCCTGTGACCACCTGATTAAAGGGACAGAAAAAGCAACGTCGTGGCTCGGATTATAGCGACTTGCGACTTATGACAGGCTGAGCGCTGACCTTTTCAATCACCGATAAGTATTAATGAGGCTGTGGCATTCAGTCGCTTAAATAACCCCTATCCCAGAGGGTATCTATTTGGTACGGGTCGGAGTTCTCGCGGTGTCCCGGCCACTCCCGTATCAGATCGGCGGCTGCCGTGTGACACCCCTTTGTTCAGATGCAATATTTCGGTTTAATTACCCAAGTTTGAGGTACTAATTGAAAATCTCAATCTGCTAACGCGGAGTTAGGCAAACATTTTGGAGCCTTCTTATGAGAAGGCAAAAGTGAGACTGAGACTCGACTCCTTCATTTCATCTCTCTCCATCCAACCTATTCTACTTCCCCCTCCCCCTCTTTTCTCTCTCTCTCTCTCTCTCTGTCTATCCCTGTCTCTGGGGATTTCTCTCTCTCTCTCTCTCTCTCTCTCTCTCTGATTATTTCAGTCTGTTTCTGTCTCTATCTCCCACTTTGTCTGCTTCTACCCTCTTTGTCCTTCTGTTTTTGCCTGTCTCTCAAGTTCCTCAGTCATTGGTGTCTTTCTCTCTCTTTGTTTCTTTCTACACAGATTTTCTCTTTCTTTTTGTGACCAAATGAGGAGACGTGATCAAGGCCTTTGACTGCTGAGGCGAGAGAGACAGAGAGAGAGAGAGAGAGAGAGGGTGAGAGAGATCATAAGCGAAGAAGAGAGGATTAACGGGCGTCTCTCTTTCACTACCTTTTGGTCGCTTTAATCTGCCTGTCTCCATGTGTGTCTGTATATTTTGAAGTTTACATGTGTAAACTTCAAAAATATTTTGCCCTTAGTTGCCAAAAATTACATTGAACCAAGAAATAATGCAAGAAAAAACTGTACGCGCCCCCACGGAACCAGGAGCGTTAGGGGGCCTTGGCTTACACTCCTGGTCAGAAAAAATGCGCTTCTCCGGGTTTCTTCAAAGTTTCCCATAATAATGAATTACCAAAAAAATGACTTAAAAATTAGTGCTCACATTTAATTTTTAATATGTTCTGTTGCATCATTTTATGCATACTTTTCTGCTGTTTTGCTACCTTAACACAAAAGTTCTTAACTTTTGTGTTACTTTTAACATAAAAGTTAATTAGTCTACAAAAGTTTAAAAAAAAACTCAAACATTGAATTCCGCTATCTTGTGGTTTAAAATAACCGTGTAAAACAGATTTTGAAAAGTTTTAAAAAAAAGTGGTGCTGGGTTACCATTGTTGGCAAGAAAATCAAACTACATGTTTCATTCCGTAATTGTAGAAAAATTTCTTTTTTAAATTTAATCTGTTGAGTTACTTAATTCAAATGCTTACCATAATGATGATCAAACTTCAATGAAGAGCAGTTTCTTTTTTCAGAGCACCGATTGCTCCAGAAACTACCATAAAAAAGAATAAATAATGGATAAGTAGCCAACATTTGGATGTATAAAGAGAAAAAATAATAAAAAAATAATTTTTCAGTATTTTCTGTAAAGCCTCGCAAAAAACAAAAGCCCTTTGATCGTGATATGTAAACTAACAAATATATCTTTCAGCTCTTTTAATGTTTTTTAAACCTAAAAACCTGTTATTTGAAATTATAAATATGTTTTACATCACCTATATTTTTTAGGTTTAAATTTTTATTTAACAAAAAGATAACTAACAACTATAAAAACTTCGTATATGAAGGCATAGCTTAAATATGAAGTTCACAATATAAAAATCTTTTTTTAATTCTATTGTGTCTAAAAATAAAAATAAATCTTTTTATCATATAATGCAAAAAAAGGTTTTGAAAATTTTTGTAAGTTACGTGGTTTCGATGTTTTATTGAATTACTTTATTTGTTCGTAAACCGAAATTGGTCATTTTAATCATTTTAACGAGAAAAAAACAAACTACTTCGCTCTGCCACGCAACCTCGAGTTTTCGCTTAAAAAACCCAGGCGAAAAAAATAAAAGTCTCTATTTTTTAGCCAACTTGAATAATAAAAAGCAATAAAACAAACTGAAGCAAAAAATGTTTTGATTTTTTTCTCAAATACCGAATGAGGGAGATTAACTACATTTGTTTGTATTTGAAAAACTCAAATTAGGCATGTAACATCAAGCTGAACTTCACAACTGAAAAAAAATTATTCGTTTTTTTAACAGTTTTTTTAAGCAAAAAGTAAATCTTACAATTTCGAACAAGAAAGAAAAAACAAAGAATAACTTAAAATTGAACCAATTTTACGAATTTGTATTTGAAAAAAAAATTTCACAAAAATGTTTCACTCAATGTATCTAAAAAAATCAGAACAAAATTCTCACTATTCCCTGTTCTTTGAATTTAAAACATACCATAATGATGATCAAACTGCCATGAAGTGCAGTTTCTTTTTTCAGAGCACTTCCGATTGCTCGTTTCCCTAAAATTTTCATAATTAGTGTATGCTGAAGCTTGAATCTTACTCAGTTTCTGAATTTTGAAGTGAATTATAAGATACAGAAAGCAAGCGAATACTCGGCAAAAAGTGTTGTATCGATCGAAAATAAGCACGAAAAGGACGGGCGGCATGAAACAACCAGGTGGAGTTCCAGGAATTACGAAAAAGGCAGAAGCCTTAAAAAATATTGAAAAATTTTCATTTAGCTGCTTACAAGAAAACTTAGGGAAACAAGGAGACCAGGAGAAATAAGGAGAAGTAAGTTTTGAGCTGAGAACATGGTACCTTAAATTGTTTTTTTTTGTTACAAAGATAGTATCTCTGTCTCTCTGTCTCTCTGTCTCTCTGTTTCTCTGTCTCTCTGTCTCTCTGTCTCTCTGTTTCTCTGTCTCTCTGTCTCTCTGTCTCTCTGTCTCTCTGTTTCTCTGTCTCTCTGTCTCTCTGTCTCTCTGTTTCTCTGTCTCTCTGTCTCTCTGTCTCTCTGTCTCTCTGTTTCTCTGTCTCTCTGTCTCTCTGTCTCTCTGTCTCTCTGTTTCTCTGTCTCTCTGTCTCTCTGTCTCTCTGTCTCTCTGTCTCTCTGTCTCTCTGTCTCTCTGTCTCTCTGTTTCTCTGTCTCTCTGTTTCTCTGTCTCTCTGTCTCTCTGTCTCTCTGTCTCTCTGTCTCTCTGTTTCTCTGTCTCTCTGTTTCTCTGTCTCTCTGTTTCTCTGTCTCTCTGTCTCTCTGTCTCTCTGTCTCTCTGTCTCTCTGTTTCTCTGTTTCTCTGTCTCTCTGTTTCTCTGTTTCTCTGTCTCTCTGTCTCTCTGTTTCTCTGTCTCTCTGTTTCTCTGTCTCTCTGTCTCTCTGTCTCTCTGTTTCTCTGTTTCTCTGTCTCTCTGTTTCTCTGTTTCTCTGTCTCTCTGTTTCTCTGTCTCTCTGTCTCTCTGTCTCTCTGTCTCTCTGTCTCTCTGTCTCTCTGTCTCTCTGTCTCTCTGTTTCTCTGTCTCTCTGTTTCTCTGTCTCTCTGTCTCTCTGTCTCTCTGTCTCTCTGTCTCTCTGTTTCTCTGTCTCTCTGTTTCTCTGTCTCTCTGTCTCTCTGTCTCTCTGTTTCTCTGTCTCTCTGTCTCTCTGTTTCTCTGTCTCTCTGTTTCTCTGTCTCTCTGTTTCTCTGTCTCTCTGTCTCTCTGTCTCTCTGTCTCTCTGTCTCTCTGTTTCTCTGTCTCTCTGTTTCTCTGTCTCTCTGTCTCTCTGTCTCTCTGTCTCTCTGTCTCTCTGTCTCTCTGTTTCTCTGTCTCTCTGTTTCTCTGTCTCTCTGTCTCTCTGTCTCTCTGTTTCTCTGTCTCTCTGTCTCTCTGTTTCTCTGTCTCTCTGTTTCTCTGTCTCTCTGTCTCTCTGTCTCTCTGTCTCTCTGTTTCTCTGTCTCTCTGTTTCTCTGTCTCTCTGTCTCTCTGTTTCTCTGTCTCTCTGTTTCTCTGTCTCTCTGTCTCTCTGTCTCTCTGTCTCGCTGTCTCTCTGTTTCTCTGTTTCTCTGTCTCTCTGTTTCTCTGTCTCTCTGTCTCTCTGTCTCTCTGTCTCTCTGTTTCTCTGTCTCTCTGTCTCTCTGTCTCTCTGTCTCTCTGTCTCTCTGTTTCTCTGTTTCTCTGTCTCTCTGTTTCTCTGTCTCTCTGTCTCTCTGTCTCTCTGTCTCTCTGTCTCTCTGTTTCTCTGTCTCTCTGTTTCTCTGTCTCTCTGTCTCTCTGTCTCTCTGTCTCTCTGTTTCTCTGTCTCTCTGTTTCTCTGTCTCTCTGTCTCTCTGTTTCTCTGTCTCTCTGTTTCTCTGTCTCTCTGTCTCTCTGTCTCTCTGTCTCTCTGTTTCTCTGTTTCTCTGTCTCTCTGTTTCTCTGTCTCTCTGTCTCTCTGTCTCTCTGTCTCTCTGTCTCTCTGTCTCTCTGTTTCTCTGTCTCTCTGTTTCTCTGTCTCTCTGTCTCTCTGTCTCTCTGTCTCTCTGTCTCTCTGTTTCTCTGTCTCTCTGTTTCTCTGTCTCTCTGTCTCTCTGTCTCTCTGTCTCTCTGTTTCTCTGTTTCTCTGTCTCTCTGTTTCTCTGTCTCTCTGTCTCTCTGTCTCTCTGTCTCTCTGTCTCTCTGTTTCTCTGTTTCTCTGTCTCTCTGTTTCTCTGTCTCTCTGTCTCTCTGTCTCTCTGTCTCTCTGTCTCTCTGTCTCTCTGTCTCTCTGTCTCTCTGTTTCTCTGTCTCTCTGTCTCTCTGTCTCTCTGTCTCTCTGTCTCTCTGTCTCTCTGTCTCTCTGTCTTTCTGTCTCTCTGTCTCTCTGTCTCTCTGTTTCTCTGTCTCTCTGTTTCTCTGTCTCTCTGTCTCTCCGTCTCTCTGTCGGTCTGTCTCTCGGTCTCTCTGTCTCTCTGTCTCTCTGTCTCTCTGTCTCTCTGTCTCTCTGTCTCTCTGTCTCTCTGTCTCTCTGTCTCTCTGTCTCTCTGTCTCTCTGTCTCTCTGTCTCTCTGTCTCTCTGTCTCTCTGTCTCTCTGTTTCTCTGTCTCTCTGTTTCTCTGTCTCTCTGTCTCTCTGTCTCTCGGTCTCTCTGTCTCTCTGTCTCTCTGTCTCTCTGTCTCTCTGTCTCTCTGTCTCTCTGTCTCTCTGTCTCTCTGTCTCTCTGTTTCTCTGTCTCTCTGTCTCTCTGTCTCTCTGTCTCTCTGTCTCTCTGTCTCTCGGTCTCTCTGTCACTCAACGTTTTTAATGTTACCTCAAAGGCTTCGAAATAACTAAAAGTCGATCAACTCCAGTCATTGCAAAAAGATAGACCTAAAATTATTAACAAACCCAAAAAAAATCTTAGAATTCACGTTGAAAGATTGCCCAAAGACATAGATCAGTAGGTGCCAGTCACAATCCGCGTTAGCTTGAAATTCATAAAAACACTCAAACGGTAAAAATTAGCCTTTTTCAGCTTTGCTTACCCAAAGTAGAAATACATCTAATATTAACAGAATGTTGACCATTGATAAATTCAAAAGATGAAAAATCCGTAGAAGTTGTGAACTAACTACACTTTGCATGAAGATTTTTACTCATTGCTGTCATGTAAATCAACGACACGTTTCCGAAGAACCCAAAAACGACGGAAGTTAGATTTACGATTTTTGTAACTGTGTCGGAAATCATCTGAAAACTGAGTGTGTGAGTGTGTGAGTGTGTGAGTGTGTGAGTGTGTGAGAGTGTGAGTGTGTGAAACAAACCTTGAAAAACGCCAAATTTGTGGTCAATGAGCCTATGAACAGTGATTTCTAGAAAAACAATGGAGAAAATTGTATTTTGCCAAATCTAATTATGCGGTTGGGTGTTCAACAAAACTTCTTTTTCCTCAACAAATGTGTGATGTGTGATTTGGTCTGGAACCAAATTCAAAAATAGATTGCGTTGGCTGTTTTCTGAAATCGAGAACAAAAACTACACCGGAGGGGGGGGGGGGGATTTTTTTATTTGCTTATGTTGGTTATGTTGTACTTATAGTCTATTTCCAACTTAAGGGAGGAGACTTTTCAGCTACTTTCATTTCCACCTATATTTTTAAAAGCACTGACGACTTAAAACAGTGAAGTGAATAAAAAAACGAAAACCGAAAACCAGTGCCGTTCTTCGGAAACACACTATATTTTGTAGTTATAAAATTAGACCTTAATTTGGATACACCCATTATGAACTCACCCAAAATGAAAGAAAAGTTAAAATCGGAATGTTTTGTCTTCACCGAAGCCGTGGCCCGTTTTTATTTCTTTCCTTTTTTTTTCAAAAAATCAAGAACCCAATGTCGAATAAATTGCCAAAGTGCCTGAAAATTGTCGGTTTTAGACAACAAGCACAAATAAATTGTACAGTTTTCCCTTATGCCTAATCATATTTTTAAGTTACGGTATTCAAAAAAAGCGAGTTTCCAGCCAAGAATGCGCCAAATTGCATCAACGCTTTGAAAAAAGCGTCGCTTTTTGTTGTTGCTTGAATTTTTCGCTTTCTCATTTGATTCAAAAAGACTTTAATTCAAATTTTTAATAAAAATTAATTTTTAAATACACTAATGTTTTACTGAAACCTTTAACTTCAAAACCCAAAAATTAAGAAAAAAAACTTTTTTTTTCTTCAGAAACACGATGTCTGACAACGAGTGGGAGCTTTTGGATGCTGAGTCCGACAACGAAGATAGAACTGGTGCTTCAGCTGTAAGTTTCAATTTTTTTATCAATGGGGTGTAGAGGGATTATTTTTCAAGAAGCCTTTGTTGATGTTAACACAACGAAACATTGGAACAAAATGAAAAAAAAAAACCATATCTTTCTTTGTATTTTTCACGTATAGTTCGTGCCAAAAGTACATTGAAATAGCGTGCCAGTGTTTTGGTGTTGTGCCTAGAGTAAAGCATGCAATATAGGATACTCATGTACGCAGCCAAATTGGCCATAGTAGATTTGGCGAGTATATATTTATTTGTTTTTTTTTTCACAAATTTTGTTTTTAGTTGTTTTAGGCAACCGAATATTTTTATCTCAAAAAATCGTTCGCGTCGACTTTTGTTTATAATGTAATCTGAAATCGATTTTTAGATTTTAGCTTAAAAAAATTAATCGTGTGTTTTTTTATTTCTAAACCCGCAGGCTCGTTTATTTTATGTACGTTGATTTTTAAATCAGGGTAGAAATTGACAGGGTCAGATGCAATACTATCGTTAAATAAAATTTGGTGTTGTTAGTTCCGCGAAACATAGCAACAAAAGTTTCAAAAAAGTTTTTTTTTAAATGAAAACGGAGGTAGAAACTTGCTAGTTTAAAAAATGCAAAGAATTGAATAATCCTTGTGTTACTCATTTTCAACTTTTTTAATCCCCCCTTTTTTTAACCCCCTTGTCTTTAATACGGCCATTTGAAATTTTTTTCTACTTTGCAAAATTTGCAAAAATGGGCCAGAAAAAGTCACAGAAGAATATTGTGCCATTAAAAACCCGTTTCAAGCCCTATTCAAAACATCGAGTTTTTCTAAGTTGTGCTTATTTAGTCATTTTTTACAGAAACATTGTATTAACAAAATCCGAAAAATTAACGTTAAATTTTAAAAAAAAATTCGAGTGTTGTAAATTTGCAGAGTGTAACTCGAGTTCTTTGCACTTATTAGCTAGAAAAAAATATCAAAAAGAGTTTTTATTCAAAATCGAACAAACTCTGACAACTACATTAAAAAATTATAAAAAATGTATGCAAAGTTTTTTTTTGGTCATTTTTCAGGCTTTAACCTGCAATTATACATAATTTTGTTTACTTTTCGCGCTATAATTAGTCATTTTTTTCAGAGAGTAGCTGCCTCCAGACTGGACGAAGACTATCCCAAGGTGAAGTCGCTGATCACATTGGCTACGCTTGCTTTCATCAAAAGTCAGCTCAATGTTCCGGCAAAGGCTGAAACCACGAAGAGTGAGAGCGATTTAATAGGGCTGGACGGGATGCAGAAAAATACAAAATTTTGTGAAAACACAGACAAAATTACCTTTGAAATTCCCGCAGAGAAGGCTTGTGAACCGTCTGTGGTTTCAAAACCAAAACTGGAGACCCCCGAAATCGCTCAGAACTGCGATGTGAACGCCAAAGACAAGACTGATGCCACGAACCAAACTGTAAGTTAATCATATTTTTTTTTGTTCACAAAACGACCTATTTTAAATATTTTTGGTTTAATTTAAATGTTGGAAGTTTAAACCCCTATTTTTCTCTTTCTTTCGTTTTTTTTTCTAACAAACATTTAAGACGCCGTCTCTGAAAAACTCGAGCAGTCTTATAGTTAGAAATTTGGTCATAGTCTCAGAAATGGCTCAAATTTCGTCAATAACCTTCCTAGGACCAATATACGAGATTTTGAAAGTTTTAGCTCATTATCGATTTTTTGACCTGTAATATTTTGGCATTTATACTTCAAATATAACACTGAAATAACGAAATTGTTGTGTACTTCGGCAACGGAGTCCAAAAACCTCGAAAAATTGATTATTTACGTTTGAAATTGCAGTTTTTCGCATTTTCGACCTTTGACATAAAAGCGTCGCAAAACGCCGCTATGATAGAAAAACTTTTTTCAATTTTTTTCTGCACATTTTCATAAAGTAAAGTTCGAAAAACTCCGTGACCATCCTGACCAAAATGAGTTTGAATCCAAAGTTTTCCATCGATTTGTTCAGGAAAAAATTTTTGTAGGTCAAAATTTTTTTTTGCTCTAAATGTGTTCCAAACAAGTTCAAATTACTTAGTTTTTCTTTTTGTTACACCCCATAACCATTTGCATCCGCTTAATCGAAAAAAATATTTTTGACCTACCAAAATTGAATTTTTTCCTGATCAAATCGATGTACAACTTTGGATTCAAAGTCAATTTTGTTCAGGATGGTCACGGAGTTTTTCGGGCTTTAATTTCTGAAAATGTGTAAAAAAACATTTGCGCATTTTCCTGTTATAGCGGCATTTTGCGACGCCTTTATGTCAAAGGTCTAAAAATGTGAAAAATTGCAATTTCAAACGTAAATTTTCACTTTTTCGAGATTTTTGGATTCCGTCTCATATTTGAAGTAAAAATGCCAAAATATTACAGAATAACCCCACATTTACTTATTTCGACAGCTTTTTCAAAATTACAGAACCCTACCGTAACCCAGGTCAAAAAATCGATAATGAGCTAAAACTTTCAAAATATCGTATTTTGGTTCTAGGAAGGTTATTGACCAAAATTGAGCCAATTCTGAGACTATGACCTAATTTCTAAGACAGTGGTCTTACAGGGACCGCTCGATTATTCCAGAGACTGTGTCTTAATATCAGTTATAGTCCATTTCCAACTAAAAGTTTGCGAATAATCAGCGACCTTGAAATTCACCACTATTTAACTACTCCTGATTTGAAACCGTCAAGTGAATATAAATAAAATAAGCGAAAGACCACTGTAAAAGGGGAGTGCGCAGACAATTTATAAATCGCGGCGAGACGAAATGTACCTAGTCCTTTAAGAAATCCCGCTTTCCTTGACTCTTTTTTGGAAACGCACCATATTTCTAAACGAAATTCCTAGTGGCTAGAAAAATGTTTTTTCGCCATTTTTATCAGAAATTTGTCTTGAACCACGAAAAGATATAAATTTCAATGTGAATCGATTATTTAAAAAATCGAATTTCTTCTTTCACTCTTTAATTGAAAAATCATGCCTTTTTCAGATCGACAGGCTGGATTTGAAGTCAAACGTTAATCAGGAAAAACCGAACCCGAAACTGGAGGCCCTCGAAAAAGAGGAGAAATCTACGAAATCGGCGAAACCACAAACTATGGCTAGAAAAGAAAAATGCTTCACTGAAAAAGGAGCACCCAAAGAGGAGAAATCAGGAAAAGATGAGAAGAAAGAAGACATTCAGGAAAAGGCAAATTTCCGTGAAAGCAAAGAGAAAAAACGCGAAATTCCGGCTGTGAACGCTACCAAAGTCGGTCTCAAGCAAAAGCTTTTTGACATCGCAGTAGAAAACAAATGTTTGGAGAAAAATATGAACAAACCTGCACAAATACAAAAGACAATTGAAAATAAAAAATGCACCCCTGAAAAAGTGGCATCCAAACAGGAGAAATACGACTGTGGAGCGGAAGCCGAGATCAAGGTTCTTCATTTATATGACAACAGTGAGTTTTTTCTTCTTCAAAAAATGGTTTTTTTTAGATTTAAAAGCAAAAATATAGTAAATTATAGTTTCTCAATTCCTCGCTAATTTTCCTTCCCCATAAAATCAAAATTTTAGCTGCATTGCGTACAATATTTTGAATTTCACGCCAAGTTTTGAAACACTGTGTTTACTTTAAAACAGATTTCTACAGTTTGTTTTACCAGTTTATTTTTATTCTGTTGATTTTTTTTCAACAATACAAAATACGAATTTCTTTATCTAAAAAGCTGGCGTATGACTGAAAATTCCGCCGGTAAAATTGCGGGGATTATGGAGTACCTTTATAAAAATTATTTAAAAATAATTTTAAACTTTTTGAATGTTTTTTATTTATCTTTCTATTCTTTTTTTTACCTTTAATGCACTGCTTGTAAATTTCAGCAAAATCTTATTTTCCTAATTTTTTCGATTAGCGCGATTTTTTTTGCAAATGTAGGAAAATGCGATAAACGGTTCACAGCAGAATTTTTTCTAGTTTCAAATTTTGTATCCTTTAAGCGGAACTAGGCAAAATTTTCAAATGAACGTGCTAGATTTGGGTCACCCACAACATAAACTTTTTTACGGCATTTAAAAAAATTTTAAAAAAAAAACTTTGAAAAATTGTAAAGCACTTAAAAAACAGGAAAATAAAAGCCCATTTCTAACAATTTTTCCTATTAAACACTTTGATAAGATTTTAAAAACCTTAAAAACAACAAGAACACAATAAAATCGAATTTCAGAAGTAAAGAAAAGAAAAAGACCCATAACTCGATATGAAATGGACTTGGAGGATTCGATTGAACAATGTTGGTTTTTTCTTCAAATTTTTACCCGCTTAATAATTTTTTTCAGTTCTTCTAAAGGACGAGATTTGGATTTTCGTGGCCTTGGCTTGGATTTTCAAGGTCGTCGCTCTAATTTATTCCCTTTTTCTTTTCGGAGTAATCATTTTAATTATGGGATAAAGGTCCATTATGTCCTACTATTTATACATGTTTGTTTGTATCTTTTTTGGTATATTTGGATAACTGTGAAAACATTTTTCTAAGACCTTATTTCAATGTTTTGTAAATTAATGTCTACCGACTGAAAGTTCTTCGATCTGCTCATTCTCAATAAAGTTTGTGTGTCTAAATGTTTCAAAAAAGTGTTTTCCCCCGATTGTAACCATCGCCATGCTTTGTCCGTTTCAAACTTTTAAAAAAAGTTTTACTTCTTTGTCAAACTTATTTTCGTAAAAAAATTCAGTTTTATTGATTTTTGTATGAAACAGCTGGTTATTGAAATTATTCTGTTTAAACGCGTTTTAGAATATTCAAGCATCCATTCAGTGACGGTGATAAAGGATTTTTGCTGCTTCCGTACGAAAAAAATAAAAAAGCTTACAAAGAATTTAGAAAAAAAACTCTGTTTCTGATTTTTTTGTACTTTGGGCTACCGTTTGCTCGGGTTACTGTAGCCGATAGCTCGCTGAGTTTCTAGTGCTCTGGTAAAAACTATGTTTTTTTTAAAATTTAGACACGCACACGCACACGCACACGCACAGGAATTTTGTAAAAATGGTCAAAAAACTTGGGATTAACGTTTTCAAAGAGCCATGGTCGGGGTTACAAATTTATCAAGTTTGGGCAAGTCTGCACAGCGTATAAAACCTCAAAAAAGTTAAATTTTGCGTCCGAAAATGTAGTCTTTATTAGCATTTTCGACTTAAAAGACAACGCAAAATTTGAGCCAAACATTGAATTTTACGTTTTCTTCCAAAACGAAAAACGTATTAATTGTTTGAATTATCCGGACCCCATCCGCACCAAGATTACATGGAACGTGTACTTTAATAAATTCAAGACTTTAATAATTTTATAATAATGAAAAAAATAAAATTATTAAAAAAAATAAGTTCATTATTGGTCGGTCAACAAAATGTTTACGTTCAAATTGGTCCTAACTTGTTGAAGACATGTTCCAAAATGTTTTTCTACTTTATACATGTACTTCATACACTTTATACACAATAAAAAAGGAGTTTCAAATTGGAACGAAATGTGATTGCTTTCTGGAATGAAAAAAAAAACAAAAAAAACACAGTTTTCTCAAATGTTTTGTTCTATTTTTGACGAAGCATTTGAACCAATGGAGCCATTGGAACTTCTCCCTTTTTGTTAGTCAATCATTGAGAGAGAAAAAACTTCGTTACAGCTAATATTTTAATTTTGTTTCCTAGAGTTCAGAATTGAAGATTAAACACCAAGCCGTGTACGCAGCAAAATCGAAAAAGGTGTCATTTTCCTGAAATTTTTTTTCTTCTAGATTTTTTTAGTTTGTTTACCATTGCTTTTACAAGAGCTCCGTTTTTTTTATTGTTACCTTTTATATTTTTAAGTTTCCCTAACACTTAAATAGATTCTTAACTAACCAATTATTAATTAATTAGACTTTTCCAGTTTCAATTTTAGTTTCGTCCTTCTGTTATGATAAATTCAGTTTTGTTTTTTAATTTCTTCTTTTTCAAATTCTTTTTTTTTCATTAGTGTTTCGTTCGATTTATTTGCAACACACAATTTCGTACAACTAGTTCGGCATCAGCCTGAAGCTGTACTTCTAAATTTTAATTTTTATGTTAACAATATTCAAGTATCGATTCGTTGAGACTTTCTTGCAACATTTGACTGGTTGCGTTGACCGAGTATCATTAGTCAGCACAATAAAAAGACCAAAACTCAAACATGTCTCTAAAGAGTGAAAAGTTTGTGCACGTCCGCACAGAACGTATAAAAAAAGTTAAATTTTGCGATTGAAAATACAGTTTTTCGTCGAAATTTCACTTAAAAGACATGCAAAATTTGGGCCAAACCATTTAATTTTAGCTTTCCTCGCGAATCGAAAACCGTATATCATTGTGGGAATTATGCGGACCCCATCAACACTAAAATTACATGGAACGTGTACGTTTCAATTCATTATTGGCCGACTAACAAATTTTTAACGTTGAAATTAGTTTTAAACTTGTTGAAGAAAATATATAAAATGTTTTGCTTCTTTATTCATTTACTTTACATACTTTATACACAATAAAAAGGGAGTTTCGAAAAAAAAATTGGAAAGAAATGTAAACGAGTGTTTTCTGTCATGAAAAAAAAACAAAAAAAAACCAGTTTTGCTCAAATGTTTTGTTCTTTTTATGAGAAAGCATTTGATTAACCAGTCGGACGCCGTCCCTACTGCTAGTTCAATCACTGCGAAACAAAAATTCACTTTTACAACAAGCTAATATTTTAATTTTGTTCCTAGAGCTTATAGTTGAAAATTAAATACTCAGCCAAATCGGAAATGATGTGGCTTCCCTGAATTTTATGTTCAAATTGCTTCTTTTGTATTTATTTTGCTCTTTCACTTTTATTTTAGGAAACTAATTGGTTTTAGATTTTTTTTTAAAAATATTTTTATTCAAAAGTTTTTATAAGTTGATTCTTTGCGTACCAGTTATCAATATGTTCACTTATATTTTTATTCACTGGTTATTCTAGTTTAAAGTTTAGTTTCGTCCTTCTTTTGTGATGAAAATAGGATTTTCATTTTCCTTTTTCCGATTTTTTGTAAAGATTTTTTCAAAATTTTCTTCTGGTGGTTTATAAAGAATAATTAAAATATATTAAAATTGCATTAGTGTTTGTTCTATATATTTAGAAGCCATAATGTACAGTGAGTTCAGTAGCCAACTGTGGTGTTATTTTTAAAATAAAATTTTTTTAAATTTTATATACTTATTTTTTATAGTTTTTAATAATTTATAATTTTTAATTATATTTATTATTAAACTGTAAATCAATGTTAAAACATCGATTCTTGATGGCTTGATGCAACATTTGTGTGGTGGTCTTGACTGAGTATCATTACCCTTTTACAGTAGAACGAAACCAGCAAAACTCAAAAAATTTACGTGTTCTAGAAAACAGAAAAAAGTAAATTTCTCTAAATTATTTTTATAAAAAAAAAACATTTTGCCTTCTTAAAAATCTTAAAAAGTTACATTTATTTTTGGCCAAAAAGCGGCGTGGCATAATATTTTGAAAAAAAAACATTAGAACAAAGCCATTTGTTTTTTTTAATCTTGTACATATGGCGGGAATATATAGCTTTTTGCAAAAAAAAAGTAAATGCTACCGTATTTTTCGTCGCTTTATATTCATATATGTTAGCTTTTACTTTACATTCGGCTTTTTTCCACTTGCCAACATGTTTCATTCAGCAAAAAGTCTCGCCCGACGCTGGTTCATGTTATTTATATTTTTTTTTCAACAAATTAATCAAAATTAAACAAATCCTTTCCTGTTTAAGCAACAAAAAAACAATTCTAGTTTAATACTTTTTTAGTACCTTAAGTTTGACTTTTATAGTCATAATTCATTATATAAATTTTATTTATAAAAGCCGGTATTTATAAAAATTTACGAATAAAAATTGAAAAAAATACGGTTAACCGATAGCAAAAAAAACTAAGTTAAAATTACTACCATTGTTCAATGTTTCTAAAAAAATTTGAATTTTTCGCAAAAAATGAGAAAGTTACTTGTTCTCTTTTGAGTATATTTTATGGATCAAATTTTGTTTTCTTTCCTTTTCTGTCTATGCCAACAAAAAATTTTCTGTGCGTTTTAAAACGATATTCAAATATTTCAAGCAAAAAGCTAAAATATTTTGAATTAAAAATAACTTTGTTCAATGTTGTTAAAAAATGGTTTGAGTTTTGTTAGAAATAAACAATTACTGTACGTCTTTCTTTGAAATGTTTTTTGTCCTTTGAAATAACCACATTATAACAAAGCCATTTAATTTTTTTTAAACGAATCATGCATATGACGGAAATACTAGCTTTTTGTTAAAAAAATAAATAAATAAATGGTACGGTATATTAATTCGCTTTAATATTCAAATATTTTAGCTTTTATTTTACATACGGCGTTTTTCCACTTGCCTACTTGTTTCATTCAGCAAATAGTCTAGCCCGGCGATGGTTCATGATATTTTTATTTATTTTTTCAACAAAAAATCTAAATTCTACTTATCCTTTTCACATTAATGCAAAAACCATCAAAGTTTGCTAAAAAAAATTTTGTACCTTAAAATAGATTTTTTATTGTTATTATGTATGATTAAAATTTATTTATCAAAGCGAATAAAACTAAACTTTTCATGGTGTAAATCAGTGGAATTTAATTAAGCCCAATGTTTAAAGAAATTTTGAAACTCAAGGAATAAAATGTTCTTTTAATTCGTTAGTAGCATAAATTTCAACAGAATTATTTAGAAGCTGGTATTTATAAAAAGTTATGTAAAAAGATTTTTTAACACTTTTTTATTAGCCATAGCATGTGTTTTTAATCTTGCATAAGCAAAACAATCACGACAATTTGTTCCACTGCAGTTTTGATTTTGCAATTTTTTTTAAACTATAAACGGCTAGCAAACAATGTTAAAATTACCATTGTTCAATGTTTCTGAAAAATATGAAATTTCCGCTAAAAATAAAAAATATACTCAATCTCGTTTTTTTGGTTATGGATCAAATATTATTTGCTTTCCTTTCCACAATAGGCGAAAAATTAATATGAAAAAAAAAATCATTTACAACTTTATTCAATGTTTTTTTGGCTACATCACTATTACTATATTCGTGAAACTGGTTTTATAAATCTTCTCTTTTATCTATTGTCATAAAAAATATTTTTAAAAAAATAATTTTATAGAAGCGAAAATGTCGATCACTGGAGCCAGCAACGTGGAAAACAGCCTTCTTCCCATGGACGATTGGGAGTTCGTCGACCACGATGCTGTTAAGGAGGAAACCGAAGAAAAAGAAAATGATGAGCCTAAGGTCTCTAACGACCTTAAGGTAAGTACCAATTTTTTTTTTTGCAACTTTAACAAAAACTTGAAAAAAAATATGTGGGGGATATTTATCAAAACTGTTTTAAAACAAATTTCGAAATCTAGTCTTTCTATTTTATTTTTAATAAAATAAAATAGTTAAAATCGTGCTCACATTAAATCTTTTTTTTTCTTTAATTTTTTTGAGACTAGAGTGTTTCACTTATACTTGACTAAAATGTTCAAAATGTACGCACAGTTATGTTCGCCTCGTAACGTGGAAAAACCAATTTGCACATGTTTCGAAAAAAAGGTTCCTCATTTAGCTTTATTATAAAAGTACTTTTTTTATAAAAAGCTTTTGTGAGTGAAAAAGTTTAGAAGACTTTAATGAAACTTTTAACAAAATCTTTTTTTCTTGGTGAATTACAATTTCTCAATTACAAATGCTTCACTAAACGAAATTCTTGTTCATTGCAGTGTTACAATATTATATTAATTGTTGATTTCGAAACGATCGAGCACTTTGATAATCTTGTAGTGTTTAAAAAAAACAACTTTGGTTCAACTGAAAAATGCAATGTTTATAGCAAATTAGCTGCGTAAAAAATATTTTTTTTCGCTACACGCACAATTGCGTACCAGAACTTAAATACGTTCTCAAGCGGAAACGCAGTTCCGTTTGGCATATTATTCCGTTTGATATAGTATTTTCAATCCAAACTTTTTTAATTAACTTTATTTTAGGATGACGTTCAGAAAGCGGAAGAAAAGAAAGATGTTCCTGCTGAAGTCAGCGCCACTCTGGAAAATCAGATGGTAAGTATACCCAGTTTTTTTCTCAAAATTATCAGCTTTCTTTAATTTTGTGAAAATTTCAAAGGCGCCTAGCGAAGTGAAGCGCCTAGAGAAATTCAAAGACGCTAGCGAAGAGTATTGAAAATATTGATACAAAGTAAAACAGTGCCGGAAATGTTTTTTTTGTTGTTGCCATTCTTGACTAAAAGTATCTTTTCCTCGTTCAATCGTTGATTGAACGGGGAAAATGCTTTATTTAACTAAAGATCAAACAAACAAAAAACATTTATCATATTTTAGTGTTCCAATATTAATTCTTAATTAAATGGTGGAAACTCTAAACACTGAGTTACATGGACTTTTGTATGTAAAACAACAATTGCTTTTTCACAAAAAAAGTTTTTTAACACAATTTTTTTAATTAACGAAATTTTAGGACGGCGTTCAGATGTATGAAGAGGAGGAGGAAGCTTCGGTTGATGTCAATCTCTCCCTCAGCATGGAAAGTCACCTGGTAAGATAACCAAAAATGTAAAAAAAACTGTTTTTTAATAGAAGAAAAATTCAAAAGAAACGAAAAAAGTTAAGAAAAAGAAAAAAAGAAAAAAAAAGTTAAGAAAAAAAAAAGTTTAAAAAAAAGTTAACAAGTTAGGCTCTTTACTGTAAGATTAACAAACATTTTTTTTGAATATTGATTTTTGTTTAACTTTTTTTTGTTTACATGTTTTCGTTAAAAACCACACATCGGTTAATTTTTTTCACAATATGAAAATTATTGGAGATTTTTAATACAAAATAATCATCATAAATTAATCTGTAGTGTCAATTCTTAAATAAAGCTTTTTAGTCAACATCTAGCTTGCTGTAAATTAAAAAAAAAATCTGTGAATATTGGCAAAAAAAACAAAAATTTTTTTTTGGTTTTTCACTTATTATCATATCAATGTTTTGTTTTGTAGTGATGCGCTGGAAACTAGAACTGCTACATTAAGATAAAGGGACAAGGAACGAATGAATATGAGTTAAAACGTTAACTTAAAAAGGTTAAAAAGATTGTTTAAAAATAATGACTTGTATTTAGCTTTGTATTATATACTTTTAAGTTCAAGACGTGTTTTAGACAAAATAAACATAGTAATATTTCAGTAGACGAAAAAATACATTTTAAAAAAAGTTTGATTTTTTACTTATTGGCATATCAATGTTTTGTTTTGAAGTGATGCGATGGAAAATTTAACAGATACACTTTGTGAAACAAACTAAACAAAATTTTTTTAAAAAAAAATTCATTTGAATGAGTGTAAGTTAAACCGTTAAATAAAAATTGTTTAAAAAATACTCAAATGTATTTAAGCTTTTATATATTTACCTGAACTGTTAACTACAGACGAGTTACAGAAAGTATATTTTTCAGGTTGATGAATCCATCATCGAAGAGGAAGTCTTTGTCCCTCCCTCCAGAGTAAAGCTGCTCCAGACTCTGGCTGGGGAGGTTTACAAGAAAAAAGTCTTTGCCGGAGTGCCAAAGCCTGTCGAAATTCAGGAGCCTGTTCCTGAAGATCCGGTTCTTGAGGCCCAAGAAATTGTCACGGAGCCCGTTAAGGTAACTCACGAAGTTGCTAGACTCGGGGCTGAGCCTGAGAAACAGGAGGAGGTGCTTCCTGTGAATGGTAAGTTACATACTCACTCACTCACTCACTCACTCACTCACACTTTAAATTTTCAGTTACCGGAACAAAGGAAGACAAAAAGAAACAGCAGGCCACCCGTATCGTACGGCCCGTGGCCCGCCCTGTACGCCAAAATAGACAGGACGCTGTTGGTGAGTACATTTGTATATTTTTTTCTTTTATTCAATCACCCAATCCCTCACATTTTCGAACTTGTCAAAAAAATGAAATCTTAAAACATTCAGTTTTTTTCAGATATAGTCGTTTTCATCATCTACACCTTTGTTATTATCTGTATCATCTGTACATTTGGAATTTTGATGTTAAGAAGACTTTATCACTGAATAAACACAAAAAAGCTGCGAATCCTTTAATCAAAGAATAATTGTTTACTTTTCTATATTTGTTGCAAAATCCTTGAAATAAACTGGTCCTCAATATTTTAGGGTTTTTATTTTGTTCGAATTTCGCAGCATTATTATATGTACTGTTGAAGGAAAATTGAGTTTGATAAATTTTTGAAATGTTGAAACAATTTTTAAATTTTATCTTGTCAACAATTCGATCAAAGTTTTGCATGTTACCCAAAGTTCCACTGATTATTCAGGCTTGATATAGATTTTTTCGAAGCCAAAATTTAGCTGTTTGAAATTTTTGTTTCAAAAAATAGTTAACATTTTCATCAAAATAATCTGTAAACTTTTTTTTCGAAAAAAAAAAAAGAAGTTGATTTAAAATTCATTATAGCTGCCGCCAAATTGGAGTCATGCCAATGAAATTAGAATGTTCCACCCATGCTCTGTTGATAGGGATATTCCTAGTCTAATCAGTCCAACAGAGCATGCTTGGCATGTTTCCGTCATTAGCATATAATTTCCGGTTGGCGACAGCTATATCGAGATGTAAAAAACTTTCAGAAAAGCTGATTTTCTACCGCCAGCGTTTGAATGTTTCACCGTTGTATTGTAAAAGAATTCTAATTTACAGTTTCGATAACTTTATCTTCCTGTTGAATCACGAATCAAAAAAACAATTTTTAAATAGTTGAATGTTTCTCACGCAAACATTGAACGCTGGAAAATATTGAAAATAAAAGTTCGAAAAAATAATTCAAACATGTAAAAGTAAAAAATTATAAAATTGCCCAGAAATATTAAACCTAATAAAATTTTATTAAAAAAAGCGAAAAAAAAGTTTTACAAACTAAAAAAGCACATTTCAATTTTTCAGAAAGAAATTTGGCATAATTCTTCTAACGATAAGATTTCTTTTAATAATCACTAACGAAAATTCTTTCAAGAAAAATCTTCAAGAAAAATTGTAATCAAATTTTTCATTTTTAATAATTTTACTTAATTTCCACCTTCTTATACAACTCCAAAAAAATAAAGAATTGAAAATTGATCGCAAACACACCGTGACGCGTTGAATGCCGGAAAATAATGAAAAAATCTTTAGAAAAATTCTTTTTTTGGCGGACTTCTAAAAGTGCAAATTTGATTTTTAAGAAAAGGCCAAAATTATGTTCATTTATAAAATAACCTTTCTATTAAACCAAATTTTATTAAAACAAGCGAAAAGAAGAATTTGACAAACTCGAAATTTTTTCAAACTTAAACAAGCACATTGCATTTTTTTCAGAAATAAATTTGACATAATTCTTCTACCTAAAAGGTTTCTTTTAATAATCGCTAACAACCCAAAAAAATTCCACAAATCTATGTAACATTATAATGTTTTAAGTTTAATTTTTTAAACATGAAGTTTTTTATAAAATGCTACTTCGCTAGTTTTCGCTCTTAGCTCTGTGAAAATGACACCAGACGCGAATTTGCGTACGAAAATCCTGTGTTTTAGGATACGTACGCAATACTGCGTAAGAGTTACATTTGCGAATCGTCCAGGTGGAACAATTGGCGCAGACTATAAAGCTCTGACGGCTTGCCATAACTTTTGCAGATCAGAACTTTATTTTTTAATTAACCAAAATAAATAAAAAAAATAATCTAACAAGGGTAGTCGTTGGGGTCACGGTGGCCAAATCGAACGACACCCACATTTTTGGGTAGCCTATTACTTGCTTATTAAGGGATGAAAGTCAGTTTTTGCTGAACGGTCTCCATATCCCAGAAAATCGCATTTGAAATTTGAGGGATTCGCGCTCTGTGGGGCGCCGGGCGTACAAAAGGCCGCCGCCGCTGCCCAATTTCAGTGGTTTGGTGGCCGAGTGGCGAAGGGGTCGGACTGCCACGCTGGAGGTATCTAGATCGAATCCCGGTATGCTCTATTTTCCTTTGCATGTTTATTTACACTTGTTTCGGAATGTTTCGCAAGTTTTTCAAAAAAAAAAAAAAAAAGAAATTGAAAATTTTCTCCTGGTTAATTGAGCGACAAGACTTCGTGTTACGAAAATTCTTAAAAAGCCAAAAAGTATTTCCGAGATACTTTCACACGCTCCACACACTTCGCCGCGTGTTGTCGCTCAATTAGCCAGGAGACAATTTTCAAAAAAAAAAAAAATTTTTTTTTTTTTTTTTTTTTGAAAAACTTGCGAAACATTCCGAAACAAGTGTAAATAAACATGCAAAAGAAAAAAGAGCATACCGGGATTCGATCTAGCTACCTCCAGCGTGGCAGTCCGACCCCTTCGCCACTCGGCCACCGAACCACTGGAAGTAGGCAGCGGCGGCGGCCTTTTGTACGCGGCGCCGCACAGAGCGCGAATCCCTCAAATTTCAAATGCGATTTTCTGGGATATGGAGACCGTTCAGCAAAAACTGACTTTCATCCCTTAATAAGCAAGTAATAGGCTACCCAAAAACGTGGGTGTCGTTAGATTTGGCCACCGTGACCCCAACGACTACCCTTGTAAGTAACATTAACTCTCGACGATTACTTTTTCCACCCAATTGCTTCCAAAAATGCATTTCTGTATAGCTCACTCCTCCAAATGTAGATGTAGAAATCAATCGCCCAAATACTCAAAACTGAAAATCATCCAGTAGATGATAATGTTTTTTTTTAAATAACTGACTTGGTATTTTGTAGAAAACTTGTAACATTTCAACTACAATTCCATCCGGGAGATATGTTATTAAAAGTAGATAATAATGGTGGCTGCGTGAATTAACTGAAAATTAATAAAAATGGTTATCAAAATGTTTTTACTGTTTTGTTTAATTACATAACGTGTAAATTTGCGTGTTTGTCAGTTGGAATTTCAGCCCCCACAAATTCTTAAGAATTCATTTTTACGCAAAAGCCTTGTTTCAAAATGTTTTATTTATTTCCCTATGTTTATGCTTTTGTACTTTTACAGTTTTTTAAACTTAATTTAAGTACCGTTTCTTTGTTAAAATGATACAGTTTTTCAATCTTTTAACACAGTGTTTTTTTGTTGTAATTTTTATACGTAAAAGTGGGTTTGAATATTTTTCAATGGTGTTTTTAAACTTTTTTTTTAAAAAAATTTTTACTCTATTAATTTCCCAAAATTTAACTTCGAGTAAAACATCACAAAAAACATAAAATCGTAATACATTTCATACTTTTCATACGTTTATTGATGTAGTCAACTCCAAGTTGTAATCTATAGTCCTCGCCCACCGACCTTGGATGGAGATTGTACCTGCGAATCTAACAAAACGGACGTAATTGCGTACGCTGCGGGCTGGTATTTTTATCTCCACGACTAGTGCCTTTTGTACTTTTTTTTCGTTTATTTTTTATTTGGACTGTATATTTTGTATTTTTTGTTCTTTTTTAAAGGTTTCGTTTACAAAAAAGTGTTTTTGCAAAAAACAATAGTTTTTTCAAGTAAATGTTTGTTTAAATCCTTCTTATTTCGTATTTTTTTAATTTCTTTTTTTTCACTCTTCTTACTTAATGCATTCATTTCAGGAAAGTCCCCTCATGAGAAGATTGGGTTACTTCGCTTTAGAAGGTGAGTCTTTTATTATTTTTATTTAAATATGTCAATTTTAGGTTCACCCTCAAAGAAGACGGCAACGCGCCGTGTGTCTCCGGAACCTCCTCTCCCCACCATCGTCCTCCCTCCTGGATTTGAAGAATGGAACGAGGATCCTCCCACCTTCAGTCCCGTGTACAGTGAGTCATATTTTTGGGTGAATCTGGTAACCAGACGGTCCCGGGTTCGGTTCCGCTCCCGTGCAAATGTTTTTTGCTTATGAAAAGAAAGATATCCGATGAGATCGTACGATTGTATTCTGCCGTCGGTTTTAATCGTGAAAAAAGGTGCCTGTTGGTCCCTTTAAATGTAATTGTGCAGAGGTTTCCCCATAATTTTCCCCAAAAGTCTTTGTCAAGTTTTAGGCGATTTCAAAACTTTGAAAATTTGCGTATTTTCACCCTTGTGTAAGAGAAATCGAGGATTGAACAACAAATGGTTTGGTAATTTTGTACCAAAAATCCAGAAACCCAAAATAAGATAAAAAAAATGTTTTTGAAATTGCATTTGTTAGTGATGTCATTTGTGGCTCAATTCGGCACTGTTTGTCTCATCATTTCGCAACCACACGTTGCAACAAAAATGTGTAAATAGAAAGTTTTTTTGAACAGTGAACAATGCAATCAAAACAACAAAAGGCTGTTTTGTAAACTGTTTTCTGTCAACAGTTCCTATTAATCCTTGCTCTGAATGTATAAAAACCTGAAAAGACCAAATTTTTACACGTGTTTTCTAAAAATAGGTTTAGATTGGTTAATTTTCAGAAATCGAGATGTCGTGTATTAAGGCTTACTTATTGTTTTCTCTGCTTGTTTGGTATATGATGCCGGATGAAACGGTTTTTTTTGAGTACTTCGCTACAGAAATCCTTATTTAGTTTGCCGAAATGGACCTTGTTCGTGTGAAAAGGCAACGCCATGTCCCTTGCCGTACCAAGCGTATCTTCTGCTACCAGAACATGTGTGATCGCTGCTGTGGATTATGTGCCTGGTTTGGATGTGTTTCAAGAATGTGTAACTGGTGTTGTTAGGCTGTGTACTGTAAAGGACATTTAATAAAACCGTTTATTGATAAGTAAAGGCTCGAAGAAGAAATGGACTACGGGTGTGTAATAACTGAATGCATTTTCGGAGACGCGATTTCTGAGACTTTCGAGTTGAATATGGACATCCCCGAAAACAGTTGTGTCGGATGTGGCTAGAAACGACAAAAACGCATTATTGGTACCCCAATATTAGATTTACCCGCAAACTGGCTCACCTAAGTACTCAAAGCTGTTAAGGCCTTAACCCTTAACTCTTAACTCAACTGTACGATATCCAAACCAATAACAGATATACATTTTCTGAATCCTCTTTAGGTGATAAACATTTTGTAATTGTGTACAAATACGATTTCCCTACTAGGAAAAACTTTATAAAGTGTTATACGGTATAACGAGATTTTAAGGTTTGAAGGGCTTATGGAAAACCCCGTGACTCAGCGTTGTTGCGGGTTTTGAACCCCCTTCCTGGCGTTCCAAAGTGTCTCTAAGCGATTCACTTTTGTAGATACACCTACTACCCATTGAATCATCGACGGAGCTTTGTTAATAAGGTTAACCCGGAGCAGAATTGAACTTGTGATCCTTTAACTGCCAACACGTCATTCAGACAATTAGCCTACCTACCTCTTTTTAGATTACATTTAGTTATTTTTGTTTTAAACCGTAAGTGATGACTCAACTGAGTGAATCTATGTTTGTTGGGAAACCACTAGGCGAACAATGTGGTTAGTCATGACCTTGATCTTTCTGGATTCTACAAAACCCGATCAGAGTAACTGTATAAAAGTATATGGTTGGGGGTCTATCTATCTTCAATGAGTCATCTATCGTAACCCGTCTTTTGTGAGATCTCTCTCTGTCTCTCACTACCGTCAGCTCTTCTTTTTGCGGTCTGAACTTTTTTTAAAAGTAACTTTCTGTTAAATCGTCTGATGCAAGTGACATTGAAATTAGGACAGAATCTAAAGGCAGAGCCGATCACTTTTCTAGACATTTCGAATTTTCTTTGTTCATTTTTCCTTGAACACAACGGAGTACTACTCAGTCGACTGGCACGGGAACGACTTTGCCACAACGCATTTTAGTCCAATAGCTAGCCACAAAGTGGCTAATCGAACGCTTGCACTATTAAAAAGGTGGAAATATCAAAACTGTTTAGAAAACTCGCAGGCGTGAAGAAAAAACGGATTTTCCCGAAGATGCTTTTTTGACACAATAAATTTGAGAAAGCGATGAATTCTATTTAATCGACAGCAAGAGATCCTAATCGGAAAACTGTTTTGAAACTGTCAAAACAAAAGATGACACGGGAAGTATTTTTCTGCAACAAACATCAGGAGTTATGATTGTGCAACAATAAATGGTATCTAAAAAGAATGCAGAAACAATTCCGTGTACGGATTGCATAACTTTTGATTTTTGTAAACATGAATAGCTGCAAAAAACAAACAAAAGATATGTATATAAATAGCGAAGTAGAAAAACATTTAACGCAGAAATCTCTATTTGAGCTTTCTGAATAAAATTTTTCACTTCCAGATGTTCAGTCTTGCTTTGTATTTGTCAATAATTGTTGGAATGTTGTTGCTCACGGACTCCGTGGTCATTTAGTGAAAGGAAAACGTCAAGATGCAAATTTAGACGGCTACGAGACCATGTCGCACCAAACGCATTGGCTGCTGGCAATGGATGTGCGACCGTTGCTGCGTTGCCAGTTGTACACGGTTCGGATGTCTCTATAGAATGTGCCTGTGGTGCTGTAATCCATAAAGTTTTGCAGAAATTGGACCAACATTTAGTGAATGAAGTTGTTCCTACTCAAATAATGAACCAAACAAATAAAATTCGAATTGGACATAGAGAGGTGTTGATGCTAAGAAGAATTCTGCGGTTTTGTGTCGCTTTATTTAGAAGCGATTTCTCAAAAACTATTTGAAATTGGCGGAGAATCCAAGAAATGAGCTTTCCTCACAAAATAGAAAAAAATTGAACAGGAGCCATTTCTCAAAGACCAGGCGAAAAGGGTGAAGAATCCAAGACATGGACTTTTCTCATACTCTTAGCTAAGCTTGGAAACACTGCACTTTTTCAAACTTTAGTACATTACCGATTTTTAAGACAAGATTTCTGTAATTATCGAGCGGTATGGACACACTGACAACATAGAAAAAAAGTTAAAATCACCGATTTGACGCAAACTTCGTCAAAAACATACCTTTCGCCAAAAAAAACACTCATCTGAGGCAATTGAGGAATTAACGATTTTTGACCGGGTTACAGTAGGTACTGAAGTTTTGCTAAAAAATGGTAAAAATTGGTTGTACAATTTAGATTTTATTTTCAATTGGTGTTGTTTATTTTGGCATTTGTAAAACAAGTTACGTAAACAACACTATTTAGCACATTGTTTTGTACCAATAGGCTTAGGATGCTTCTTTGTTGATTTAAGGTCTGTGTTCGAGTTGCCAAACAATTAATACTACTCGTTTTCATCACTTCTTTCTATAATGTCCCTGGCAATGTTCAGTTTACAGAGAGGTCAAAACGAAATGGAACAGCTTTCATGAACTTAACGTATTCTATCGTTCAATTTTCAGATGCGTCTTGTCTTCTTAGTGTCAATCGTGATTCTCGTGGCTTGTAAGGATAACAAGGCTCACTTCAACAACACAATCGTGAGTCAACGTCAGTCAAAAAAATATGACAACAACCGTTCAGATGTTTGCGAGCTCTACCTCACTTGCACAGGGTGCTCCATGCCACCTTGGCCTTATCGGCTGCACGCAATACATGTGTGACCGTTGCTGCAACGCCGACTGCAGTGGAGAAGGATGTGTTGATGTCATGTGTGTCTGGTGCTGTGGATAAATCCAGATTGTTTTGTTGTCATAAACTGTGTTGCGAACTGTTTTTAATCCCATTATGGAAAAAGCAAACCAAACACAACGTTATCTTCAATCCAACGGTGTGAGAAGAACATGTCATTGATATATTGAAATCCTGTTATTGTGTTACCGCACTGCAATCTAAGGTACTGTTTTCGCGAAGAAACAGATTACAACAATTAATGAAAATGATGATAACCACTTTCTACTTCGTGGGTTGTAACAGTCTTTCCAAGCTATTTGGGGTGCTGTGGTTGTTGTAGTTTCAATCTCCTATTTCATAAACGCGTTATTTGTAGGTTTAATTAGTTATTAAGGCATCGGTGAAACGAAAAATGATTGAAAAAAAACATTTCAAAGGCCATTTTTCCTTCCTCTACATTTTTTTTATTTTGTAGATGACAACATACTTCGTTACTGATGAAACTAAATATGTTTGCTTTAAAAAAATGATCAACCGTAAGAGAGTTCGCCATAATTATTCACATTTGCGTTGATATACTAGAAAAAAAAATGATACTTTCTAAATTCCAAATTCCGTTTTTCATGAAGATCTCAAAAATCCTCCGACCCTTCATTTGCTCTCATGAACAGTGTTAGTGTGTAATTGACTTTTAGCGTTCCCAAAAATGCAGTTAAACTGTGGAAATAAAAAGGAAAAAACTTTATTTAAAAAATAAATTTTTCCCATAGTATTTTAAGTAAAAGTATTTTTTCACTTACCTGATACTGCTGGGATTCGCCAACGTTGTGTTTGAACTTGTAGGTGTCAACGAAACTGGAACTAGCCTGAGGCGTTCTGGACAATCTGGGCAATGACTTCACCGGTAATGAGGTCATTCACGAAAGACGTAGCCTGAGTCTTGCAGTTTTCAATTGAGAAATGGGAAACAGGTACCTTAATGAGGTTCTTCAGACCAGCTAAACAAGCGGAGCTGGAGCTAGAATGAATTCGAAAAAACCATTACGGAACAAAAGCCATCGCAAATTATTCAATCACAGCTTTTTTCGCCGTTGGACATCTGACTGGGTCAAATGCCGGGGTCTTTAGACGTAATCGATTCTGTGACCTATAAAAAGCTAGTGACAAAGCAAAGTCTTCTTGAGTTTTCCAAAAAAAGTCAAAAACTTTAACTCAAAAAGTGACTTTTTTAGTTAAAATGTTTTTTCGTTTATTGTTGCAATTCACAAGCCGATGTTGTGCAATTGTATCGCAGACATGACTTTTTCACGTCGAAAAAAAGAAGAAAGAAAAAAGGAGAAAGAAAAAAAGAGGACCAGAAAGAAAAAAAAGGGTAGAAAGAAAAAAGACGGGAGAAAAAAAAGACGGGAGGAAAAATGGAGGAGAAAGAAGAAAAAGAGGGACAAAAGAAAAAAGAGGGAAAAAAAGAAAAAAGGGGAGAAAGGAAAATAGGACGAGAAAGAAAAAAAGACGGGAGAAAAAAAATAGGGAGAAAGAAAAAAAGGAGTAGAAAGGAGGAGAAAGAAAAAAAAGGTCGAGAAAGAAAAAAAGGGACAGAAACAAAAAAACGGGAGAGAAAAAAAGGGAGAAAGAAAAAAAGAGGGACAGAAAGAAAAAAGAGGGAAAATAGAAAAAAGGGGAGAAAGGAAAATAGGACGAGAAATAAAAAAACCAGGAGAAAAAAAGGGAGAAAGAAAAAAAGAGGGACAGAAAGAGAAAAGATGGGAGAAAGAAAAAAGGAGTAGAAAGGAGGAGAAAGAAAAAAAGGGACAGAAATAAAAAAAACGGGAGAAAAAAGGGAGAAATAAAAAGAGAGGGACAGAAAAAGAAAAGATGGGAGAAAGAAAAAAAGAGGTACAGAAAAAAAGAAAAAACGGGTAGAAAGAAAAAAAAACGGGAGAAAGAAAAATAAGGAGAAAGAAAAAAGGAGAAGAAAGAAAAAAGGAGGGAGAAAGAAAAAAGAGGGGAGAAAGAAAAAAATGTACAGAAGAAAAAAAGAGGTAGAAAGAAAAAAAGACGGGAGAAAAAAAAAGGAGAAAGAAAAAAAGAGGGACAGAAAGAAAAAAGGGGGAGAACAAAAAAGGACGAGATAGAAAAAAGGGGTAGAAAGAAAAAAGGAGGAGAATGAAAAAAGAATGGAAGAAAGAAAAAAACTTTCACTTGAAATTTCAAATCCGTTTTGTTTTAAGACTAGTAAAGTTTCAAGGTTACCTCAAAACTTTCCTCGCTTGGAAACAGCCTATAGTCCAACTGCAGTCCCCAAATGTTTTCTTATTGTTTTTAGTTCATCCTGTGGTTTTCACGCGGCGAATCTGTGCGATTTTATCGCAAACGTGATTTTTGCATACCCCATGTACCCCTCGCCCAAAGAGCCAGGATCGCAAATTTTCCTCTGACATATCGATTCGTACTAAAAGAAAAAATATTTCTCATTATGAAGGTTTGTGAGGTTTTTTAAGCGTGTTGTTAAGGATAAACCCTAACAAATCCTAATTCCCCCTACTTGCACTCCTTTGAATAACTTTATTGTCATTTTATTTTCGACCAAATTATGAAAATACATATTAAAGTAAAAGTTCAATGTTTATTTTGATACAAAAAAGATTTGATACTCTAGGTGTCAACTTTTAAGATATTGTTGCCCCGTACTTTACGTACTTGCCCCGTACTGTACCCGTATTTAAAGCCGTTGATTTCAAATGTTTTCGCATTGTTTTGATTGTTACGCGCCAAATCTGTGCGAGTGTGTCCTACCAACAGTTATTTTCAAACAATTTATTGAAATTCTCAAATATTTTTTAAAAAAGTTAAAGATTCAAGTCTAAAATTATTAAATATAAAACAATGTATTAAAAATTCTTGCACAGATGTAACATCAAAGGTCGAACTCGCATCCATCCCGGCGGTGTCAGGTGTCGCCCTGCTGTGAAAAAGCTAACAAAGAACTTAGGGTCGTAAGTCTGAAAAAGGAAGTTTTTAAATTCTTAACTTAATGGTTACTTTGAATTCCCCGTTTATGAAGAATTGAGTGGAATAATCAAATAAACGACATTTCGGACAGTTTTCAACCAAACGGCTAAGGCGTACCTTTGCTGTCAGAAATTTTTGTGTAATTGTGAACATTTTGGACTGAAACTTTTTAGTTTATATTCTTATTTCAATTTTCTTACGTCATCAATTGTTTGATTATTCTTCAAATGAGAGTTTGCTTGGGGAATATTTCCTGATGTAACTTCAGGAAAAGCATCCAATATGAATATTCGGCGGGAAACGTGCTTTTGAATTTCGGCAAGTCGGTCAGATGCCGTCTGAAACAGTGTAGATTAGAGTTTCTGCAAGTCAAGATCATATGAAATTATCGATGTTCGGTCCCGGGTTACGGTAGAACGTTTCTGGTAAATAAAAAAAATAGTCTTGCGTGTGTGTGTGTGTGTGTGTGTGTGTGTGTGTGTGTGTGTGTGTGTGTGTGTGTGTGTGTGCGTGTGTGTGTGTTCGCGCGTTTGTGTATCCAAATTCAAATCATATTATCTCAGCTCCTCCTGAGGGCTCACCTTTGAAATTATTTGTATCTTTGGCAAGGGTAGTTCATAGCTCAAATACCCCTTTAGGGTCTCGAAGCGAACGCGCGCCTTAAATTTGCAGGTAATGTTCAAGCGTAAAATTGAGTTTACAAAGCCCAATCGCAACCAAATGAGCCAATCTTTCAATATGTTTGTAGCTTAAGAAACAGTTGTTTGTGGTGAAAATGTCAAGCATGAGTTTCGAAGCTATCGCGCGCCGGATTTTCAAAACAGTAAGTTAAGGCTTCATTTGGATGACGTCACTTTGTCATCTTATGGCCTTTTTTGTCACAGGATGACGGTATTCTTGGCGTGTCAAACAAAGAGGGATTTCACAATGTCACATTGTTGAGAATTACGTCTTTTTAAAATTGACTTAAAATTGGGTTTACAAAGCAGGCGCGCTCGCGATAACCCCGGATTGAATATATTGTTCTGAAAGAATGAGAGGAGGAAATTGGTTTCCTACTTCACCGTTTCCCTTTTTTAAAACCAGGTAGGTAAGGTAGGTAAGGTAGGTAAGGTATAATTAGCATTTAAAGTTCACAAAACCACAAACCGCAACAATGACCACTGTTAAAAATTTACTGTCTTTTATTCGCCGGTGGTACCACCTGTGCCCGTAGAGTCGCCTTTGTCCTTCTTATGCTTCTTCTTTTTCTTATCTCCCTTTTTGCCCTTCTTTCCGTCCTTTTTCTTCATAATCTTCATTCCGAAGAAGACCATGCCGGCCATTCCGATGCAGGCACTGAGGATGCATCCGACGATGAGACCCCAGAACATGCCTAGGTTGGGATCCTTCTTAGTCGAACCATCGCCATTTTGTCCAGAAGTACCGCCTCCCTAAAATTTCAGAAAGTTTCATGCAACTTTAACTAGTTTTACATCTCTCTGACTGCCAGGGTGGGTTCCATTAGAAGTGGCTGAAAAAATTATATATAGAGACGAAAAAAGGAAATAAACAATTTCTTGGGTTTACAAATTTTCTTTGTTGTTATGATCCGTAATTGCAACTTAATAGCGATGTAATTCACATTTTAATATGCCACCGAAATGAAACATTAAAAGTAGGTTATTTACATTTAAAAATGTTTTTAGTACATTTAAAAATGCAATCTCTTTTAAATCTTGACCGTTTTCAAATACTTTTAAAACACATTTTCAATAAAGTGGGCATTACAAATTGCGCCAAAAAGGCATCAATTTCGACTAAATTTGTCTTTTTCAACAAGAACTATTGTTATTTCACTATTACGTAAAGTTAACCATATCTTTGAAACACTAGCTTGAACTTTAATAATGAATACGTTTTATTTGCTTTATTGGTTTTTACAATATTCGATTTTACACAATTTTTTGTCGCCAATGTTTGTCTCACTGTAGAGTGATGTGACAAATATTTTATTTAGCCCCCAAAATGAAAAATTTCATGGATTTTTCAATTTTACACTTTAGTTCATACTATCGTCTAGGAAAAACTAAGATTTACCTTTAAACTTTGAAACACTCGTTTAAGTTCATTTCTTTCAGAATTACAGTTTTTACGACAAACATGCAAATTTGTTTATTTGTTCAACGAAAGTGATGCAAATGTTTTGTTCATAACAGATTCACAGACCAAGTTGTTCGATTTCGATGTAACCAAAAAGTTACGCAAATTGTTAGATTTTCAAAAGTGCTGCTCTTGCAGAATATGACATTTAGGAAAAATTCAGCGACAAATTTCGGGATTGTCGCAAAAGTTACTTTCGGAACCTTGAGAATATGTAAAATGTGAAAAACCTTGAAACATGCAAATTTTGAACCAAAAACCAATATCAACAACAAAAAATAACAAATGTTTCATATTTGTTTTATTGTTTTTTTTTTCTAAATTTTGGTTTTAACACAAATTCTGTCACGAATATTTATATCACTCTGCGTGAGCTGACAAACATTTCATTCAGCTACCAAAATGAAACATTACACGGAAATTTCAATTTTAAACACTATTCCATACGGAAACTCCTTTTTTGTTGTTTCATTTTGTTAAAAAAAATGCAACCTGACAAGCCAATTTTTGTTCTAATATATTTCTCGGAAAACCTTAATAGAAAAAGTTAATTCAAAAATAGTGCTTTGTATAAAATTTGAAAAAGAATCTCTGTTTTTAAAAAAAGATTTGTTCTTCCAATTATCGAATAGAAGAATCAAACGTTTACTTTGAGCAAATGAAACATTAATTTCAAATTTACTTTTTTACAACATGAAATTATTTTTTGACGTAAGCGATGTATTTGTATTGTTAATGTATTAGCTATTAGGGCAAGGTAAATTTTCAATTCATATGTTACAATTTATTTTCATATTTTTGGGATTTTCTCTTTTGTCGTTTCATTGCTTCAAAGTAAATGTTTCTTTCGAATCATATCAATAAGATTTGTAATTTTCGAAAATTTTCGCTGCAAATTATTATCGCCTAAGAAACAAACAATAACTTATGAAACACTGATTGAAACCCATTTTTCGGTGTTTCAAACTTTCTGTTCTTACGGCAACATGTAGAATAACTTTTCGGCGAAAGTTATGTAAATGTTTCGTTTATAACTGATTTCTATCTTACGTATTCATTTTCAATTTTGACTTGGTCCTATCCACATGACAAAAATGTACAATAAAAGTACAAATTTCCCAAATTTTAATTAAAAATTCAGTTTTAAGTCATCTTTCGGTCATTAAAGCAAGTTTTCATCCTACAACAAGTTTCAAAGACGCGTTTTCTTTATTTGACGTTGTGAAACATAGAAAGATAATGTATTTGATTTTTTTTTGAAATAGAAAATTGTGCTCAGACTAATGCTACAAGTTACCATAGTATTTGTTGAAATTTTGGCGTGCATGTACAAAATCACGAAAATCCAAACAAAAAAAATCAGTACAATGGTAAATAACGTGAAAAGACATTAGTTTTGTCTAAATTTGCTTGGTTGCGAGGCAGAATTACTAAATCAGACAAATCTTTCGTCCATACCAGATTTCAGGCAAAATTATCAGCTTTAGTTCTGATTTGGCCAGAAAGTGTTTACAATTTTGTATTTTCAAGAGTTGCAGAAAAACAAGCTGAAAAACGAAAGGTTAGTATTTATTTCATTTACGAAAGTTTCCGCCACAACTTTAAGGATTTTCGCAAAAGTTACTGAGAAGCTTTTACGAAATATGCAAATATTGGACCAAAAATCAAAAACACATCTTCATTTCCAAAGATCCCCATTTAAAGTCGATTGTTTCTCTAAGCGTTAAGCTACATTTTGAAATCAAATACTCGCTTGCTCCAGTTTTAACATTCATTTTGCCACTGTTTTTTCGATTTTCTATTTTGTCGTTTCTTTGGTTCAAAGGAAATGTTTCTCAATCACATTATAGCCTAAAAGAAACAAACATTAACTTTGAACCTGTGAAACAGTCATTTCAATCAATTTTTCAGTGTTTCAAACTTTCTGTATTACGACAAATGTAAAATTACTATTTTAGCGAAAGTCAGGTAAATGTTTCGTTTATAACAGATTTCTATCTAAGTTTTAAACTTTAATTTCGATCTGACTCAAACCCAAACATTTGTGTAAACCTATTGAAGAAGAAACAAAATTGTGCATTTTTAGAAGTGCAGTATTTTAAAATAAAAACTTCACTTACGAAACAATTTTCCGACTTCGCATTGAGAAACTGTTAGAGAAATCAAAAAGACATCAGTTTCGGCAAAATTAGCTTGGTTGTGAAGTTTGCAGATTTTTTATTAGGGAAATTCATTAAAAAAAAACAATTCTTAAAAAACTCGTTTGCACTGAGAGGGAGAGGGCACACACGTTTATACTAGCACAAAATTAACATCCACATCAAATTAACTATATGTGATATTGGTGCCAAATTCAAATTTCGCTTTGACAAAACTTTAAAGAATTTTAAATTTCATTTTTTTTTTTAAATTGTAAGTTAAATAGTGAATTTGTTTTTACTCTTAGAAACTTTTTCAACAGAACATAACGAAAAAAAATCTATGTTGAGAGTGTACTTTATTCCGCTGTAGTTTGAAGTTTGAAATATCTTTTTGTATGTGGTGGAGAAAAATTAACGTCTGGAAAAAACTAAAATATACTTTCAACACTTGAAACAGTAGTTTAAATTTCATTTTTTCAGAAATACATTTTTTACGACAAACATGAAATTGTTTATTTGTACAACGAAAGTGATTCAAATGTTTCGTTCATAACAGATTTACAGACTAACAAGGGTAGTCGTTGGGGTCACGGTGGCCAAATCTAACGACACCCACGTTTTTGGGTAGCCTATTACTTGCTTATTAAGGGATGAAAGTCAGTTTTTGCTGAACGGTCTCCATATCCCAGAAAATCGCATTTGAAATTTGAGGGATTCGCGCTCTGTGCGGCGCCGGGCGTACAAAAGGCCGCCGCCGCTGCCCAATTTCAGTGGTTTGGTGGCCGAGTGGCGAAGGGGTCGGACTGCCACGCTGGAGGTAGCTAGATCGAATCCCGGTATGCTCTTTTTTCTTTTGCATGTTTATTTACACTTGTTTCGGAATGTTTCGCAAGTTTTTTAAAAAAAAAAAAAAAAAAAAATTTTTTTTTTTTTTGAAAATTGTCTCCTGGCTAATTGAGCGACAACACGCGGCGAAGTGTGTGGAGCGTGTGAAAGTATCTCGGAAATACTTTTTGGCTTTTTAAGAATTTTCGTAACACGAAGTCTTGTCGCTCAATTAACCAGGAGAAAATTTTCAATTTCTTTTTTTTTTTTTTTTTTTGAAAAACTTGCGAAACATTCCGAAACAAGTGTAAATAAACATGCAAAAGAAAATAGAGCATACCGGGATTCGATCTAGATACCTCCAGCGTGGCAGTCCGACCCCTTCGCCACTCGGCCACCGAGTTTGTAAGTTTTAAACATTAATTCCAAGTTCGCCCAGTGTTCATTTCCAATTTTTGATTTTCAAAAGTTTTTCATTTACGAAAGTATCAGCGACAACTTTTGTGATTTTCGCAAAAGATACTTTCGGGGCATTGAGAAGCTTTTAGGAAATATGCAAAATTATGACCACAATCCAAACACTCCTTCATTACTCAAGATATCCCTTGCAAAATCGGTTGTGTATCGTTTTATGCCGCGCTTTTGCATGTTTTGCTACACTTTTAATTGGAAAACTCACTTTTTGCCGTCGTAACCGAGCCTCTGCCAACCGTTGAACCACTGGTAGCTTGGGTCACAGCTGCGCTCGTTTCTCCAACTGTAGTCGTTTCGGTTGTGGTAGGTTTTTCGGTTGTAGTTTTTACAGTCGTTGATTCCGTTGTGGTACTTTCACTTGTTGTTTCGATAGTTGTGCTTCCGATGGTGGAGGTTTCTTCAGTTGTAGATTCGGTGCTCGTTGGAGAAGTGTCGTCGTCATCCTGAGAGACGATTACAGGAATCATCAGAAGTAGGATGAAGAGGCCTGAAGACAGTTGCTTAGACAGAGACAGAGAGACAGAGACACAGAGACACAGAGACACAGAGAAGAGAGAGAGAGCTCACATTTTGGAAAGAGTCTCATGAGGGTAACCGTTCAGGTAGCGCAGCTTGGAAGAAATGGCAAGCTTGTGAGCAATTGCGACGGAGCAGTGAAATGCTAATTTTTGCGGATATTCATTTTCTAATTTCTGTTTGACTTCTCTCTCTCTCCCTCTCTCTCTCTCTCTCTCTCTTTTGTATTTTTAGCAAATTTCCACGACTCTGCTAACTTTATTCAATTCCCCAGTCTTAAATTTTATGATTCAAGGCAACTAAAAACGATAAAGTTAATAAATAATACAAAAAACATGTTTATTCCATGATGAATCAATCATTTTTGGAGTGCACGGTAGTGTCGTTGGTAGCCTGAACGTGGGCTGAAAAAATTTATTTATTTTGAATGAATGTTTCACGGATTTTTTTCAATTTTTCGCTTAAAGGCACCGTCAATGTACCTAATAAAAACTATAAGAAACTTTGAAAAACAGAATCCTAATAGAAAAGACATAAAATTTACAGCACCGACCGCTTTAACAAATGTTTTATAGATTTCCATGAACCCCAAAAATTTTACAAACCGTTATTATTCGTCAGTGTGTGAAAGTGTCAGATTTTTCTGATTAAATTTGTTGAAAAGAAATTTCTAATGAATCGATTGTACAAAAATCGTTTAAAACACTTTAAGCTTTACCAAATTTGTAATTTTGAATAAATTAAAAAGACCAATGCAAGTTAACCAAGTGCTTCAAAATGAGCACATTATTTCACTTCAAGTATGAGTGACATTAAGACTGTAGCTCGCAAATTTTGTGAAAAAAATAAGAATCGAATAAAATTCTTCATATCAAAATTTAAATGGAATCATTTTAAGGCTTACTTTGTTAAAAAATGTATAATTAAAAAATAAAATTTTTAGTTTTTTTTATAATATTTTTCTGCAAATGTTTCAACTCTGCGTGAAGTTATATTGCGTTGGTGAAAGCTAATGCGGATGAGTCACTTGTAGCCTTTTACAATTATAAATCACTAAAAGCCAAATATTTCTTGTTTTTGTTTTTGGAAATGATTTTGTTACGGAGAACAAATTTACAAAGAAGGAGGAAAAGTGTCAAAATATTTAATTCTGTCACGTTATCCTTAAAAATGCCAAAAGAGTGATACACGTTCAACTTACATCCTTTAACTCTCGAAATGTGTCAAATGGTTTGCCAAAAAAAAAAATTGAAAATGTTAAGAAATTTGATCATTTTCCCAGTCAAAATTTGTAAATCAAATCAAAAAAGTAAGCTAAAACTCACTAAACCTGTCGTTAGACTTTTTTCGGAGAAAGGCATACCAAAGAGTGAATCCGAATCCAGTCATCCAAATGTTGTAAGCGACGAAGAAAGGCCATTCGATGGTGAAAAGACCAAACATTTTTGAATCTGAAAGTTCTGAGAAAGAAAAGAACAAATAAGTTCTGTAAAACAGTGGAAATACGGGAAAATGTGCGAAACCCGACCTTTGCAGATAGTCAAATTAGATTTATATTAGCCTAATTAACTTAGGTCTGACAACAAATTAATGTTAATTTTTGTTGTGGGCAATGGGAAACTGTTCGCGAATGTGTTTAAAATACATATTTTTTTTATTAAAGTTCGTTAATTTAAAAATACGAAATGTATTCTACCATCGTTGAATGAGTGCTGTCGTAATTAACCTTTATTATTAAAACATTCAGCTAACATATAAAACTTTATTGATTTCAAAGTGTAGTGGAGTCTGCGACGGGCATCGTTGAATTCGCAGATGCTGAAAAGAATTGAATTGTAAAAAACTAGTTTTTTTGTTTTAGTTCTTTTTTTTAAATATTTCATAGCAATAATTAGATAAGTAAAAAAAGTTGCTCGATGAGTTTTCTTTTTGTTATTCTTCAAAGCTTGTTCCCCTCGAAATCCACAGTTTTCTTGTGTTGCGTATTCTGTTTATGGTCATATGATGGTTATTTGAAACTCAAATTCTGATGTGGTGCATTCCGAATTGTGTCGATTTCGAATTGTGTCGATTCAGTACAATTGGTATTTATGGCATTAAAAGCAGCAAGTTTGACAGAAAATATTGAAAAAATAAATGAAAATTACGACAATGTGCTTCAGGAATCAGCACTGTGTGAAACAGAGTTACAGAGTTACCTTAATTTTTAAAACATTCAACCAACAAACAAAACTTTATTGGTTTCAAAATTTGGCGGTCTCTTCTTTGACGGACTTCGATGAATTCGCAGTGAAAGACGTAGATGCTGAAAACATAACATTTAAAAACAGAACATACATTTTTTATTTCAGTTAAAATTTTTTACTTAGTTTTTAACAGTAATTATTTTAAAAAAGCATTACTATTTTTATTAAACTATGTTTTTCTTGATTGCTTAATAAACAAGGAAAAAAATAGTTATTTTTCATTAAACAATCAAATCATAAATGTGAATTATACTCTTCGCCCGGCGAGCATTCCGAAGCGGCTGACAATTTTTCTCTGCACCTTTCAGTTACGTGACCTATTTCGCTAATTAGATGCGCAGGTTATTCAAAAATGACCATTTTTGTAGCCATGCTCGGTGGGCAGCGACTATACACTTATTTTGTTTCAGTGTTTCAAAGATGGGGGAAATCTTAGAATTCGTATTCAAACAAAATTTAAATTTAAAAATTTTCGCAGCTTTCAAAAATAATTCACTTTGATTTTTCTAATAGAAACGAAAGCGACACGCTCGCCGACACTTTTGGTCCCGCAACGAAATCGCTGCATAAGAAAATTCCATGGTAATAATATCCACCATAATTCAGGCAAATCGCTGATTTTATCATTAAAATACAACTATTAAAGAACATTTTGAAGAAATAAACAAATTAAAAATTTAAGGTTTGAATAAACCAATGTATCAAAACTCACCCCTCCGGCTGTTCGATTTCTCGCGGGGAATACCACCCACAAAACCAGGAACAAAGTAGCCAATCCGATGTTATAAGTGATGAAAAAGGGCCAATTGAGAGGGTTTAGGTCCATTATTACAAAAAGGTAAGTTACTATCTGAAAAATAAATAGTTGCAAAAAGTATTGAGTTTAAATAGACAAGGTTCAATTTTGGTAAAAATAAGCAAACTGCTGGAAAACAGGCTGAATTGAAGAAGTGGAAGTTTTAGGTAATTAGAATTCGTATTCAAAGTACATGAATTATTGAAGTTTATTAGTCTTTGAATAATTTAATTATGCAAATTTCATATAAACTTCAAGAAATGTACTAAGCGCTGAAAGACTCTCTCTCTCTCTCTCTCTCTCTCTCTCTCTGTCTCTGTCTCTGTCTCTGTCTCTCTCTGTTTCTCTCTATTTCTTTATCTTTGTGTTTACCTGTCTGTATCCCTCTATCTCTCTCTATCTCTCTGCGTCTCTGTGTTCGTGTGTCTCTATGTTTTTCTCTGTCTCTCTCTCTATCTCTTCCTCTCTGTGTTTCTCTTTGTTTCTCTCTATCTCTATATATCTGTGTATCTCTGTCTGTATCTCCCTATCTCTCTTTCTATCTCTCTGCGTGTTTGTGCTCGTGTCTCTATGTCTCTGTCTCTCTGTCTCTCTCTCTGTCTCTCTGTCTCTCTGTCTCTCTGTCTCTCTGTCTCTCTGTCTCTCTCTTTCCATCTCCTCATCTTTCCGCCAAATGGCTTCTTGGTTGAATCTATGTTTTTAATTTCTCTATAATCACTATTTTTCCCAAAAGTTATCCCGAAAAAGCGATATTCTGTCATTTCTTAGAGCACTAAACCAATTTGACTAATTGTACGTAGGTACGTACTCCCTTTTTAGTGCAACGCGGAGGTACGGTGGTTTCCGTTTGTAATTTTGCTTTCGTCCCTTTCAGCTGATTTTTGTTTGTTTTTCTTTTCATTTTACTTAATTTTAATGTAAATTCTAGTCAATTTTATTTTTAATAAGTTTTTGCAGGTATGACTTCCGCCTCATCCCCTGGAGATGGTCCCGTATCCATTAATTACAACGAGTGGGTTTTTCTTTCTTTTTTCTTGGTTTTTTTTATTTCTTTGTAAAAAAAAGTTCAGGGCTTACCCGAATTCCGAATACTCTCCCTCGATCAAGTCCTCCGTTCATGGAAAAGTGATGAGAATGGCTGCCGCCGGAGTTTGCTACGTGAACGGCTTCGACTCGTCCAGTCAGAGCGCCCTGGAGATTATTTCCCAGCTCATGAGTTCATGTGGGTTTTCTTGTAGTTTTTAGGTTTTTATATACCTTTTTATTGTGTTAAGTGGTAAAATTAATCAAAAATGGTCCCAAAACGAAGTTTTCGGGCCCTGTTCGTGAAAGTCACAAGCCGCCGCTCTAAGATCCCGCCGGGCACATTAAAGGACTGTCAGTGATTTCTCTATTGAAAATAAACATGCATCAAAATCTCAAAAACAAGGAAGTGCCATAAAAAGCTGACAATTACAATTTTGTAGCTTTACTTCCGTAGATTACAGAGCAATTCTTTGGTGGAAAACAAATTCTTCTGTGAGGTAGAAAAACGCAACTGAAAATTACAAAACGCGATTTCTCAACGGAGAAATTTTTGTCGCTCACCAAAGAATTGCTACATACGTTTCAAATTTCGCTTGTTACGATAGTAAAAATAGGATCAATTAGAAATGCGTATTTACAGAGAATTTGATGCTGCCCGTGCATGTCTGCTTCAGGGCGAAGTATCCTACAACGAAATCGTTAAAATTCAACGCGCCCCGCTTGCATTTTCGTATGCGGACCATATTCGGGCGCTCGCGCGTACTGCCCGAGGCCTACAACTCAATCAGGCTAACTCCCGCGGCACTGTCCGGGTCTAATGTTGCGCAAATTAAAGCAATTCTTTTCAAGAACAGAGCAAGACAGCCCTTTAACTGCCATTGCCCTTGTCGGCGGCCTGTGAAAGTGGGTCCGATTTGGCTTAAAAGATGTCTTTTTTGCATTTTTAAACGTAAAAATTGCATTTTAAGTAAATTACTTAAATTGTCGGTTTTCAGACATGTTGACTCTGTGCAACGCGACGAAGCAGAACATCGAAGTGGCTGGCAGGACGCAGCCGATCCTGACAGACGTCTGGGTGGCTCTGGTCAATCTGGGACACAACGTCGACGGACTGCCCGATTTCCTACGGGCGGTGTGTCGCGGCGGGAACCTCGTCATTCCTCCGCGTGGGTTTTAGTCCGTTGAGTTTTTTTAGGTGGATTTTTGTCCTTTTTAGACCTTTAAACTCGTATTGTGTCCGAAAAATAAATACCCGTTCCAGTCCTTTAAATAGGTGTAAATACCCATTTTAGTCTTTTTTCTAGTCGGTTCTAGTCCTTTAAATGGGTATAAGACTCATTTTAGACATTTGAACACGCATAAATGCTCGTTTGCATCATTTAAATAGCCATAAAAGCTGTTCAAGTCCGTTAATAAGTATAAATACGCGTTCTATCCATACATCGTCAAGCTCCGCCATTAGCGGCGGTAGGGCCGTCGCAATTTCATGTGTTCCGCAAATTATGTTAAAGAAGGGGGTTCGTCGCAAATTTTCAAAACTTTCTATAATTGAAGGGGCTGTCGCAAAACTGATCCCCGCGGTAGGTTGCCCAAGTATGGTTCTATCCCGTTAAATAGAATTGAAACGCCCCTTCTGGACTTTTTAATAGACGTAAATGCCGTTTGTGCTCTTTAAATGAGTATAAATATATAAATTCTAGTCCTTTAAATAAGCATAAACACTCGTTTTAGTCTTTTAAATCAGCGTGTCTCTCGTTCTAGTTCTTTAATTAGGCGTAAATATCAATATACTCTTTTAAAGTGACATAAATCCCATATTAATACTTTAAATGGACATACATTTTCATCATAGTCCTTTAATTTTGTATAAACACTCATTTTAGTCCTTTAAATCAACGTATCTACCGCTATAGTCCTTTAAATATACATAATACCCATTTTCAATTTTTAAAGCCCCTTTTAACGGCAAAAATAGACTTTTTTTTATAATTATTTCTATTTCAGCGAGAATAACCGGAAATGCTAGCCAACATTCCACGCTTCGAGTTGGAAAGACCAGAAGCCACCCGGCCCACATCAACGGATTCCTGCCGCCGTTCCCCGATCCACACACCTATATTCGCACTGAGGTTGGTTTTACTTCATATTATTGTTTTTTAAAGTGTAAAATACTGTATATTTAAAAAAAATCCGTTTTTGGCAGCTGGTTTGGCTCATTTTAAGCAAATCCACCGTTAAAGCCGATTTTTGTTTGTTTTCGAAAAATGAAATGGTTTTCTATGTGCTTGGAGCAACTTACAAACTCGTTGTTCAAAAATTTTGTAATTTAAAGGTCTAATTTATGCAAATTTCCGCAAGATATAGTTTTTGTGGCTTTCAGGACTCTACTCTAGTGTTTTGAAGTGCATAAATAATGAATTGCTTTGTTTAAAGTACAAAAATCAATAATTTCTGTAAATTAAAGGTCTAAAATGAGTATAATCTGTAATTCAATTAACTAAAATTTACATTTCCGTGATTATTTTGGTCAAAATATTCCGCTATTTGAGGATTTCAATTTAGGATTTTATTGTTTTTATGATTTAAATGGATATTTTAAGCTTTAATTTTTTTTACAAACTGTTTTTTATAGATTTCTGGAGAACCGGACACGTCGTACGAGAAGGTTCGAGAACTCCACGCGCAGAGAAAACGAGACACGGGTGAGAATTTTTGATTTTCTTTGCGTTTCAATAATATTTTTGTTCTGAAATAAATAATTTGTGGTAATTTTGTTTCAAAATTCACAAATTTCGATTTATAAGTTACTTTTTCGTTCTAGAGACTCTTCTTGTGGATTACATGCTCCGCGTGCACCCCAGGACCTGTCTTTTCCGCGAGTACGAGACAAAAGTCAGGGAGGAGGCCAGGGCGGCGGTGGGTTTTTGCTCTTTTTTTGTGGTAAACTCCACGTTTTGTGCCCTTTTAAGTCCAAAAATAAGTTCTTTTATGGAAAGTAGTCAGAAAATTGCAGATTCGCGAGCGAGAGCGCAACAAGGAGGCTCTGAAGGCGGCGAAGAAGGCGGCGAAAGTGGCGGAAAAGATGAAGGCGGCGACGAAAATGGAGAATCCACACGAGATGCCGGATGATATTCTAATGGAGGACGATTTCCTTGAGCAAGACGGCGATAAGGAGGTGCGTTTGTGGTTGTCAAGCATGGCAAAATTTGGGGCCGGCCCGGGCCGGGCCGAGAAAAATTTTGAAGCGGGCCGGCCCGGGCCGGCCCGAAAATTTTTTTTTTCGTTTTCTTTGATTTTTACATTGAAAAAAGGCATAAATTTTCGGTTGGGTCGGGCCGGGCCGGGCCGGGCCGTGAAAAATTTTGGAGCGGGCCGGCCCGGGCCGGCCCGTTGCCATGCTTGGTGGTTGTAGAATCGATAAATTAGGAGCTTTTGTGAAGAAATTGTAGTTTTTTCGACTCTCGGGCTCTCAAATGACGGGCCGGGCCGAGGGACTTTTTGGGACGGCCCGGCCCGGGTATGAAAAACTAAATTTTAAATTTTGTATAAATCGGTACAATAATTTTTTAGACTTATTTATATAGCTTAGGAGTGTTTGTTACTAACATATTAGTCAATATTAGTTTAGTAGTTTTACAAAAAAAGAATGTCACCGACTTGTATCGAACACTGCTTGTGTGGGTGGCAATCTGACTGGGTGGTCCGGGGTAAACGGGCCGACCCGGACCGAGCAAAATTTTCCAAATGGCCCGGCCCGTGAGACCCCCGCCGCCGACTCTTTACCAAGAAATGAAGCTGTTTTTGGTGACAGCCAACTGTCTTAGTTTTGGACCAACTTTTGGCTCGACACGGGGTTTTAATGGGCTGGCCAGGCCAAATGAACAAATGAGTCGGCCCGTCCTGAACCACCCAGTCAAATTGTCACCCAAACGACGATTTTGTGAAGAGGTCTTCGACTCGTTCCGAAGAAATATACGATTTTTGGCGACGTCTCATTTTTTGATAGTTTGTTTTGAGTGCAATGGTGCGGGCTGGCCCGTTGAATGACTATTTTTCGTTACAGGTACTTTTCGGGCCGGCCCGGCTAGCCCGTAAATGAAAATTCTTAATTTTATACTATATTCAAAGATTTACTGTTTTTTATAAATCTTAAAGTTTTCTGTTTGTATAAATCGATACTATAATTGTGTACTGCTTTGAATGACTTAGTGTTTGTGGTTCACAATAAGACAATATGTTAGTTGTACAAAAAGAAGTTCATCAACTGGGATCGAACGCTGGTCTAGTGGGTGGCAATTATGTTTTTTTTTTAAATTTAAATTAATCCCCCAGCCCAGGAGCATAACGAATTTAGCCCCCGAAGATTGGGGAGGGGTGTAAATGAGTGGCTTGGAAAGTTTTCCTATTGCAGTCAAGCCCCCATAATTCGTATTGGGGGCATACTTGGAAGGGGGGGGGGGGAGGGTGTACGCGTGAATTCCAAATTGAGCGGCTGTTGGGAGTCCGTTTTTAAAGATTTAAATTTGTATTCTAATGTTGTAATACTATTATTTTACGCCATTTTTTTCAGGAATCGAACGACGGCAGCCAGGGGGCCTCTATCAGCGACGAAGAGGTGGACTTTGATTTGGAAGAGACGGAGACGAGTCTCATTCTCAGAAGGATTCCCGCGTTTTGTTCAGGTTTGTTTTGTGTTTTTAAAGTAAATTTTTTGGTTTATCATAATAAACATAATATTTTCAGTTCTGGACCCGTCGTTGGAATCGAGGCCGTACCTCTCGGCCCTTGTTTGCGACGAAATCAACGATGACGAAGGCACGGAGACGGCGGCACAGGCGTCGCAGAGCAGTCAGAATAGCAGAGACGGAGAGGAACAGGTGAGAGAGAGAGGCGAAAGCGAGAGAGGAAAATAGAGAGGGAGAGAGAGATACGAAAGAGAGAGGGATAACCGAGGCAAATATTCAGTTTCAGGCCTACGACAACGCATTCCTTCGCCCGCCTCGCATGCCGGCCAAGGGCAACTTCGTCCAGTTCTGATCTCGTACGGGTGCATAGAATAATCATTCACGGATGTTTATTTTTTATAAGGTAATGTAGCACCTAATCGATAAATGAATATTTATATCTATTTTTTTGTATTTTGTTTGGCAACAATTGCAGAGAGGTGGAAGAGTGGAATCCACTCAGTGGACGGTGAGTTTTGGATTCGATTTTTTCTCAAATTGCGGGCCGGTCCGAGGAATTTTTTGGAACGGCCCGGCCCGTTTATGAAAATAAAAATTTTAAATTTTGTATAAATCGGTATAATATAGTTTCCAAACAGGCATCATTCCAATTTGTGCCTTCATTCTCTGTTGATATTACGATTTTATGCTAATCTATTATCAACAGAGAATACTTGAACGAAATTGGCATGATGGCCGTTTGGCGTAAACTATAATGTTTTAATCTGCTTTAAATTATTAATAATGTTTGTTAGTAACATAGAAGTCAATATTAGTTGTACAAAAAAGAATGTCACCGACCGGGATCGAACCCTGGTCGTGTGGGTGGCAATCTGACTGGGTGGTCCTGGGAATACTGGCCAAACCCGGTGATTTAAAATTAAAATTTTGGTCGGCCCGTTTTCTTTGGACCACACAGTCAGATTGCCACCCACACGACCAGGGTTCGATCGCGGTCGGTGACATTCTTTTTTGTACGACTAATATTGACTTCTATGTTACTAACAAACATTATTAAGAACATTAAATCAGTAAAAAAATGGTACCGATTAATACAAAGTTTAAAATTATATTTTTCATAGGGCCGTCTCAAAAAATCCCTCTGTTCGGCCCGGCGCGGTCCGTCATGTCCAAACGAAGATTTTCAATATTGTACTTTCGGAATTTTTACAAGCTCTTTTCTACGAGACTCCCATTATTACCAACTGTTATAAAAAAGCCCCGATAAAGTTGAAAAAAATATTATTTATTTTGTTGTGAAATTATGGCATGAAGGCGATGATTGCAGTGAGAAGCAGCGAAATATCTAAAAACACGTAAAATTCTAACCTAATTTGAAAACTTACTAAATCCACTAGAGTGTGGTGTGTGGGTGGTGTGGTTGGTGGGTGGTGTGAACTGGAATTTGGAAATGCCTCCAGAAGTTTCGAAATTGAGTGAGACATTGTAGGAAAATTCAAAACTGGAGCCAATGACGGAGTAGCTTTCTCTGGCCATTACACTGAAAAAAAAAATAGAAAATAAGGGTTTTAACTAACTTTTTGGCGAAAGTTTGGTTTCTGTCGATGACTTTGACGAAGAAAACGGTGTTATTGTAAGCTTCCAAGGCGTTGAAAGTGAGTTTTAGTCTTTCTTCTGAAAATTTCTGTCTCTCTCTCATTATGTCTCTGTCTCTCTGTCTCTCTCTGCCTCTGTCTCTCTCTGCCTCTGTCTATCTCTGTCTCTGTCTCTCTGTCTCTCTGTCTCTCTGTCTCTCTGTCTCTCTCTGCCTCTGTCTCTCTCTGCCTCTGTCTATCTCTGTCTCTGTCTCTCTGTCTCTCTGTCTCTCTGTCTCTCTGTCTCTCTGTCTCTCTGTCTCTCTGTCTCTCTGTCTCTGTCTCTGTCTCTCTGTCTCTGTCTATCTGTCTCTCTGTCTCTCTGTCTCTCTGTCTCTCTGTCTCTCTGTCTCTCTGTCTCTCTGTCTCTCTGTCTCTGTCTCTGTCTCTCTGTCTCTGTCTATCTGTCTCTCTGTCTCTCTGTCTCTCTGTCTCTCTGTCTCTCTGTCTCTCTGTCTCTCTGTCTCTCTGTCTCTGTCTCTGTCTCTCTGTCTCTGTCTATCTGTCTCTCTGTCTCTCTGTCTCTCTGTCTCTCTGTCTCTCTGTCTCTCTGTCTCTCTGTCTCTCTGTCTCTGTCTCTGTCTCTCTGTCTCTGTCTTTGTCTATCTGTCTCTCTGTCTCTCTGTCTCTCTGTCTCTGTCTCTGTCTCTGTCTCTGTCTCTGTCTCTGTCTCTGTCTCTGTCTCTGTCTTTGTCTATCTGTCTCTCTGTCTCTCTGTCTCTCTGTCTCTGTCTCTGTCTCTGTCTCTGTCTCTGTCTCTGTCTCTGTCTCTGTCTCTGTCTCTGTCTCTGTCTCTGTCTCTGTCTCTGTCTCTGTCTCTCTGTCTCTGTCTCTCTGTCTATCTGTCTCTGTCTCTCTGTCTCTCTGTCTCTCTGTCTCTCTGTCTCTCTGTCTCTCTGTCTCTCTGTCTCTCTGTCTCTCTGTCTCTCTGTCTCTGTCTCTGTCTCTCTGTCTCTGTCTATCTGTCTCTCTGTCTCTCTGTCTCTCTGTCTCTCTGTCTCTGTCTCTGTCTCTGTCTCTGTCTCTGTCTCTGTCTCTGTCTCTGTCTCTGTCTCTGTCTCTGTCTCTGTCTCTGTCTCTGTCTCTGTCTCTGTCTCTGTCTCTGTCTCTGTCTCTGTCTCTGTCTCTGTCTCTGTCTCTCTGTCTCTGTCTCTCTGTCTATCTGTCTTTGTCTCTCTGTCTCTCTGTATTTCTGTCTCTCTGTCTCTCTGTCTCTCTCTCTCTCTCTCTCTCAAACCTGATTTAAACGCAATCGAATTCATTTGAATCATTTTCGAAGCACCAAAATTCTTGCTTGTGAAGATTCCTTCGTATCCAACTGCCACTTTGTCATAAACTGAAACAATAAATTCTTTGATTTCAAAAGTTTCGAGCACCTTGTGGCCTATCCATACTCACTGGAATAGTTACATGGGCATTTCGAGTACTCAGTGTTTTCATGTAACCGGGCATTGCCTGGGGCAAGTTCTTCAGTCTACTGTCTCCCGCTCTGAATTTTTTTAATATTTTTTTTTACCAAATCTTCCACAACTCACATGTAAGACGTAAGAATCACACTGTTAGGCCTAAGATCTTCAGACTGATATTCCAAACTTCCGGTAGTCGTCTAAACATTTAATCATTGCAAAGTTTTTCGAAATCTCATTTCAGTACAGAGTCCATTTACGTCGGATATTTACAAGTCGGAATGTCTGCTGTTTACAAGGCTGACTGTACGCTGTTTACAACGCTCACTGCTCGATGTTTACAAGTATAAAACTTTGTAACTTCGTAATTAAAAAAAATACCGAAAAGTTAGGACTCGACAAGTAGACGTTTTCCGCATTGTTGGAGAAGATTGTGATTGCATCTGGCTTTGTGCGACCGTCCAAAGTAATCTACAAATAGTGAATAGAGAGTTTTGTTAGGCAAATTTTACTAACAGTGGTATCCAAATTATCGTCATAGGCGATGCGGTAGTTGAAGCCCTTCACATCTGAAATTCAATTCGGTTTCTTTATGAAACATCGTAATTTAACAAATTAAGACGTCGTCTCTATAAATGTCGAGTATACCACTGTCAGAACTTTTCAAAATGCTTCGATTTGGCTGAAAATTTGTGTACAACCTTCATTTGGCCTAAAAACCTTAACCTGAAACTGTTGGTCCGAAAACATTTTTTTAACCCGGGTTACGGTAGGTGCCCAAATGGTACTGTAAAATTTTCAACGTTAACGAAATTTCAATTTGAAAACACAATTTTGTAGCAAATGCAATTTCCAAAAACTTTAACTTTTAAATCTATTACGAATTCACATCATACAAAAAGTGAGACGCGAAAAACCGTTCAAAAAACAGGATTTTCGAGGTTTTCGACCTTTCACTAATATTCGTGCAAAAAAGATAGTTTCATTTTTGAATTCTGCGTAACTTTTGGCATCGAATAAGTTTTTCAAATCAAAAATCGAAGGTGACCGTATTTCCGAAAAATCCACTTGAAAGTGTAAAAAACACCCAAAATGACCCAAAAAAGTCGAAAAATTCAATTTTTTGGTCCCCCGCGTTTCAATGTTTATAACATTTTTGACCATTTTCTTCAATTGAGGGTTTCTAGGTGAATTTTCCATACTGAATTCAAAAATAACACTTTAAAATAATCAAAATCAATCACAAACGCACTGCGCCACTTTAAAATTCGTGAAAGCACCGTAAAACACGTTTTTCAGTTTTTTGACTTTGCTAACAAGGGTAGTCGTTGGGGTCACGGTGGCCAAATCTAACGACACCCACGTTTTTGGGTAGCCTATTACTTGCTTATTAAGGGATGAAAGTCAGTTTTTGCTGAACGGTCTCCATATCCCAGAAAATCGCATTTGAAATTTGAGGGATTCGCGCTCTGTGCGGCGCCGGGCGTACAAAAGGCCGCCGCCGCTGCCCAATTTCAGTGGTTTGGTGGCCGAGTGGCGAAGGGGTCGGACTGCCACGCTGGAGGTAGCTAGATCGAATCCCGGTATGCTCTTTTTTCTTTTGCATGTTTATTTACACTTGTTTCGGAATGTTTCGCAAGTTTTTAAAAAAAAAAAAAAAAAAAAATTTTTTTTTTTTTTGAAAATTGTCTCCTGGCTAATTGAGCGACAACACGCGGCGAAGTGTGTGGAGCGTGTGAAAGTATCTCGGAAATACTTTTTGGCTTTTTAAGAATTTTCGTAACACGAAGTCTTGTCGCTCAATTAACCAGGAGAAAATTTTCAATTTCTTTTTTTTTTTTTTTGAAAAACTTGCGAAACATTCCGAAACAAGTGTAAATAAACATGCAAAAGAAAATAGAGCATACCGGGATTCGATCTAGATACCTCCAGCGTGGCAGTCCGACCCCTTCGCCACTCGGCCACCAAACCACTGAAATTGGGCAGCGGCGGCGGCCTTTTGTACGCCCGGCGCCCCACAGAGCGCGAATCCCTCAAATTTCAAATGCGATTTTCTGGGATATGGAGACCGTTCAGCAAAAACTGACTTTCATCCCTTAATAAGCAAGTAATAGGCTACCCAAAAATGTGGGTGTCGTTCGATTCGGCCACCGTGACCCCAACGACTACCCTTGTAAGTTGTAGACGCATCGCGGCGCGTTTGTGGTTGATATTGAGTAATATAAAGTGTTATTTTTGAATTCGGCATAGAAAATTCATCTAGAAACACTCAATTGTAGAAAATGGTCAAAAATGTTATAAACGACACATAAAGCATTGAAACGCGGGGGACCAAAAAATTGAATTTTTCGACATTTTTGGGCTATTTGGACTTTTTTTTTCGGAAATACGGTCACCTTCGATTTTTGATCTACATATCTATATAATGTAAACCATTTTTTAATGGAAAAATTGTCATGTCACTTCACTGTTTCAGCCATTCATCTCAGCTGAATGATTTTTTTATCTGGAATCCAGGCATGTATAGCAATAATTTAGAAAAATGAAGACTACAGCATTTGGAAAAATTTTATAACCAAGGGATTCTTGATATAAAAAAGTTTCACTAAAACGCGATTAAAAATAGAGTCAAAATCGCCGAAAAAAACCTTCCGCATTTCTTATTTATGTTTTTACATTTTTTTCATTCTAAACCAACATTTAAAAGCATATAAATTTCGTTTTCCGTCGTGTATCTTAATTTGTAAAAACGAAAATGCATAAGATAAAGTTTTCATTTAATAGTTAATGAGGAAATTGTTTTAAGAATATTTTTTTCTAAATTGTACATGAAAGGGTGTACCCAAAATTCACTACGTTCTACTTTCAAATGCAAATATTCAAAATGCTTGCAACAGTAAGTTGAAGTCAAAAAAAATTAAACAGTTATTTTTTTTATATAATTGAAATTCAATTGGTAATGTTATTTTCATCTCTGATTATGTTAACATAAGTATTTCAAACGCTGAAACGGCGTTTGAATGAAAATATAATTTTCAGACATATTTTAAAAAAAATAGATCCATATTTTGATAACTTTAATCCCACACCACTCTAAAGCTTTTCAGGGTTTGATAAAAATTTATCGTAAGTTTATTATTGACTTTTTTAAAACTCTTTTAAATCAATTTTAAAAAATCATTTCTTGAATAAGTTTTTCAGTGGAACAAAACATTTATTTTTCGCTTGTTCTTGGCTGAAAATTCGATGTTTCCAAGACAGATTTTCCGCTTTTTAAAAGTTTGTCTGCCCGCTGTTTACAACTTTCACTGCTCGCTGTTTATAAGGCTCAGCAATTAAACAAGTCGTGACATTTTCTTCTAAAAACCCACCACTATAAGCTTTAGCCAATGCCATTCCACAATCCATATAAGAAACAGAAATGACAGTTATTGTTTTGGTATTACAACGAAAATACCCAGTATTTAGCATTGAATTAAACCTAAAATGAAAATAAAATTGAAAAATTTCAATTGAAACTGACGATCCAAGATATTTTCCGCTCACTCCCTCTCCAGCAAACACAAATGTACTCGCCAATTTGTAATCGAGACAATTGGATGCCACCGCCAAGACAATCTAAATCAATAATTTAGTTAAGGAAAAATCGATAACTGACGTCATCTTTTTCAGAGGTGATGACGTAGGGTGAAATGCGCACAACCGAAGGGATAAGAATCACTCCAACTCGACTGGGAGCCACAGTTTCCCTCATTGGGTATTTATTGTCAAAAGGTACTAAAATATTGATTCAAGTTTGTTTTAACTAAAATCAATACAGTTGTTGAAGTGCCAAATGAACGCCAAGGATCCGTTTGTGTTAGCGGTGGAGTTGAAGGAAATGGTGAGAGTTCGAGGAGTGGAGATGTCGAATTCGGCGTCTTTTGTGTACCTGAAATCTGCGTTTTTTTGAGAATTTTGCAAAACAATTTTCATCGCACGTCGCATTGCGAATTTATACGAAGCGAGTGTTTTTAAAGCACAGAGAAACGGCGTTTGAATGAAAATGTAATTTTCAGACATATTTTTAAAAAAATAGATCCATATTTTGATAACTTTAATCCCACACCACTCTAAAGCTTTTCAGGGTTTGATAAAAATTTCATTTTTAAACGAAAAAAAACCAAACAGTCACGATAAAACGAATGAGGACAATTAGAATTGGAAAAAATCTTTGGAAGTTTGAATAAATCTAGAATGGTACTATCAAAGTCGAAAAAAAACAATGAGCTATTTTTAGCACGTGAAACAGACATTTCATATAAGCAATTCAAATTTTAAACTTTTTTTAAAAGACATTTACAAAGTAGATTTACAAAGTAGATCAATAGTTTGATAACTTTAATATCGAATTCGTTTTTCAGGGTTCGATAAATGTTAAAACAAATTTTAAAAACACACACACACACACCCGGTAAATCGAAAGACTACTTAAAAAAATTATTTGAATATAACTATAACGAATAAATTGAATTAGTTGGCGGAGTACGAAATACTACTATCAAATTCATGAAAAAACAGCAACCTATTTTTATGGACGTGAAACATCCATTTCATTTCAATGCAAAATTCTACAAAAAAAAACTGTAAATTTTTCTTCGACAATTTAACAGACAGATTTTCGAAACTGAATTTGAAGCATACGTATCAAATTCAATCAAACTGATATTTTGATAATGCATACGGATTTGAAGAGTTGATAAAAATTTATTTTTCAAACGAAATTTAAAAAAAATCAAATTAACACTCACTGTAAACCGATGTAGTGATTTTTAAATTAATTTTTTTTTTTTTTTTTTTTTTTTTTTTGAAATTTTGGCAGATTGCGGGATGGTACTATCAAAGGTGAGAAATAACACTGATCTTTTTTTAAGCCCGTGAAACAGACAATTCTTATAAGTAATTCAATTTTCATATTTTTTTTTGTTTTGCTTATAACACAGTAAAGAGACTTTTTTTTCTTATTTTTAAAATTAAAACTTGAAAAAACCCCCCGACCTCAGTCTTACAATGCTGTGCGTCCAACTGTTTTGCGAAAAAGAGGCGGGGCTTAGTTTTACGTCGAAATTCTGTTGTAGAATGTTAAAAAAAAACCAATTGATTTGTTGAAAAAACAAACTAGAAGGAACGTTACGTGAAAACGCCAAGAAAATTGATTCATAAAATAGAAAAACTCACGGTAAATACATATTACTATCATCGGTAAACAGAAGTGAATCTCCATTTGCTAGGTTAAACGATCCAACTAAATTGATGTATTTCCCCGGTGGAACAACTATCTGAAAATATGTTTTTTTGATTCTCATTTTTTATTTGTTGTTTAATTCCTTAAACCAACGGAGAAATCGATCTTTTTTTGCTCAATTTTCGCAAATTTGCGTAAAACGCAATTTTCCCAAAATAAGCCAAAATCTCCTTGGCGGATCATTATCCTTAAAAAAGTGACATAACTTAAGAAAACTTAAGAACTTTTCATGTCAATCATGACGTTTGTTTGAAGAGCCTATCTGTGCAAACGCCGCAAAATGTTCATTTTTTGTCCATAGAAAATTCAAAAATAGGGTTTTTGTACTGTAAATTCACGGAGTGCTATTTATATTTATAAAATAAAATTAAGAAAAAAATATGTATTTCCATTTTAACTAATTTTTCTTTTTAAGCAGTGAAACGCAATCGTCATTTGGAAAACAAAATGTGTTGAAATTTTGTTTGGAAATTAAGAAAAAAAAGAGCTAAATTAGGTAAATTTATAATTTTTCAGGTTTGTAATACAACCAGGTTTTTAAATGATTTTGAGCTTTCGGCATGTTCGTATTTTTAAATTAATTGAAAAAAAAATTTACTGACAAGTTTTTTTATTTTGAAAAAGAAAGAAAAATACAGCACACTTAAATGCTTTAGCCACCTATTTTCCAAACAAATTTTTCCGGAATTTTAATAGTGCGTCTGAACTTTGCAGAATCACAAATGCAATTCACGATTGCAAAATAAAAGTTCTTTTGTAACAAAAAAGCTAAATTTGCCACCTCACGCTTAAAAAACTTTTTTAAATTTTCGGTATAAATTGACTCACCTCGAAAATACATCGTTGATTTGGAGAATAACTAGCAGTCGTCTTATTTAGATTTGGAAACGAAAACGAAACGAAGAAACAAATTTATTTTTTTGATTCTCATTTTTTACTTTTCGGTTTTCCAACGGAGAAGTCGTTCTTTCTTTCCGAAATTTGCAATTTTGCGTATTACGCAAACAATTTCAAAATAAGCCAACGTTAGCAGCTAAAACGGGTACGAAAATCGTCTTAGCGAAAATTATCGTTTGAAAAGCTGAGAATTGCGCTACAAAGCTTAAAAGCTTAGGAATTTTGCATTCCCCTCATGACGCTAGTTTGTTTAGCTTATCTGTGCAAACGTCGTTAAAAAGTTCATTTTTTGACCATACTAAATTCCAAACAAAGATAGTTGTGTGGAAAAATGTAATTTCATGTAATTATAATTGTAATTTGAAAAAAAAAATAAAAACGGGATAACAATTATTAGAGCAAAGCAAACATTTACAGGTTGTCCGAAAATTAACCTTAACGCCTAATTAGTGAAATAAAATGTAAATTTGTTCCGTTTAAAAAACCAATCACCTATGTTTTAATGATTGTTTTTTAGGTAACAATTCAAACTAATAAAACGAACATTTTTTTTAAACTTCTGTGAAAATACAGATTTATTAGTGAAAATAAAATTACGAAAACAAAAAAAACCATAAGCAAATGTTTCAGCAATGTCTTTTTAAAATAAGTTTTCAGGGGTTCTTAATAGTTTCTTGGCGTTGCAAATCCAGAAATGTAAAACCAAAAAGTTTACAAAAATATATATTTTTTGCGATACGTTTTATTCTCTTATGCTTTAACAACTATTTTTTTTTGATTTTTTTTTTTTCGAATTTTTCAAACAAAATTTTGAGCTTTTAGCTTGTTTTCAAATTGATTTAATAAACAAGATACAGTTTTTTTATTATTACGAAAACCTTGTAGGGAAAAAAAAACAAAAAAAAACGAAAACAACACAGTCAAATGTTTCAGCAAAGTACCTTGCCATGAATTTTTGGTTTTTCAGTAATTTACTGGTCTTTTTAAGAAATCATAAATGCAGTTCAAAAAAGTTTGCTAAGATAAATGTTCTTTGCGACAAAAAAGCTAATTTGTGTTTCTAAAAATAATTTATTTTCTCCTTTAAAACCTTGCAACTTCTGAAATTTTTTTTTTGCAATTTTGCCTATTATGCAAAAAAAAAAATTCAAAAAAGCCAATGTCAATGCAAAAACGGGTTTGAAAATCTTCTTAGCAAAATTTTATCGTTGAAGAAGTGACAATTGTGCTACAAAAGCTTAAGAACTTTTCAATCCCCTCATGACGTTTGTTTGAATAGCTTATCTGTGCAAACGCAGTTAAAACAGTCCTTTTTTTGACCAAACTAAATTTAAAAATATTATATTTGTACTGTGAAATCATGGAGTGTTATTTATAATTATAAAGGATAATTAATAAAAAATATGTATTTCCATTTTAACTAATCCTTCTTTTCAAGAACATAATTTTGAAAACAAAAGGGGATGACTTTTGTTTCTAAATTAAGTTAATGAAACCCAAAACTGTGCTATATTTTATTATTTTGAAATTGAGCTGAATTAAGTAAATTTATAATTTATTAGGACACAACCAATTGGTAAATAAGTTTGAGCTTTCGGAATGTTCGTATTGTTAAATTAATTTTTTAACTTGAAAAAGAAAGAAAATAAAAACAGTTAAATGCTTCAGCCACGTATTTTCCGAACAAATCACTGAATTTTAATAGTGCGTCGGAATTATCCAGAATCCAAAATTCAATTCACAAAAGTTTGCAAAAATAAACGTTATTTTGCAACAAAAAGGCTAAATTTTTCAACTTATGCTTAAAAATCCTTCATGTTCAAAAAAATTGACTCACCTCAAAAATACATCTTAGATTTGGTGAATAACGAGCAGTCGTTTTATTCAAATTTGGAAACGAATCTCCAGTCAATTGTTGTTTCTGATTTGGAGGACAATCTGAATTGCAAAAAAAAGAATAAAAAACAATTTTTAACCCAACCCCAGCAAAAAACTGCTGTTATTATTGCCAAAACGTAGATATAATGAAACTGCATGTTCTAAAAATTAATTTCTAAAAGAAAAATTGCGAAACATTGAAGAAAAGAACGGAATATTTTAGTGCGAAGGGTATAGACTTATTGGGCGATCGTTATCAGAAATGTCATTGAAATGACGTTAAGGGTGAGCCAACTAAGCACACAAACATAAATCCGTAAAAGATAAGGAAGGGGGAGGGAGGGTGTAATGTGCCTG